>JAVGVS010000045.1:0-422111 GCA_032718565.1 Distichodus sexfasciatus
TTATTCTTTTGTTTTTAACATAAGTGTTCCTATCAAGTCCTTTGAGTTTGGGGATTTATCCAAACAAACAGCAAGACCCTCGCCTCCTCCCTTCTTGTCGTTTACTGTAATCCTTTGTTATAATTTGTATTTATATGTTCTAATGATTCTGCTGCGTGTGAGGGTGTGTTGTTTTAGCGTGCAGAAATGGTTTATATGAGTTAAAGAATGGCTACACAAATATTCCCATCCTGCTCGGGTCGGCCAACAGCGAGCAGCGCCGGTCCGGTCCCACAGCCGCAATACGGAGAAAGCAAATAAACCCAGAAGCGGCCAAACCCTCTGGGATACTGCATTATGGAGAGACAGCTCATGTTAATCATCACGTTAATTCCATTAGGCTGATTAATTTTATGCTAATTTGTCTTAATAGGATTGTCTTTTCGGCTGAATCGCGTTAAACGGACTGTAAGCCAGAGCGCTGAAGGAAGCAAACGTTTAGCAAGTCCCAACAGGAGAGAGAGAGATACTAAACCCTGGGGAACATTCAGAGAGAGAGAGAGAGAGAGAGAGAGAGAGAGAGAGAGAGAGAGAGAGTGTGTGGACATGTATTTATCGCAAAATCACTTTTATCTGTTTTTTATCTGTTCTTTGTGGGGACATTTGAGAGGTCCCCATGAGGAAAAATGACTTTATAGAAAATGTGTTTGGTTTAGTTGAGAAACTAAAAGAGGTAAAAGATGTGCTTTTGGTTACTGACAATTAAGGTTAGGGTTAGGATTAGGTGTAGGTGTAAAATTATGTACTTTAGTTATTATGGAAGTCTATGGAAGGACCTCACAAAGATAGTAATACAGAGACGTTTGTGTGTGTGTGTGTGTGTGTGAAAGGGGAGGTAAGGGTGGGGTAGAGAGGGAGAGAGAGGGTGGAAAGTGATGGTGAGATAAATAAGAGAGATCAAGAGTGCAGTAAGGTGTGTGAAAGAGTGGAAAAAAAGATGGCTGAGGAAGAGGAAAGGAACGAAAATGAAGAAGAGGGGGAGATATATGAGAGAGAAAGAGGGGCTTGTTGTAATTTGCTTTCTAAAACAGTCCCTTGAGACGTCAGTGATAACGCCAGTGATAATGCGCATTTGGCAGATGCTCTTATCCAGAGTCAATTCCCATTTCCCAATTTCAGGAACAGTCCCCCTGAGAGCAACTTGATGCTATGGGTCTTACTCAAGGATCAAGTGGTGGTAGTGCTGGATACACATGCATTCATGTACTATGGACAGAGGTGGGTAGAGTAGCCAAAAATCTTACTCAAGTAAGAGTATTATTACTTTAGAATAATACTACTCAAGTACAAGTAAAAAGTAGTCATTCAAAAATGTACTCAAGAGTAAAATGTACTCAAGAGTAAAAAGTACTCAAGTACTGAGTAACTTCTGAGTACATTAAAGATTAATTGGTTTATCATATAATCAAATATGCAAAAATATAAAATAACAATGTACAATGTGTTTGGATATTACCACGCAATATTACATTAACTTTTTAAAAAATCTATACAAAGTAACATAAATTAAGGCTAATTCAGCCACAATAAACAGTAGAATAATCTGTAATAACTTAATATTTTTTTTAGTTTTAACAAAAAGGCTCAGCAGGCAGAGATTACACAGTAAAACAAGAACAAGTCTGTGCGTAAACTGTCCAGTGTGTGTGTCTGTGTGTGTGTGCTTGTGCGTGTGTGCGTGTGTGTCTGCCTGTCTGTGTTTGTGTGTGTGTGTGTGCGTGCGTGTGCGTGTCTGTGTGTGTGTATCTCTGTGTGTGTCCGCGTGTGTTTCGTGTGTGGTCATGTGACTGCCTAGCTCCGTTTGATTTGTGGAACGGTCATTTAGGAAGAAGTTTTCCGACAAAACAAACAGATCGTGCATTGGATAACAGATGAATAAAAATAAAAGTAGCGAGCGGAATTTCGCTTAATGTAACGGAGTAAAAGTAGCGTTATGTCTTCACAAATATACTCAAGTAAAAGTAAAAAGTATGTTGTATAAAAACTACTCTTACAAGTACAGTTTATCCAAAAAGTTACTCAAGTAAATGTAACGGAGTAAATGTAGCGCGCTACCACCCACCTCTGACTATAGATGTACAATACCATGTATCTGTCTGTCTAGGTGTTGCGTATTTGACTGAAAATTTGCCATGTGCATATAACTTTGTCCACCATCTCTTCTGTATTAAGTCTCATCTGAAACCATTCAGTTCAGTAAAACACGCTGCTTCACCCCTAGCGCATTCGCAAGTTGCACGTTTCTAATGATGAGGATAATGTACTGATTCACTTCAAACTGCACTTCTTGTCATCAGCAGAAATAAGTCCGGTGAAGGATCGATCTTAATGGATACTCTATTGCTCTGTCTGTTAGTGATGCACACACTCATGCGCTCTTACACACACGTGACTCCCATTTATTGCACTCTTAACCTCAAGTTGACTGACAGTGTTAGTAAAGTTGGCCATTTTCAACAACTTTTTTTCAAGTAAGTAGTTGGAGCAGATAAGTGTGTGTGTTGGCTGGGTGTGGGAATCACCCCCTTGGTACTATCTCACTCAACCCAAGTTGTGACACACTCAGAAACTATCAGTGTTGGGCAAGTTACTTCCAAAATGTAATAGATTACTAGTTACTGTTATTTCAAAGTAATGGGCCTAACCCGCAATTTCCGGGTTTAACGCCTTGGCAGGGGGCTATATTCTATTGAGGTAAACAATGCCACAGTCTGTTTACCTCAGTTGTGTACCTCAGTACACTACTTCCCAACAAAAACAACCTTACATTTTCATGAATTTCCAAAGACGACATTGAGTGAGGGAGATCAGACGAGACGAAGGCATCAATCTTGTTAATCGCAAGAGGAGTGCGCGGCTTAAGATGGGAGCTGTTCCCAGTCGAATTTAGTTGGAACAGTTACACCAGAGTCCAGACGAAAACACCAGTGTAATCAACGGGTGACAGCTCGGCAAGCAAAAAAACAACGCAAGCAGAGCGTACCAAAGAGCATGACTATGTGACGCCCCCTGTCGGTAAACACCAAGATGTACAGCTAGCTAGCTGTTGTAACTCATAAATGTTACATTTTTGATTCCTGTTCAATGAATCGTTCAACAATCGCTATGCACAACGAAGCAACATTTCTAGAATGTTTCATCTCCTTCTTACTATACTTGCATTCAAGAAGTAAAATTTGGGTTGTGTGCAGTTGCAAATTTTCCAGAATCCAAAATAAGAGAACATACTAACTGACGCCATCACAACTTGTTTTTAAGTGTTGGGCTACTGTATACTTTTGGCAAACTTGGCACGCAGTTAACGCTAAAAAATTAAATCAACATCAGACGTACTGTAAAACTAAAGTTCAGCCCTTTTATTTGTAAATGAACATGTAATGTAATGTTACTGCTGCCCAGTACTTACGTAAGCTCACTATTGACTGTATTGGCTGACATAAAATGCATAAACTTGTCCTACAAGAAGTGCTACTTAATGCAACCTCAGTTTTGTAAACTTTCTTGTCTCATTAGTACTTACAAACCAAATATCCCCCTGGCAAAATGAACATTTTCAGTAACATTTCTGCCATTGTTTACTTCCGTATGAATGTTGCGACAGGAAGATGCTTTACCCAGCCAAGGCCAAGTTGAGCGTCGAAAACGGAAACTGTGAGATAGGCAAATACGTCCTCAAATGTAATTCTTGGTACAGTCAACAACGAAGCTGTGAAGCACTGCATTTTTACGCGGTCTCCTGTTGACAGCGAGTAGTAGCACTAGATGGTTGTTTGCCGGAAGTTTTTTTTTATCCGGTGTGGTGTACTTCCCGAATTTTTTGAAAGGGGCCGATTGGTTACATTACAATATAACTGTCTCTGAATCGTTATGCGTTACACGACTCCTGCATTACTTTTGAGTTACTTTATCTAAAATAACTGTGGAAGTAGAAAAATGTAGTTAAAAGGATGGATGGATGGATGGATGGATGGCTGGATAGATAGATAGATAGATAGACCTGAAAGTAGTGGTCATTACATCCCTATTAAACATACATGACTGCACGTATGGACTACATGTATGTGCGTCTGCATGCATGAGTGATTGAGATATTTCCCCCGTGGGCCCAAAGTCTTGGTCCAGTTGTGTCTCAAAGCAACAAATCAAATTAACCCAATGAACACGACACGCTACATGAAGTGAGCTGTCGAGGGCAGGGGCACAGGAAACTGGGGGCTACGCGTTCGTCTCAGCACTCATTCATCACCACGTTCCAGCATTCTGATCGCTCACTGCTAGATTTCTCACCCCGTTTAGTGGGCATGAAAACGGCATTCCACTTAAACGTCGACTGTTTTCCTCATTCACTGCAGGACACCAGCTTTTATTATTCCTCCTCCTCGTTCCTGTCCTTCTACTCCTGCTTTCCTAATTTGTTATATGACCTCCCTCACTTTTCTCATACTCCAGGATCACCAGAACACCCCCTCAAGAACACTGAGTGCAGAGCTCAAAGGGAAACTCCGCCATCACAGCAGTATTGAAGTTAACAGCATGAAAAGTTTCATGAGGTCTGTAATTTCCACATTATGAGTAACTGGGGGTTGTCAATTAGAAACATCCGTTCCACTTTTTTCGCCCAGCGTTCCCTGATGGAGGACATTAAAAACTGATTTCCTAAAATACTGTAAATCAAGACGGCTATTCTGCCATATACTTATACAGTAGACTGATTGTTATGACAAATTATGAGCATTCAAATCTTTTCAGAGATCCAAAATATGGTGGAGTGTGTGGAACGTCCCTTTCACAGGCCTTTTTTGAGATTGTAGCTTTTCTAAAAAATTGCAATCAAAGTTGTTTTTTAGGTGTTTTGTTGCAATAAAGTTGCAAAATCAATTCAAAGTTGCAGAAAAAAATGCGATTTTGCCCCCCCCCCCTTATAATGATTCTTTAACAATTAATTAAATGAAGGGAATAAAACCACTATTATTTTTTATTAATTATTAATCATTTAATCAAGGAATGAGTTTGCTGACGTATGGCTCAACGTTTCGTGGGAAACTACAATGATTGGTCAAAAATTGCGGAAAAGTTGCGGTAATTGGTCAAAATTGCACGGTAGTAATGAATTATATATACAGTATATACAAACAAGATTTCTTCATATTTTATCTTTTCAACTTGTTTTCTTAGATATTTGTGGCTTTGTGAAGGATTTTGATAGAAGTTTTATTTGAAAAACTGAATGGTGTATGAGGTCAATGGAAGTCAATGGTAGAATCTCAAGTTTTGAACACAGAGGCCAATGGGTTTGTGACCCCCATGTCTTATGTGGACACAACAACTTGTCATAAATCTCCTCTTTACCAGCAGCTGTGAACACACTCCTGCCTTTTGTTGCTCTTTTGAGCGCTAGGGTTACACCTTCTTTGTACTTATCATTACTTAAAATGTTTTGTTTTTACTTTGATTCTTCAACCAACTTTAAAAGAGAACACAACAGCTACTTTCAAGTTTAAAAGCAATCACACTAACACATTTATGCACATTCTTGATCTATGAATTGATGTATCGATGTAGAACGATGTATTGTTACACCCTTAGTTACATCTCCACATGTTTGAGCACCATGTGCTACATTTAATCCTAGACTGAGGTTCAAGTCGGTTTCATGCTGTGCACTTTTTTCCTGTTTCCTTTAACTGGGTATACTGCCCACACCAGCATTTCCTGTCTCTTTACATCACTTCCTCTTCAAGGTGAATGATAAGAATGACTCCCATCACCCTCATTCACCCAGAGACACTCTGCAAAATCCGTCCACACTGGAGAAAACAGTACTTTTAGATAGCACACGTTTCCTATTCAATATTCAGTTCAGTTGTGAATGCCAATTACCGCTCTAGTGACGTTATTGTTACTTTACGCAACCTGCCGCAGACTTAAGTGCACCACGGAGCGCTAATTGCGTCTTCATAGTGCTGCTTTTTGTCCCTGGGGAGTTCAACAACCATCTATCAGGAAATGCCAGCCTATAACCTCATTTCCTCAGAACTCCATACACCAATCGGAGTGGAGACGGCACTGGCAGCAGGCTGTTAAAGACATTACAAGCTCAAATTCAATCTATACAGCACATGCGGACCGGTGCATACCGCCTCGTAAAAACTCTAGAGAAAATGCTCTTTGTTGTATTTTATTGACGTTACTTGGATTGCTGCAATTTATCAGTGGAATTAGTAAACTAACTTGACAATTAGACATTTCTCATTACAGTAATTTAAGACACATTTCCTTAATTTACTTTGTAGGCCACCACATAAAGGATTTTTCTGACATCTGTTTGATGGATAAACCATCAGGCCATTTTCCATTGCAAACGTCATTTTCAATCCCGTCTAATCCCACCAGCAAGCACTTTTATAAAACGCAGTGCTAGACTCCACCAACAAAGGGAGAGAGCTGCGACAAAAGAGGATGGAATAGACTGAAAACTAGGAAGGGAAGACGGGAGGGAAGTCCAGGCGAGGGAAGATCCAGGGAAATAAAACAATTATACGTTTCCTAAAATCTTCAGTTGTCTCTCTCAAGGTCCTAGGATTAAATATTTGCTGCAAATATAATACTGCATCACTTTAAAATACCCGAATTTCCACCATATTCTGTCTATTTTATATTATTTTAACCATGAACCAACATTTTCCACAATTTCTCTATCGAGATCTTTATTCTAGGTCTAATCTTCCTCATTCCTAGTGAATTTAAGTGATTATTCGTCATTGTGAACACACCACAGCACACAGTGCACCTCAACGAAAGGTGACCTCTGCATTTGGCCCATCCATGAAGTGTTTGAGAATGGTACCTTGCTCATGAGTACCTCAGTGGCAAGGTATGCAAGGTACCCTCCCCAAGCACTTCATGAATGGGTCACACGCAGAGGTAACTTTTCGTTGCGGTGCACTGTGGGCTGTGATGTGTTCACAATGACAAATAATTATTAAAATTCACTTAAATTCACTAGGTACTCATGAGCAAAGCACCATACCAAAGCACTGCTTTCTGATGTGCTACCAAGAAGCTGCCCACTTCTCCTTTACAGATGGATCAACCCTTACAAAAATTGTAGACTTCTGGCAATAGCTGATTGCGTAATGGTTAGGGTGTCCCATGATCGGAAGTTTGCCAGTTTTGAATCCAAGGACCGATAAAGGTATCACTGAGGTACTCATGAGCAAGGTACCATCCCCAAGCACTGCTTCCTGTGCGCTGCCCTTGTTAGCTGCCCACTGTTTCTTCATGGATGGGTCATATGCAGAGGTCACATTTCGATGTGGTGCACTGTGTGCTGTGCTGCGGTGTGTTCACAATGACAAATAATTACTCCTCTTAAATAATCACTTAAAGTTGCCATAAATATGCAGCAAGGTCATATTTTCTCATTCAAATTAGGTTTGTGGACTTTTAGCAAGAAAACCTATGACTCATCACACATTAATCATAAGCAGATTTCTGTATTTTAGCTCACTGTAGAAAAATACAGTAAGAGTTTCAGAGTTACCAGAGAGATAAAAGCACCATTTCAAAAGACAAAACTAACAAAGTCCTGTCACTGCTCATAATGATGCTGTATGTTGCACTAAACAAGAAGGTCTTACTTCAGTTCTTCCCATTTAGCCTCATTTAACCTGTTTAAGAAGAGACCCTTTGAGAGATGATGTCTCTCAAAGTGAAGAATGCTATCAGAACATCAGGACATCTTGTCATTTTACATGAGAATTTTTCAGAATCTGTCAATTTTCACTGTTAAAATGTAGTTCCTTCCACAAAAGTACAACCCATTGCTTTTCTCTAAACTCACTATTAAAATGTACTGATTATATTTGAGTTTTATTGCTGCTCTCAGAAGGACTCTTCTCACTGAATCAGCTACTGTTTCAGACTACATCTGATCAATGAGATGACCTTCAGACACACACACGCTCTCTCTCTCTCTCTCTCACACACACACACACACACACATCCTTGCACTTATATAGTAGTGACCCTGACCATAAGCTCAGTAAACAAAGGCTAATCTTTCTACACTTTTAGTTTTGCAAATAAACTTGTATTTTTTTTTTGTAAAAGAAGTTTAAAGAAGTGAGGACCACTAAAAAAGTTCTCACTTCCCAAAAATGTCCTCACTCTGCTGGTTAAAAACTCATTTTGGTTCTCACTAAGTAGCAAGTACAAGAACACACACAAACAAACTTATATAACTATCCTCGTGGGGACATTCCATGGACTCCCATAATGACTAGAAGTATATAATTTTATAGCTAATGCTAAACCTAATCCTAACCTTAACCTCTGTAACCAAATGCACATCTTTTTTTAAAATCTCTTTTACTGTTTCAAATAAAACAAGCACATTTTCTATAACGTCTATAACGTCAAAAGATTTAGGGGACAAAAAGGCCCCACAACACATAAAAACATGGTACAAAACACACACACACAAAGTACTCCCACAGTGATGCTTCTCACTCATTCACTACAGTGTTAAAGAGTTCATGAAGGAACACAACATACTTCAATTCCTAATCCTTTGCATTGTTTCAGGGTCAGCAGACAAAAGTAGTATCACTGTGTTATATATAGGTACATGTTTGTGTGTGTGTGTGTGTGTGTTGAGTATCGATTGCTAAGGCTCCCACTGGCCATTGGTGTTTTTCTTGTCTCACAGTCTGATGTCTGCTCATGGACACAGCCCAAACGCCGTGGGACACACAAACACACACATACGCACACACACAGGACAGATGAGGCCTCCGTCCTTCACTGCTGTCCTCGTCTCTATCAGTACACACACATGCTTTATATAACGAGCCTCTTCCTGTTCCTCAAACCGCCCTTTACAACAGAGTTTCTTTTCAAATGTATAGACACTGAATGATGATTGCAAACACTTATCAGCTTAAATAACCAGACTGAATGGTTTACGGAAAAAAATGGAGATGTAGAAGTGTATCTGCCATGTACGACGGCGTATTAGGGCCATTGTAGATTAAAAAGAAAGAAATGGAGATGAGGGAGTGGGCTAAAATTCTGAGATTAAAGTCGTACATTTACGAAAAAGAAAAAGTCGGACATTCTTTGAGATTCAAGTGGAAAAGTAACGAGAAAAAAGTTGCAAATTTGTGAGGAAAAAGTCAGATATTCTCAAGGATTATAAAAGTAGTATAAAAGTCCTGAAACTACAGATATAACTACTAGAAATAGTAAGAACTGTGTCTGTTTTATTGGCTTGAAGAGTTTTTATTATGCAGAGACATTCTACAGCTTAGTACTGTGAAGATAAATAAGGTTGGTGCCAGGCGGAAACACTTCTTTATTCGTGTGGTATCCACCTTCTCTCTAACATTACAGAATGAAAAAATATGTTCTGATAAATTGAAAATGAAGAAATACTACATTTTGAGGTGTAGTTGCCCAGGGGTCCCACACTACGGTAATCCGACTCTGGTAGCCATGAGTTACAAATTTCTTGAATAAGGCCCCGACTCTGTATTAAATGTATTCAAAACATTTTTACATCTTCATAAAAATATAAACTATATGTATAATAATATAAACTATAAGTTTAAGGCAAAATGATTACACGAAAATTTATCAGTGTTTTATATTTCTTCCAGTTCACCACTAAATATTACTGTATATGTAACTTAATTATATATGCAAATGATGTAGACATTATGGTAATGTATTATGATAAACATAGTAACTTGACCCAGATTGTTTTGAGCCAGTGTGAACGTTGTGAGCAATCAGCCGTTACTGACCTACAATCACGTTTCCAGTAGAGAGTACCCACAACACTCACATAACACACCCACCACACACACACACTGACTCTGGAATCCTCACAACAGCTCATTTTCATGAATTTTAAGTGCAGGTCTCTAAAGAACACAGATGCACACAATCACACCCACTCCCAGTAGTGATTATGATGACGATGATGACGATGATGACGATGATGACGATGATGATGATGATGGTGGTGGTGATATTGTTATTGCTAGGAGATAACCGTCACCCTAACGTGGATACGACTGAGGACCATTCCCTGTGACTGGCTTCATGAATAATTTATCACAGAAGAACGAGAGTGGGAAAGGGGAAAAGTGTCTGACCTTAGCGACCGGCAAAATGAGGGAGGGTGGGAAAGAGAGGGAGGAAGGATGAACAACGAAGAGAGGAGAGGAGAGGAGAGGCGAGAGAGTAACAGAAGAGGGAAAATGAGATGAGGAGAGCATCTTAGTCAAAATGATTTTCTCACAAAACACACCTCTGGAACTATCATGCTTTTGTTTAGCACTAAAACCTAGTTTACACAACATCCTTCAGTCCTGATATTAATCTCCATTAATCTGTGTAAAGGTGACATTCTCAAGAAAAGTTCTTGGTCTAAAACTTTGGTCCAACCAGCTAAAAAGAGACATTAAGACATTAAAGTGTCCTTGGATTTTTTGAAAGGTGCTATATAAATCCAAGTTATTATTATTATCATTAAGTACAGTAGAAATTAAGGGATGCACGATGATATCGGAGTCATATTGGAATCCTATAGAAATTGTATCAAAATCAGCCAATAATTGCTGTTTTAAGTTATTTGCATTAGATTTGCCTGGTGGGATTTTATACGCCACATGCCTTCAGTCTTAAAATGTATGGCGTTATTTTGTGCCAAAATTCTGAGCACGCAGTGGAACAAAATGTCTTGTCTTTAAACGCTGAACTCAATTCTGCTTTCACACTCGCTCGACTTGGCACTTGTCTTCCTCATTTATTGGTACCGGCAGATATAAGCATGAAAAATATTTAATGTCGGCATCGATCTGTGATTCCCGTATCGTGCATCCCTATTAGAACTGACTCCAGACCTAAAAACATTTCACGGTAACCCTCATGATGATGCACACATGACACACATCATGACTCACATTACAACAACAACTAGAGGTCAGGGCAAAGAGAAGGACTATCATACGTAAGAACTATAAATGCTGCAGATGTAAATAAGGGAAAGTGATATTCAAAGTGTTGTGTTGCGCAAACCAATCACTTTTTTTTTTACTGTGTTGCTACAACAAGGTTCTCTTTGCACACTTCCCAAAAGCGACAGAGTAGAAGTCATGCTTAAAGGTCCAAAAATGATAGCCTTTGGCCTTTTCAGATCTGACAAGACTTAGGATTTGAACTTATGACAGACTGTCCTACAAATCGAGATTATGTTACAGTCATCATGGAGGCTGAGTAACGGAAATCCTGAGTTAATGATATCACGATTAGAGGTTCAAAGCCCAGAATAAACCTAAAGAAACACCATCGTTGATCAATAGTGGTCTGAGTGATGGAAATCCTGAGTTTGTGATATCAAGATTAGAGGTTCAAATCCCAGAATAAACCTAAAGAAACACCATCATCGATTGGTGGTGGTCTGAGTGATGGAAATCCAGAGTTAGTGATATTAAGATTAGAGGTTTGAATCCTAGAAAAGCCTAAAATACACTCTTAGGCAGAATTCTCTCCTATAGACCGAGAGGTTGTAGGTTTAAATGTTCAGTCTCAATCCCTCTGCCAGGACTACCATCTTTGAGCCCTTTGGCAAGCCTGTTAACCTAAATTTGCTGCACAGAGATTGTCAAACTTGTCAGGAAATATACATCACTTTAGACAATGACAAATGCCATGAATGTCAATGTCAATAATCAGCGTTCAAATATCAGTTATTTTGCTGTTGTTGTGTCCTTTCAGGTTGGTCAGATGATCCAATCACAGTGTAAGTTCAATTAGCAATTCTGGCAGTTGGTAGTGTAACAGTTAGGGAGTTGGTCCTGTGATCAGTGGGTCGCTGGTTCAAGTCCTGGACCAAGGTACCATCCCCAAGCATTGCTCCCCGGGTCCACTTTGCCCCAAAAAGCTGCCCACTTCTCCTTCATGAATGGGTCAAATGGATGAGGTCACATATCGGTGCGGTGCACTGTGCGCTGTGGTGTGTTCACAATGACAAATAATCACTTGAATTCTTAAATTTTCTATGTAAACAGTGAGATGAAGACTTCAGAGCCTCTGTTTCCCACCATCCCCCCACCGTCCGACTTTTTCACCGAATGACATCATTACTACAGCAGAGGCACAGGGGATTCACTATAAATTACCTAAACAAGCTAGCAGCATGAGATCTGCTGTCACACACACACACACACACACATAATGAGAGGTGTTAGCCTTGCTGAGACAGTCAGAGCCCTGCTGTGCTGATTTCGATTACAACTGTAGTACGGGTTCTAAAGTGTGTGTGCATGTGTGGATTATTTTGCAGCACACCTGCTTCACCCTTTCATTGGCAATGAATGAATGTGTGTGGATTTCACTTGTGTGTCCTCACCTGCTCCATGCTTCAGCGATCCTCCTCCCGTCTCCTGACCCTGTACATGGCTCGGTCTTCCCGGCGTTCCGGCTTCCCTGCAGCAAAAATCCACAGCAGCGTTCCTAATAATCCCAAAACAGGCAGAAAAATCCACAATCCTCCTCACACGGATAGGATGCGAGATGGACATCAAGCTGTGCACTTTCAACAACGCATTGTATCCTCTTCTCCTCTTCGGCTCAGTTGAGTCAGCCCCTTCTTCTTCTTCCTCTTCAGCTCAATTCACGCTCCATCCATCTATCCATCGCTCCTGGAATCCTCACTAGTAGCCGTTAAGTGTGTGTGTGTGCGATAAGATCTTTCTCTTTTTCCTTTATTCACATTCACACTCTCTCTCTCTCTCTTGTTCATGCTCTCTTCTGCTCCACACTTGCTTGTTTGCCTTCCCTCACGCTCTCCCTTTCTCCCCCTCCCTTTTTTCTCTCTCTTTTCTACTTCCCTCCTCCTCTCGCCCCAACCCCCTTCTGCCTGTATGGCTTTTGAGAGGGAAGAGGAGGAGTGGACAGGAAGAAGGGGGTTGGTCCAGGAGGTGTCATGTGACCCAAAGCCCCCTGACAGCTGCCTGCTCTCATGCATCTCCCCCACTCTTCCCACCCAACCCCAAAACACCCCCCGTTACCATTGACAACCTGCGAGGGCGCAAGGAATGCTATGCTACAGGGCAAGGCCAATGGCTGGTGGCCGAGAATGGAGCATGTAGGGACATGTAGTTCTAGGGATGTGAGGGGAAGAAAACAGCTCAGTGAAAGAGCGTGTGTGTGTGTTGTTGTGGGGTTGGGAGTGTGTGGGATGTGTGTGTACATGCATTTAGTGGGTTGTGAGGTCCCTAAAAGATATAGGACACAGGAAAAACTATGATTTGTGCATTTGTGGGGACATTTTATGGTTTGTGAGGATCGGTGCCCATAAGGGAAAATAATTTTATAGGAGATGTCCATGTTTGATTTTAAAAACTAAAAGAGGTAAAAGATTTGCTTTTGGTTTCTGAGGTTAAGGTTGGGGTTAAGTGTAATAAGATTAGGATTATGTTCTTTACATCTAGTCATTATGGAAGTCAATGGAAGGTCCTCACAAAGATAGTAATACAAGTAGAGGTTGACCGATATTGGGGTTTTTTGCAGGCGATGTCCGATAGCGATTACCCCATGTTAACAGGGCCGTTAATTGATATTTGGAACTGATATGCCAAAAAAACCCAAAACCTGTCAAAGTTTTTAATTTTACAAACACCAAGCTCTCCTCTCTCCTTTCCTCCTTATCTGAGCTTCAAGCTGTATAGCCAATCAGAGACTGTTGTCGGCGGGACATTAAATGAAGCAGAGAGTCGAGAGCAAATGCCACGGAGAGAAGAGATGCCTCAGTGGAGCCTCAGTAGCGCACCCTGTAATTTATTAATATCGAAAATTAAACACTGATACCGATAATCAGCAAAATGCCTAATATCAGAATACATGTATGTGTGTGTGTGTGTGTGTGCGTGTGTATGTTCATGCATGTGTTGTATTTGGTCGTTTGTGATGACCTGACCTAAAAGAAGAGATTTGAATGATTTTTGTGGCTTTGTGAGAATATTTTGATAAGTAAGAAGTAAAAATGGTTTTTTTTTTGAGTGAGTAAAGTGGGCAATAATTTATCATTATCAACAGCACACGCTGCACCACAACCAAATGTGACCTCTGCATTTGACCCATCTGTGAAGGAGCAGTGGGCAGCGTATTTGGTTGGGGAGGTTACCCTGCTCATGAGTACCTTAGTGGTACCGGATTCGAACCGGAGAGCTTCTGATCACAGGACTAAATTTTACGCTACTGTGTAGGATGTATTTCAGGGGTGGTGAGGACCTGAATGTCCCTTAAAAAGTAGGAAAAACTATTTGTCTGCTTAATAATATTCTTTTTCTATATGTTTTATAGATATGTTTCAGGTTTCACGTGAAAAGCTGAAAGGGCTAAAATATTAGGTTTAGATCTAGTCAGTGAAAGTACCCCCCAAAGATAGCAAGATGTATGTTTTTGTGTATGTATGTGATTCAGTCTTAACTGGGCCTCTTAAAGGAATGTGAATTTTCCACACAGCCACCAATGAGATAAGTCCAACAATCTTTGTATTGTGTGTGCGTATCCAACACACACACACACGGACACAAACACACACACATACACGCACACACACACAATTTGAAGACTGTTGTGCCTGATAATCCAGAAATCCCTGTAACTGGATATATATTGTAGATACAGCCAGATTACATTGTGATAATAATCTTCCTTGAACTGTTAGAGCTCTTCCACACGAATAGTCAAAAATACCGTATATAGTCAGAGCAAAAAGCCTGGGCATGCTTGTTGAGTCAGGAAAAGGGATCCACCGTGGCTTGCCTCCATCCTGCTTGGAGGGAAATCGCCCCACCTCGATTCGCTCTGCCTCAACAGGAACTGGGCCAACATGAGGGGTTTGGAACCGACACGTTTCCCTCACTTCACCTCGAATGACCCCTGTCCAGAAAGCAACTCAGCAAACACAGAGGCGCAGAACTCTCACTGGTGAGCTGATAGTAAACCTGCTGAACTTGAATCCAAACGTTTTACACAACAACATTCTGCCCCAACATGCTCATTTCACATTTTCTACAGGTCAATATTAGGGGGGTGAAGTATGACTCTTGTTATCAACTCTATTGAGATTCCGAGGTTTTGTCTGATAAAAATGGTTTTTCAGAGTTGAAGCAATGACTGAAAATGTCCTCAAGATGGCAGGAGTCTGCCTTTTCTTGCAGGAACGTTTGAGCAAGTTCACATGAACCACTATGAGGTGTATGAGGGGCCGTTAGGGACTTAATTCAGAATTACCACGCATACACATATGTGAAACCAAAACCATTCACATACTATACTGAAAACTGCACACACTTACAAATGAAAGCATTTACATACACTACTGAAACACTCTCACATAAACAACTGAAAATGTATACCTTCACACACACTACTGAAAAGCTCTCTCACGCACTACTGAAATCCTCTCACACACACAAGTGAAAACCTCTGTCACACACACACACACACGTGAAAACCTCTCATACACAGTACTGAAAACCTCTCACACACACGTGAAATCCTCTCACACACACTACTGAAAACCTCTCACACACACAAGTGAAAACCTCTGTCACACACACACGCAAGTGAAAACCTCTCACACACACTACTGAAATCCTCTCACACACACAAGTGAAAACCTCTGTAACACACACACTACTGAAAACCTCTCACACACACAAGTGAAAAGCTGTCACACACACACACACACACAAGTGAAAACCTCTCACACACACTACTGAAATCCTCTCACACACACACTACTGAAATCCTCTCACACACACAAGTGAAAACCTCTCACACACACTACTGAAAACCTCTCACACACACTACTGAAATCCTCTCACACACACAAGTGAAAACCTCTCACACACACAAGTGAAAACCTGTCACACACACTACTGAAATCCTCTCACACACACACTACTGAAATCCTCTCACACACACAAGTGAAAACCTCTCACACACACTACTGAAAACCTCTCACACACACTACTGAAATCCTCTCACACACACAAGTGAAAACCTCTCACACACACAAGTGAAAACCTCTCACACACACTACTGAAAACCTCTCACACACACAAGTGAAAACCTCTCACACACACAACTGAAAACCTCTCACACACACAAGTGAAAACCTCTCACACACACTACTGAAAACCTCTCACACACACAAGTGAAATCCTCTCACACACACACACACAAGTGAAAACCTCTCACACACACTACTGAAAACCTCTCACACACACAAGTGAAAACCTCTCACACACACAAGTGAAAACCTCTCACACACACTACTGAAATCCTCTCACACACACTACTGAAAACCTCTCACACACACAAGTGAAAAGCTCTCACACACACTAGTAAAAGGTGCTTACATACACAATCTAAAATGTCATTTTTACTAGTGTGTGTGAGAGCTTTTTAACAGTGTATGTGAGAGCGTTTCAGTAGTGTGTGTGAGAGCCTTTTAACAGTGTATGTGAGAGCGTTTCAGTAGTGTGTGTGTGAGCTTTTCACTTGTGTGTGTGAGAGTTTGGCTTCTCAGGTATTGATGGCCTAGCGGCAGAACATATGTATGAGGGACCGTTAGGGACTTAATTCAGAATTACCATGCACACACATATGTGAAACCACGCATACACATGTGTATGCATGGTAATTCTAAAATTAAGTCCCTAATGGCCCCTCATAGTTTGTAGACTTAAATCAGACCCTTCAGGATTTTCCGATGTTGCGACTGCAACTATAAACGCAAATTCAGCCAATCACCACAAATTCATTACTACTGTGCAATTTTGACCAATTACCACAACTTGTAGGCAATTTTTGATCATTGTCATTTCCGTAAAACGTTGAACTCACTTCCTTGTTACATTTAGAAGACGCAGGAAACGTGTGATAAAAATGCCTCAGATTTACCTTCAAAAATAACTAAATGATTAATGATTAATAAAAATAATAGTGGTTTTGTTTCCTTCATATTAATTAATTGTAAAATAAATAAAGAATCAATATAAAGGGGGACAAAATCGCAACTTTGACTTGCTCCCGCGAATTCCTGCCGCAAAATCAGGAGTTTTCAACAAAAGTTCCTTGAGGGACTGTTAAATCAAAACCTGCCCTTCCACTGAGTTACACAACTTTACAAAGAAAGTCTGTCAAAGAAAGTTTGTTGTGCAAACAGCAAGAATTCGTGCCTGAAAGCCTTTATGTAACAAAGCATGCAGTATTTCTGGTAGCAAGAGGACGTTTGTTCCACCATGGGGTTTTACTGATTTCTGTGGCTTTGTGAGGATATTTTGGCATTTGCAACCTACTCCTCATAAGAAGAAATGCTTTTATATTAAAGCTCATTCTTGATGAGTTCAGTCTTGAGCAAGTCATTTACATTTTCACAGTAAAGAATTGAAGACAATGTTAAAATATAACTGCAAGCAGTGATTACGGGGGCCATGCAGTTTGCAGCTTTATCAGTTTTTGATAGATGAATCGAAGTGGACAGACGTTGAAATATGACACGTTTCATTCACTTATTAGGCAAAATGCAAAATAGCTTATTATAGCGCCACCAACTGGCATAGTGGTGCAATTCTTTTTGCCTGAGTAGTGGGAGGGGTACCAGACCTACCTGCCAAATTTCTAAGCTGTAGCCCACCCAGAGCCGGATTTCTATGACACTCAGTGTGTGGCATTGCAGTCCAATTAAGAATGTGCTCGATAATAATTAAAGAAGAGTGTCTTGGGATTCAAATGATACCAGGTGCATGCAGATTGGGCAAAAATCCAGGGACTAGTTCGAAAAAAGGTGAGTTTTCATTTTAAAGCTGTAGGTCTTACCGTTTTTTCTCCACAACGTGTTTTAAGGCAGAAAAAAAAATCGGCACAATAACAATAGGGTACCACGCAGTGTTCCACTACATGGCCCCCTAAAAATGTGAGCTATATATGAATGACGTCTGTTAAATATATATAGCAGCCAATGACCAAGCCTGTTACGGGAGTGATCATACTTCATTCTGAGAAACTGTGAGTGGGCTGAGTAACTGGAATCTTTTCATTAAGATGTCGTTTGATGTATTAACAAAGGAACAGTGCACTCTTTAGGAACACAAAATAAATCAGACGGCATTCCTCAACAGATTGTCCTTTTGGAAAGTTGACTTACAGAAACTGTTGACCTTTGCTGCACTTTGTTCTTTTTTACTGGTTGTAACAAAAGTAGGTAAACATATAGAGAATATATATACTAAAGAGCTAGAAGGTGTGAATGTAATTGCTCTGGATAAGTGTTTAAATACTTTATTTCAATATCTGTCTCTAGATTCTACTATAACTGCAAGTATCCAAAATGAATACAGCTTTAATTTTTATAACTGGCATTGCATGAAATACAACAAAGTCGCAAAAGAATATCAAACCTGTTTGCAATTTCCCTGCTAACTTGTAGCTTAAGTTTTATTTATTTACACAACTGAAAATTATGTTCTACTATGTCTCATTTCAAACTAAGCAGTGATTATATTTTTGATCTCAAAATGATTATATGATGATTTTTGTGAACATATTTTGATTATTTGTACTTTATCAGTCTGCCTTTCTCAAAATGATATTATGGATGCTGTAATAAAATTTAAGTTTATTTCAACTTCAAAACTGCCTCACTTGTTCACGTCATTACATGATGTAAAACTTTATATGCCAGTCTGTGATCAAATAAGTTGTTGTGTTGTGCGTGTATAACTATGTATGTGACAAATAAAGAATCTTGGTAGAAGACAAGGGACTAAAGCAAATTGTCAACTGTTATGGTTCAGGTGGATGAAGGGATAAACTAAGAAACTAAATAAACCAAGGAAGTGCGACTGTTACTAAATGGTAACAAATTAAATAGTCAAACTCAAGGTAAACTTTATTGTCATCTCTACTATACAGTACACATGTACATAGAGAGATGAGACAATGTGGCTCCAGTTTCTACTGCAAGAAAACAAATAAGGTACAAGAGTAAGCAAATAATACAAATAATGCACATAGAGTAAACTGAAATATATACACAGACTGTAAAAATAAAAAAACTAAAGGTTGAAAGAGAGACTATGCAATATAGTTACATAAATAAATAATTGAGTAGTCTATTTAGTCTTTAATGCTGACAAAGTGTTAAAACTCAGTTCATTTTATTTGAAAGCAGAAATTTCAGTACTTTTTGTGTGGTGCAATTTGGGAAACTTGTTTAGTACTGAGAGTGTCTTTTGACATACATACATTACAAATGAGTCACCTGTATTTAGTAACAGGTCAGGTGGTTACACAAACAGTTTGCAAATCCTTCTGGGGTTCCGGTTTGTGGAGACTTTCATTTATTTTGTGTTTTAATTAATTAAGATCTGATGGATTGGGACATTTTAAAATAACCTTAAAAAGCCCTTACTGCTTACATACTACGCAGTTTATTTATAAGACATTTACTTAAATCCAGACTCACATTGTACACAAATTTTAGGAGTGATTTCTAGTGAGACTAATTTTCTGCTTAATTTGAACGTGAGAAAAATAGATTATGGTAATGGTGCAATATGAACCATACATTTTTATCAGTGGGACGAATCAGTCCTACCTTTTAATAAAAATTGCACAGTGTGGACCCAGATTAACATAATTTTGCACTCTATGCCCTTCTTCAGGTAGACAGCTAATGTCATAGGAGATGAGATAGATGTGATGTACTCAAAAGTTCAAGTTTAATTTTTTTTTTTGGCAAGTCCACCACCTAGGGCTAAGCGATACGACCTTGTATCAACATCACAATTTATTTTACCCTGGTTATGATTAATAAACGATTTCAGTTTTTATGCTTGAACCTTTGTTCCAACTCTAAAAGATGTGTCCTATAGCGGTGTGGGACGATTGCATACAAGTTTTTGATACGTGCACTCATTCGCGAGTTCTGACCATTTTGTTGCTCATTTTTCACCCATGGACTAACATGGAGCTCAAATTTAGACGCTTTACTGTGTGGCCGCTGTTCTTCACAAAGCCACCACATTGTGTGTGTGTGTGTGTGCCTGTGTGTCTGTGTGTTATTCCTATCCAAAGTTATTGAAGGGTTCACACTGAGCTCTCATAACGTTAAATCAGAAATCATTTTTGAGGTTTGAGTTTCAGTTTACTGATGTCACTACAGTCAAAAAACCTGTTTGGCATGTCCCTATCGACACCAGATCCTTGTATGCAGGTGTTATTTTACAGACACAATTGTTTTCACGGAAAATGACTTAGCAGTTTAGAAAATGTTTGATCATCACACTGACTCATCTGGTTTGTCCAGAAAACATACACACATGCATACACACTCAAATACACACACACACACACACACACAGTGTCAAAATAATGCATTCCAGAGTTATCTAACATTAGATTACCTCCAACCTAAAAATTCTCATTTTAGTCTTTTACACTCTAAGACATGCCTCTTTTATCCAACAGTGTCAAGTAAAAGGTCGTTCAAGACATGGTGCGCAAACAGGAACTACAGGATTTAACCCTGTATGGAAATTTTAGCGTCAAGAAATGTGACTCAAACCACAGAACATATTTGTACCAGAACATCCTAGTCCCATATGACCAGAAACCAGTTTTGTAGCTATAAAAGACATTCATATGACATTATTACTTAGTCAGAAAATACATCAGGTTTCATCCAACAATCCAATAGTAGGAAATAAAAATAACTTCAAGCAACACAAGAAGACTGCAAACTATTATCTCGATTCATGACAAGCACTACATGAAATTTAGAACTTCATTTTTATTCATTTCGATGCGGTGCGTTGGCACCTGCCCATAGTAACACCTGTTTAGGCTCCGGTCCCCCTGCGACCCCAGTTGGGATTACGTGGTTCAGATAATGAATGAAAGAATAAATGAATGAATCTTCAGAAATTTACTAAATATTTGATATGATTTTTTTTAAAACCAAAAATATAGTTTCTTTAATTGAATGTCAGCTACTTTGTTACTCTGGTAATCTTTGGAAAAAGTATATTTAGTAATACCTTGGGTTTTGTCTTTTTTAAAGTTACGTCACAAATTCTAAAAAAAAAAAAAGAGGAAAAAAAATGTTTAAAAATCACTCTGGGTTATGTTTTTCTGACTTACGCCATTTAACCTTACAAGACCGGTCATAAATTATTAATTACTTTTTTAATAACTTGGAATTCCTTTAACCTACAGAAACCACACACGTCAGAATTCAAAGAAGAATTTAAACTTAGCGGATAATATATTGATTTCTCTGTATGTGAAATTATTTGTGAGTAATTCCGTGCACAAAAAGTAAAAGCGTAAAAAGGCACAATTGACTTTTTCGGAAGAAATACACTCACTTAAGTCCAAAATTCACTAAAGCGTTCCAGTTCAGTCAAATCTTCCCCATTATTACATACGAAACTCAGATTTTATCAGATAAATAACAGAAACAACCAGCATTCTACTCACAATACAGCCATTTACTTGATATTTTCAGTGTTCCTCCAGAAGTGCGCGTCCACCGCGTTACAAATCAGCACATAAAAGTGTGAATAACCAATAACAAGCCTAATATATCATTACATGAAATGCTTAGTACATAAAATACTGCACGTAAAATACTGTATGCAACTTGTATTTGCAATGATTTGTATACAGTACAGTATTAAAGAGAATGGCTTTTTTTCAATAGAAAGGTAAGGATTTTTCCAGTAAGTTTGAAAAAATGTTTCATCAAGACTTGTTATATTTCTATGTGAAAGCGCTATTAAAGACATTTCGGTTTGATTTATTCGAGTTAAGTCGTTTTTCGTGTTCTGGAACCAATTAATGTCGCAAAGCGAAATGTTACTGAATATATATCGTTAAAAAGTCTACAAGTCCTAAGTAAAGCACGAGTAGAGTTTAATACCTGCAGAATATTTGTTTAACTCCTCCGAATGTCAAATTGTTTAACTCCTCCAAATGTCGAAATGTCAAATAATGACTTAATTCATTATATTCACATCAACTGACCGTGTAAAACATTGATATACATTCATATTTTGACCAAAAACATCTTTATTTTGTTCAACTACCTCAGAAAAAGACTTGATGCATTTAGAACTTCTGCATGACCATTACAAATCCATTTTGTCTTGAAATCCTAATTAACTACTCTTAAAACTCAACTTTGTACCTAAAGAGAGAGGGGAGGAAAGCAAATAGGAGGAGGAGGAAGAAGAAGAAGAAGTGGGAACAAGCTGGGCGTTGGGAGTGTCTCACCTGTTGTCTGAAATGAGAGGTGTGGAAAAGTTAGTGAAGTGGAAATATATTGTAGTGTGAGGCAAAAGAACGACGTGCAGTTGTGAGGATGGCGATGTTCAGGACGTTAAGCCTGGTTTTTCTGCTCAGCTTTCTGGCCAAAGGTAAGTTCATAAACATCATTTTCATGTGGTCATGTCCATTTAAATTCACTCCAATCTGCTGTGAAAATGCAAACTTAGAATCGTAAACAGGGAGAGGAAGATGTATGTAAAACCAGATTAAACTCTGTATAAAAAAATGTCTTAAGACAAAATAGGTTACATTTCTCAGTGTATTTTGATATTTTCAGTGTTTATTAGTGTTCCTTTCACTTTCAAAAAATAATTACAAATGTTAAGTGTAAATTGACAGAACATTGTGCAGTTTTGCCATGTTACACATGATACAGTACATGATATAGTTATGAAAATCTCTTGGCAGGAACAAAAATAAACTAAAAATGAGAAAACGTATTTCTAATCAGTAGCATTAGGAAGAAAATTGAACACAGAACAACTAAAAAATATATATACATATTGAACTCTTTTTATGTTTCCATTTCTTGCACACTATGATTATATTTAATTGATGTATTTCTATTTTTGGAACATTTTATTTTTAGACTAGTTTATAATTTAATTATTTGTTCTTTTATTTTGCACTTTAGTAAAGCATTTTGAATGACCTGCTGGTATGATAATTTGCTTTATAAATAAATGTGACTTGCTTTTGCCATGAATATTTAAGCAAATTTAGGACACAATACTATAAATTCAAAATACAGTATAGATTTCTAGCTTTTCATTCAGATATTACTATAGCAATGGTTCAGAGTTTTGTCTCAAATTTATATATATATATATATATATATATATATATATATATATATATAATATATATATATATATAAGAAATCATACAGAACAGACATGTGAGTAAAAAGATTAAAGCTTATTCACGCCATTGTTTAGATGTTTGTTATGTACCACATCCCTAATACGTAGACATCACGGTCCTGCTGGTCTGGTTTGACAGGCAACCCAACAATGCTGGCTACACACTGTAATTTTTACACAAGATGTTGAATCTGGTGTGACTCAGCAAACCAACATTTTGGTCAGCGATCTTAGTTACAAATCAACACCAAACACAAACAAAAACTCACTGACACCTGAACACGCCTAATACACAGAATTTATACACATTTTACTGACCTTCCTTTTTGGTATTGCCTATGTTTTGTTATTTCACCCACCTGTGATAAACATAGAACCATGCCCATATATGTGTATAATTAACAGGAGTAGGTCATTACTTTTATCTCTGTCTTCAGGAGTGCTACCCCAGTTGGATGGTAAGCTTTTGTTTCTTTTTACAAAATGTTTTATCCATAGTTGGTTAGGGTCCAAAGGACGTCTTGAGGGCCCAACAGGGAAGGCCAGGTTACTTAACGACCGGATTTCTTTTTTCCAGTATGTGGCAGAGCTGTTCTGAACACCAAGATAGTGGGGAGGACAGGATGCTTCTCTGGGTATTGGCTCGGCAAGTCAGTCTTCACACGAACGATATCATTTCTATGTAGATCCCCATCAATTTCACGTTCTCGTCATTTACTGCTTCAAAGGTAAATACACACTATAATTATAATAATAATTATAGTAAGGCGCATGGGCACAGTGGTTTGCGATGCCGCCTCACAGCAAGAAAGTCCTGGGTTTGAACTCCGGCAACAGCCGCAGGGAGTTCTGTGTGGAGCTTGTACCCTCTCCCCGGGCTTGCGTGGGTTTCCTCCCACAGTCCAAAGGCATGCGATATAGGTTACTTGGCGACTCTAAATTGGCCCCTGTAAGGTGTGAATATGTGTGTGCCCTGTGGTGTGTTGGCGCCTGCCCAGGGTTGTTCCCCACCTTGCGCCCGTAAGTTCCTGGGATAGGTTCCGGTCCCTCCACCACCCCAGTTGGGATTCAGCGGTTCAGATAATGAGTGAATGAATTAATTTTTATAGTAATTATAACGCGATGCATTTCCACAAGTAAATGCCAATGTGATTGCTCAAGTTTTGTAGCTGTGACTTGAAAACATGACCCACGGGCACTCAAATTGTCACGAATGGTGTCGGCATGACATGAGGCGAGGTCACGGTGCAAGCCATTTATTAACAGATACTCACAAAACATACAACATAAACTAAACCATAGGGCCACAAACCAAACAGAATACTTTCTCTGGAACTTGAACTTGGAAACCACAAACGAAGCACGCCGACATGGGAAGGGTAGTAAATTTCCATTTTACTATCTCAAGGTTGTGTAACAATTTGAAGAATAAAACATGAAGGAGGCTGAGATGTGGAGAAATATTAATCAAGGAGGAAAGGAAGGGGGCAAAAAGCTGCCCACAGCTCCTTCATGTATGGGTGAGATGCAGAGGTTGGGCACTTGATAGCGTAACGGTGAGGGAGTTGTCACCATGATCAGTCCCGTAAAGGTACCATTGAGGTACTCATGAGCAAGGTACCGTCCCCAAGCACTTCTTAAAAGTTCCCACTGCTCTTTTATGGATGGGGCAAATGCTGTGCTGTGACAAATAATCCCTCATTCACTTACCTTCAAGTCCATGTGCCTCTGATTTAAGCGCTCAGGATTACCACATGCTGGACGACTGAGAATCTACACAAACATGTCGTGCTTGGGAGAACTAAAAGGGTGAAGAGGAGCACGGGGGCATGGTGAAAATGATGCTAGGACAGGAGACACACAAGTAGATAACAGTGGATTTTTCTGCTTTTTCCAGTATTTCTGCTTCAGCTGTGACAGTTTACCTGGGTACACAGACGCAGCAGGGTACAAACCTCTTCCAGATCACTCGAAGTGTCACTAATGTCATAGTACACGAAAGCTACGACAACTCTCCCGATAACAACGACATCGCCCTTCTCCAGTTGAACTCCGCTGTGACTTTCAACAACTACATTGTGCCTGTCTGCCTGGCATCAACCGGAAGCACATTCTTCACTGGCCTTATGACCTGGGTCACAGGTTGGGGAAACATCGGAACAGGGGGTGAGAAACAAGAAGGAAATCTGAGGCTCATACCTTAAAGTGTAGCAACGTAAAATTTTTAAATTTATGGCAGAAATTTATCGTGTTGATAAGAACACACTGAACACCATTTTCTTTCTGCAAAGATATGAGTGAAAAAATTAGCAAACTGAGATTAAGTGCAGACTGTCTTCATGGTTTGAGAAGGTTTCGTGCCCAAAGCTGTAAATATAATAAAAATGGATGATATTTTTAGGTCACACTAACATAAAAATGTAATGTTACTGCAAACAGGGTGAAGACAAAGCTTTAGAAGATATGCCATATATATATAATGAACTTTCAAAATTCAAATTTCTGGGTAAAATTAATGGAAGAAATACAAATATTTGCAAAAGCACAAATAAACAAATGAACATTAATTAAACTATGCTTGCACAAAAAGTGGTCGTCTTTTATACCACTTTTCTGATTACAATCCTTTTCTGTGTTTCCTCAGTAAGTCTTCCAGCTCCTGGAACGCTGCGGGAAGTACAAGTGCCAATTGTGGGCAACAGGAAGTGCAACTGCTTATATGGGGTTGGAAAAATTACAGATAACATGCTGTGTGCTGGACTGCTTGCAGGTGGCAAGGATTCATGTCAGGTAATTTCATCTCATCGTAGTCTGCTCACTACTTACCCAGCTCTTTTTGTTCATTGTTAATTTCTTGTGTGCCTCTGGTGTTCCACAGGGAGACTCAGGAGGTCCACTGGTTGTCAAAATTGGCTCTACCTGGGTTCAGGCTGGCATTGTGAGCTTTGGTATAGGCTGTGCTCAGGCTAATTATCCTGGTGTGTATACCAGATTGTCTAACTACCAGAACTGGATCAACCAGAAAATTACCAGCAACAGTCCAGGTTTCGTCTCGTACATCTCCAACGGCACTGATTCGGATCTGAGTGTGTCCTGTGCTGGCCTGCCTACTGTTCCAACCACTACCGTCTCCACTACTACTACAATCCCCACCACCACAGTTCCACGTATGTCTCTGTTTGCTACTGAAAATGCCACACAAAACAGATATATCAGTAAAGTTAGGCCTGTCACTCTTATTATTATTAGAATAATCACTGTGGATATTTGTCAGCGCCCAGATGATAAAATGTTTGGATCTCTCAGTTTCACTGACTTCGGAGAAATATCAAACACCATGTTACCAAAGCAGGCATTTGTTTACCACATAATAACAGTATGATTACGGAGCAATGATGATTAAAAAAATAGCACTAAAAGGTTGCTGCTCACATCTAGGGTTAGGGATCTGCATTTTATTTACATATATAAAAATATTTTAGCTTGCTTTGCATAATGAGGTTTTATATTACCGTACATTTATAATTAGCAATAAATTGTCAGGTATTTAGGATAGTTGCAGTGTACTGTACCTTCATGAGACTTTAAACATACTGTCATGATAGTTTCATAGTATATAAGCAGATAATTACCTTAATCAGACAAGATTTACAATTAGAGATGCACTCAAGAAAATGCCAGTGTAATTGCTCAAGCTTTGTAGCTGTGACATGAAAACCGGGTGAGTAGGAAGACATTTTAAAATGCCTTGAAAAGAATGAGTAAAAAATGAGGAAAGATAAAAGTAAGAAAAAGATGAGTGCAGGTCAAAACAGGTTGAGATGTGTGTTCAGTCAGGTGATCTGAGGTGGCATAAGAACCGTGTTGACAGCATAAGAACCGTGTCGGGCGAAAACAGGCTGAGGGAAGCTTGTGAGTCCTGAATTCCATCTGAGAGAAAACGAATGGGTTCCTATAGAAAAAATAAACGAAGGATGGAAAAGACGAGTGCAGGTCATGCCGGTTACAGATATGCGAAGAGGCACATCGAAAAGGACGATCACGTCGAATTCAGTGGCTTTGTGAAGAATGGTGGCCACGTAGTAAAGCGTCAAAATTTGACCTCCGTGTTAGTCTATGGGGAAAAAACAGACAGAAAAATGGACAGAACTCGCAAACGAGTGCATGTATCAAAAACAGGGCACACATTTTAGACTTGGAACGAAGTTTCTAGCATAAAAACTGTAGAAGGAAAAAGTGTGTGGAATAAAAATTGGATAACAATATGTGACTGCTCACCGCAATCACATAATGACACCAGCAAAGTCCTACCAGAAAATCAGACGTTGTAACTAGGACAAGGCGATTAATCAAAAAATGAACTGAAACCAACATTCAGAACCTCTAATCGACCTAATCTTGCCCATGACATTTACTTTTACATTTACAGCATTTAGAGTGACTACAATTTCCCAATTACAGAGCCAGTGTCCCTGGAGCAACTTTAAGTTTAGAGTCTTGCTCAATATGGAATTTGAGGTCATATCGCTAAGCCCTAGGTGTATTTTACTCCATTATTGTAATAGGTTTTAGGGGTTTTGTTGAGACAAAATGACTTATTCTACTTGTGTTCTCTCTCCAGCTGTGGTTTGTGGCAAGGCCAAGCTGAACACTCGCATGGGAGCGGGCAGCAGTTTGTCTTCTCTAGGGACTTGGCCGTGGATGGCCAGCGTGCAGCTCAATGGCACACATGTGTGCGGAGGAACGCTGGTGGCCGAGCAGTTCGTCATGACCTCAGCTAGTTGCTTCTCAAGGTAAAAAAGTTGGCCAGAAGGAACACCAGAATGACGATGACGATGTTGTGTATGATCGCGCGAGGCGAGAAACAAGGCAGGATGTTAGCGAAAATGAAATTTATCACTAAAAAAAATAAAACATCAAAACGCCACCAGATACAGAACAAAGGAAACACAGAGGCAAAGGAGACAAGCCAACCTAAATAGGGACCTGGGGAACACAACACAAGGAAGTCATCACTTTTAAATGGCAGCTCTTCAAGCTACTAGTTTATTAATATTAAAAGTAGTTACGCTTTGGCCAAGCTATTGCTTTATTATAATAGACTCCACCTCACAGCTGCCAAGAGTGCACTATGATGCAATGTGCATGCTTCACACAAGCACAGTAGCCTGTCAGATACTACTTCAGCAAATTTAACACCAGTCGAAAACACCTGGTAGCTGAAAATAGCCGTCTTTGTTAGGAGACAAAAACTGTACTTTTTTCTTTTGTAACAATGTAGTGTTTTGCCACAGTTAAAAGTATCTTCACTACTGATTAGCTAAAAAAAGTAGCAACTTAGCTACTTCGTAACATAGAGTCACAGAGCAGGCAGTGAAAGATGGTAACTGTCATGGATACTCAGTTACTCAAACACCAAGTGGTCATGGGTTCAAATCTGACAGTATCTGCCGCTGAGTAAACACCTTAAACCTTAAAGCAGTTTGTAGTATAATGGTTAAGGAGTTGGCCAGTCGCTGGTTCAAGTCCCGAACCGGTACCACTGAGGTACTTATGAAGGATGGATCAAATGCCCAGGTCACATTTCATTGTAGTGCACTGTGTGTTGTGTGTTCACGATTTGTTCACTTTAAATACTATAAATGTAGTTGTTTTAGACAGTGATCAGGTTTAACATTCTGTGCTTTTGCCTCAGCGCCACTGCTAACTCAAACTGGACTGTCGTACTGGGACGACTCAAGCAGAACGGCTCCAACCCATACGAAGTGACCGTCCAAGTGGCCAACATTTCATTCAGCAACGGGAGTGCAAACAACATCGCCACCATCCAGCTGTCCAGCAAACCCACGCTTTCCGACTACATCCAGCCCATATGTGTGGACCTGGGCTCCAACAGCTTTCCAGTTAATACTCGGTGCTGGGCTGCTGGATGGGGCTCTGGAGGTGGAGGTGTGTGTGTATGGCATTTTTTGTTTGTTAATTATTTGTGGAGTCTGATGAGTGAAATTAGTGGTGGTTGAGTGGGACGGATGCTTATCTCTGGACCAAGAGGTTGTGGGTTCGGATCCTGGGCAAGACCCTTAACTCTAAATGACAACTAATAAGAAGTCCCGTTACAATTCATATAAACTTGGTTCTGACATTCTGTCTCATGCATGCATTCTCTTTTCTTCCATAGTTGAACAAACCCTTCAGGATTTCAGTGTTCAGACTGTGGACTGTGGCAGCGGTTCTTCAGCAAACAGCATCTGCACGGGAGTCATTCCATTAGAACAGGTGTATATTTCAAATCATTTTAATCTCTACTCAAATTATTCTACTTAATCACTACAGATAACAAAGGCAGCACAGAGATTAGATCCAATCCCCAGAATTCTGAAGATAAAATGAGACTTTGTAGGACTTCAATTTCTGAAACTTTTACAAACAGTAACTGTTTGCACAATTAAATTTAAACACAATTATTATCCTCGGGCCATATGACTTCTTCACTTGATCCTGCCAATATTCATTCATTCATTCATTCATTCATTTTCCAAACCGCTGTAATCCCAGCTGGGGTTGCGGGGGGGACCGGACCCTATCCTGGCAATTTACGGGCGCAGGGCAGGGACCAGCTCTGGGCAGGCGCCAACACACTGCAGGGCACACACAGTCACACAGTCACACACACATTCACACCTTAAGGGCCAATTTAGAGTTGCCAATTAACCTACAATGCATGCCTTTGGACTGTGGGAGGAAACCGGAGCACCTGGAGGAAACCCACGCAAACACGGAGAGAGCATGCAAACTCCACACAGGGGGGGTCCTACGGCCGTCCCCGGGGTTCGAACCCAGAGCCCAGGACCTGTGAGGCGGCAGTTCTAACCACTGCGCCACCGTGCCACCCCCTGCCAATATGGTTTTTAATTATAAAAAATTGCAAACCAAATTTCTTAGTCAAACTATAAAATACACACCTTCATTTTCCATTACACAACACAAATGCACAATAGTTTAGAATAGTTTATGATATTAATTGCTATTTTTATTAAGTATTTTAATATATATTTTATGAGACTAATTTTCTGTCATTTTTAAAAATCAGATGAATTCATTAAAATCATTAACAGTGATGACCTGATTTGCTATTTCAATCTACTAGAAATTAAAAATTTGTGCATATGTGTCAACAGAAAAACAGAGTTTGTTTGCTAAATCCCTTAAATTAGTCCAAACGTCCATCATATCTTAACTGTATTTTACATTCTTTATTAAAACTCATGCTCTCTTTTTCTCAGACTGACAAAGGAGGTCCTCTGATGTGCAAAATCGGCCTGTCGTGGATCCAAGCCGCAGTTCTGACTTTGGACAGCACCAGCTCAAACAGCACCAGCAGCAGCAACACCAGCACCACCACACCCAGCCCCAGCAGCAGCAACACCACCATCAGCAACTCCAGCCTCAGCAGCAGCAACACCAGCACCACCACACCCAGGCCCAGCAGCAGCAACACCACCATCAGCAACTCCAGCCTCAGCAGCAGCAATACCAGCAGCAGCAACACCAGCAGCACCAATGTCACCTCCACCAAAACTGAACTTTTACCTAGTGCCAAAGCTTCATCCATGGTCTTCACTAAAACGTCAACCTTCTCAACCTACCTTACTCGTACGGTTGGCTCCTTCCCTCCTCAAGCCACTTCGGCCAGCACCACAGCTGCACAAACCGCCGCCCAAGTTGCCGGCAATGGAGGAACCAAGTCTTTCTCTTTCTTTACCACTGCTTCTGTTTTCCTCACCTCATTTATGGTTCTCATCATGATCCAAATCTTTGGGGAAGAATGAGACAGAGCCTGTGAGAACTTTTTAAGTGATGGGATGAATCACCCATTTTTACCAAGCTAAGGCAGTGATCTTTGTGGATATATACCTGAAAGAGAGAGAAACCCCCCAATGTCAAGGACAATTTAATAGATAGCTACATGTTTAAAATGTTTTGATTAACATATATTTTAATGATAAACTACAAAAGTGCAATAATATGAACATTCAGTGTGATGTTGTCTGACCTGAGGTATTTGCCCTCGATGATGCTGTAGATCTATGGTTCCCCCTGGTGCTGACTTATATACCTGAGTCGAATATCAGTTCTGTGTCCTCACCTTTAGAAATGATCACCTTGGGATGATCTACAAAAAAACAAGCCGTTCAAATACTGTTAAACAAGTGAGACACATATTTCCTCCCCTTATCTGAGCCTTTTATTATACCGTGTAGCTCAATCTCAGTAATAAATATTTGATATGACTTTTTAAATGTTTTATTCTAATTACGAAGAGTGATTAAGTGATTTGCTATCAGAACCTCTCTCTTTTTTTTTTTTTTTTTTTTTTACACTGTGTTCTAATGGTGTGGTATTACACTATTATATAATTGTGCATATATGAAGGATTTTATTCTATGACATTCCAAAATGTGTGACCTTTTGCCAGCAGAAAAATACACAATTCCTCAGTGTTCATGAGAAAGACAGAACTATTAATACTCTTTATAATTGCACTTTTGCAGGATGTGTACTTGCTGTCAGTATTTTTAAATGTCTGCATGTGTAACCAGGTACATGTCAAACCAAAAATATTAAAATATTCGTACTCACCAGCTTTTACTTTACAGCTGTTATGATCTAATGACACATAAACTGGCATTATGATCTGGTTGATGTGTTTTTGTTTTATTCATTAGTTCTCACAGGGATTTATAATCTCTATTTTGCAATAACCACATCTTTTTACAAGGTTATAAGGTTCTCATGTCCCTCAAATATTGTAAAATTTGTAAGATTTCTGCAGAATTGTAAGGATATTTTTGCATGTGAAGATGAGCCATCATGAGGGATAATGCTTTTATAGAATGTTCTGGGACTAAAAGGATTAAAAGATTTTGAATTAGAGTTAAGTGTAGCTGTGTGTGTCCACACTTTTTACATCATTATGAGGACCTTGTTGTCCCCTTAAAGATTGTGAGATTTGTAAGATTTTTGCAGAACTGTGAGGACATTTTTGTATTTAGTATGAAGATTAGCCATCATGAGGGACAATGCTATTATAGAACGTTCCGGAACTAGAGGGTCAAAAGTTTTTATGATTCGCGCAAGCCCCGTCTCAAGTTTGGCCCTCACAGCGAGCCGTACATTTACAGGAAGTAAACGCAGCAGTAGGTAGTTGCTAGGACAACGTTGTCAACTCCGACTGCACGTTTATAAAAATATCTGAGATATTGTCATATAAAGTGGATATAACTCACAGTATACATATATAAATATATATATATAAATATATACGACGTTTTGCACCCGATATACCTGAGCATGACGTAGCTGCAGCTGACGCGGTGCAGTAAAACACAAAGCACGTCGGTGTGTAATGATGGTAAGTGTTGACACGGTTTCTTCATGAAGACACAAAGCCGACTTAAAACTTTACCTCTTTAAGCCTTATTTAGACCAGAGTCAGAGTGAGTTTGTTCTAGTTTTACAAATTTACAAGCGTTCTGTCGATTCGAACAATGCCACCGTAGCGTAGATCATCGACAAGAGAAGTCTATTGATTCATTCTCTCATGTCGAAAAATTATATTACTACTAATTTCCATTTGTTATAACAGTAAAGCGCTCACAGTATTGTCAAAGAAAACTTTGTCGTCTCAGATTTATACAAGAATATAGAGAAACGAGACGACGTTGCTCCAGTTTATACAACGAACTATAAGGCGCATAGAATATGCATATATAAATAAACTATGAAATATGAAGTCTAAATTAGAGGTGGAAAGAAGAAAATGTGCAACTTTAGTTACATGAGGTATTAAATATTTGTGCAAATTGGGCAACAGCAGTCAAGTGGAGAAAACTACTAAAACAATGCTGGAATGTTCTTTTGCAATTAGATGTGCAAAAGACCTGCAACAGTGTTGTATGAGTATTTCAAACAGACAATCTATTCAATAATAAACAGTATCTCTATAAAGTCTAAACTAGAGGTAGAAGATGAAAATATGCAGTTTTAGTTACATGAGGTACCCAGTAATTGTGCAAGTACTGCAACATCAGTCAAATGTCGGAAAACTACTGTGCATTAAATGTGTATAAGATCAGCAGAAGTTAAATATGAATGAACTATACAAACAGTCTATTAAATAATAAACAGTATCTCAAAGACTGTACAATGTAGTATGAATGAGTTTGTACTTGTAGCAGCATGTGCATCATACAGCAGTGATGTGTAAAGTGGTGACGTGTGAGAAGAGTCAGTTGCATAAAATATTAGTATTTGCAAAAGTTGAAACATTGATATATCACATAGTAGCAAGTGTACGGTCGAGTTAAGACAAGTTTGTTGGATTTGGAAGAACACTTTATACACTCACTGGCCACTTCATTAGGTACACCTGTTCAATTGCTTGTTAACACAAATAGCTGATGGTGTAATGGTGTGGGGGATATTTTCTTGGCACACTTTGGGCCCCTTAGTACAAATTGAGCATCATTTAAATGCCACAGCCTACCTGAGTATTGTTGCTGACCATGTCCATCCCTTTATGACCACAGTCACCAGATCTCAATCCAATAGAGCACCTTTGGGATGTGGCGGAACGGGAGATTTGCATCATTGATGTGCAGCCGACAAATCTGCAGCAACTGTGTGATGCTATCATGTCAGTATGGAGCAAAATCTCTGAGGAATGTTTCCAACACCTAGTTGAAAGTATGTCACGAAGAATTAAGGCAGTTTTGAAGGCAAAAGGGGGTCCAACCTTTTACTAGCAAGGTGTACCTAATAAAGTGGCCAGTGAGTGTACATTAGACGTTCGTGTGAAGAGGCACACAGCATGTATGTTTCATTGTCTTTTGATTGTTTAGACATAGTGATGTCTCTCTGCAAATTTTACTGTATATTGTGTCCAGTTTATTTGACAGTTCCTTGTCTTTTCAGGCAGTCCCCCTGTGGACCCTCCCCATCCCTCTCCCCGCGATTGTCATGATTTCGGTTGGACTGTATATGGTGTTACTTGGCGCTGTTTTGTGGTTCCATCATTGTCTTAAGGTAGGTCTGCCTTTGTAAATACGTTTTCCGTTCTGCAATGATTCATTAATATATAAATAGATAACAAGGCACTTTCCACTATATATAAACAAATTAAGTAGCAATTATCTAGTTATCTAAACCACTGGCTAATAGGGTTTTAAGTATAGATAGGTGTACATTTACACTGAATAAAAGTGAATGTGCTTTTGTCCTCATTGTGTAGCTGCACTGACTCATTTGGTATGTTGTCCCTGCAGGCCCAGTGTAATACACAGTGCACAGATTGCTGCCCAAGTGTCTCTCCTTTTGAATATTGTCACATGTGTGCCCAGTCATGTGACTGTCGTCCACCGTCTCTCCATACTTGCCTTGACTATTCCTGCCCCTCTCCAAACGTAAGTGCATCTTTGCTTTTGGGTAAACGAAGACAGAGGTGAAAATAAAATACTTTACAAAAGTTTTTGGCAGTTGGGAAAAGTTGCCGTAAACACTAACTTTAACAGATACTGTATTACAGCCACTGAATAAAATTAGTAATAGACTAATGGAATACATTGTATCTCTGTTTATAGTTTCTTTATAAATATGTAACCAAGGTTCTATTATCTATTGTTTTAAGCAAAAATGGCTGTGAAAGTTCATAATTTAACTGTCTGTAATGCAGTGTGTGATGTGGGACTGTGCCTGCACCTGCCAACCACCTGAGTGCGACTCCATCAACTGTTTCTGCTTCGAGATCAGGTTCAAATAGAGCAAAAGGGTGTTTTCCTCACTAAGGAAAATGTGATTTTGTATGTACAAATTCTAATTTTTCATACAGTCTCTACTAAAGAACTTGGCATCTCCTTATTTTCTGAATTGCCTTAATGTTTACAGCAGTGAAGTGTTTTTTCTCATCCTATGTTTGCAACTCATTACTGTTTACCTCTGTATAAGGTCCATTGCGTTATTTGTTTTACCATATCCTACTTTATAGAAATATCTTTTAACTGATTCAAGAAGAGTTTGTTCTTCAAGCAAAGCTCACACAGTAGCACACATACGGATGTTTATTATTTACTGATAATGGACACTTTCTTTATTATTGTTGAGTTTTACACCTTTTATATCTTTTTTTAGTCTACCAATACATTGGTGCAGTCCTAATGTTCAGTTTTTGTTTTACTTTCCCATCTTTTTCAAGGTATGTGGAACATACAAACACAAAACCTTTTTTGCTATTTAGTTTGGTTCTGTGGTGTAATTTAGATTACAGTATGTAATCATATCAGTTCTTGTTACGTTGCAGTAGTTTGTGTATATCTGTTTTTAAAATATATAACAAGTGTAAAACACTAGTTATCCAGCATTTAATTTTACTACATAATTTTATACATTTTTATTTTTATATTGGTGTAGATAGTATGTTCCTGTTATGAAAATAAATCATATTATTTTTAAATGCCTGGAAACTTATTCTTTCCCATGCAGCTGGTATTTCTGTATAACACACTTTTGCAAACTGCTATTACATCTTTACCTCGATGTTTCTGAGGGTAGTTTTAACCAATGACAGTCTGCTTAACCTAATATTCCTCATTATGCTTACACTTGTTCCCTCATTTCAGCATTAGGGGTGCAAATGACAAATTATAATATAACGATACGATTTTATATTACTTTAATGGACAACGTGCCTTGTGGTGTGTTGCCGCCTGCCCAGGGTTGGTCCCCGCCTTGCGCCTGTAGGTCCCGGGATAGTCATTTGACATTTTGATTCCTGAGATATGTCCTTCAGTAGCCCACTGTACTTAATAAAAGCTGTGATGAAACTTAACCAATAATTTAAAAAATGAATAAAAATATTACATTAATAGAATCTTCTATTTAAAGCAGACCTGTTATTGATAAATTCTATAATCTAAATTTCAATTTTAATTGCTTTTAGATACTCTATAGAAACTAAAATTAGAACTTATGTCTACACTAACCAATTATTAGATCGAAATGAAATCCGTGGTATTGGATCGAAATGAAAATCAGTGGTATCGAATCAAAATGAAAATCTGGTATTGGATCGAAATGAAATCTGTGGTATTGGATCGAAATGAAAATCAGTGGTATCGAATCAAAATGAAAATCTGGTATTGGATCGAAATGAAATCTGTGGTATGGGATTGAAATGAAAATCAGTGGTATCGGATCAAAATGAAAATCACTGGTATTGGATCTAAATGAAAATCAGTGGTATCGAATCAGAATGAAATCAGTGGTATCGAATCAGAATGAAATCAGTAGTATCGAATCAGAATGAAATCAGTGGTATCGAATCAGAATGAAATCAGTGGTATCGAATCAGAATGAAATCAGTGGTATCGCTCATCCCTATTGACCGCTGTTTGCTCCGGAGCGGAACTGCTTATGGCGCGATCTGTACCCGGGGACGGATTTCTGCGTTGCGCCGATTAAAGATGACAGACAGCTGACTCTGTATCCTGAAAGCGAAAGAAGGAACGATGTTTTTATTTTCGGATGGTTGCACACGTCTGTCTTTTAGTTTATTTGTGCGCCCTGACTTTTAATCAGCTTTTGTGGAGCTTATGGGACACTGCGCAGCAAGGTTACTCATAATGTAATAAGTGACAGTTTTATTTTTCGTGTTTTTTTAATCATGGATCGTGCAGAAAGTGTCAATACAGACCCTGAATCCACCGACAGCGAGGGTAAAGCTGTAAATATATATAATATTGTAATATTTTATACTTTCTGAAACGTTTAAACACATCACATTGAATCTAACTTCGATATCTCTGTAGGTCGGTGTAAGCGATTGAGGAACCAGGTCGGATTTGGGTAAGTTTGTTTTTTTTTCTTCTTTTAATCGAGTTGGCAGATATTTACAAATTAACCAAATAAACTGTAAATAGTCATGTGACTTTAGAAAGTTAAATTTATGTCAAATATTCTGTCAAGGAGAATCTGATGAAAAAAAAATCTATTTAAGGTTCTGATGTTTCTAAGAATTCCTGAGAAACTTTGCATCCTCAGCATCCTTTCAGTCCTCACAATTGTCATGTTAAATATATTTTTTTGTCCACCTTTACCTTTACAAGACTCTCTCTTCAAATTTGGCGTGACATTTTACCATCTTAAAGCAAGGCTTTTCCAAATGTGATTATTGATTGTCTCAGTAGATCTGGTTTGTGTGTAAGAGAGCTGACGGAGATCATGTTGGGGTGCTCTCACACAAAATTCAAGTCCATCTTCAGAAAGTAAAATTCCTAACAGTTTGTCCGAAATCTGTTCATGTCAATAAGGGGGCAACCTGGATCTTTTTTTTAGTGTGTACAGTTTTTAGCAGGGTTCTCCATAATATGAATGGGGTCAGAGGAAAACTGGGCATAAATACCGACTCTGATTTTTTGTCTTATTAGTAGTTATGGTATCAGTTAGGCCCACAGCAACTGTAGAAAAACAACATTTAAAAACGTGTATTTATTGTGTTCTCCACATACAACATACCAAACTCATATCTTGTTCAAGAGGCATGAAACACTCATATATAGGAAATAACTTTAAACTTTAAGCAGCCTTCTTTTCCAGAACCTCTAGACAACAGATAATATGTCTTAGCAGTATACAAATCTCTACCTGAAGTATGGCATGAGGTTTAAGGTTGATCTCTAGACATTGCCAACAGAATAAGAACAGAAACAACGAGCATGATCGTCTCTAACCATGTTTGACTAAACATACAGTAACTTTCAGAAGAGAATGATAATTACAGAAAAAAATAAGCCCGAGGGTAACTATTCAACACAGCACATAGCATCTGTCGGACTGTTTATGTATTTATTCAGAGAATAATGTTCCAACGTAGATAGAGAGAATGGAATCAAAAAGGGAAGGGAAAAAATGATAACTTGTCACAGCATGTTTTATTCTTCTGGTGCTGTAAAAACAGCCTGCAAGAAGGACACAAAGCATACATTTTTAGTATGTCATAGTTTTGAATGTCACATGGCTTCTTTAATAAAGTGAGTGATTATTTGTCATTGTGAACACAGCACAGCACACAGTGCACCACAACAAAATATGAGCTCTGCGTTTGACCCATCCGTGAAGCAGCAGTGGGCAGCTGAAGTGCAATGCCAGTGGAGCAATGCTGGAGCACAGTACCTTGCTCATGAGTAACTTAGTGGTACTTTTACCAGTCCGGGACTTGAACTGGCGACCACAAGATCACAAGAGCATCTCCCTAACCGTTACACTACCAACTGCTGCAATCTTTCTGCCGATCTTTCTGTGCATCCTTTTCCGTCCATCTCCTTGTAAGTCGGGGCAGTTGGTAGCGTAACAGTTCGGCAGGTCACCGCTTCGAATTTTGGACCGGTAAAAGGAGCACGGTACTGTTCTCAAGCACTGCTCCCCACTGCTCCTTCTCAGATGTTAAATGCAGATGTCACTTGGCACTGTGATGCACACTGTGCTGTGTTCACCATAACAAATAATCACTCACTTAAACTTAATTGTATCCAAGGCAGTCAACATCCAGGTTTCTTTCCTCTTTAATTTGCTTAGGAGTTTGTTTCTTTCTCTTTGTGTATAGATTGCTTGGGTTGTGTAACAACTTTGCCTATGTGGTGATGCTAAGTGCTGCCCATGATATTTTAAAACAGCAGGAATCTCACAACGCCACGGTGACGGTGAGTGTGCATAGCTATGAAGGCAAACATGTTGAATTGCTTGAATTGTGAGCGAGTCGGTGTACCGCTTGTGATGAGAACCTTAAGTTTCATTGAGGAAGTGAGATTAACTTCACAACATGGAAATAAAAAAATGGCGCCCGAGAAATTCTAGGCTGGTAACGTTAATCTCGTTATGGCTTTTGTAGACCAAGGCTCCAGTTCTTGTGCAGTTTGGAAGTTCAAATAGCACCAGCGGAGGTCGTTATGACTGTAATCCTGTTTCTACTGCGGTAAGAGTTTTACATTAAGCACCGTGCTACAATCAGATGCTTACAATTTTCTGTAGTTGATTTTTGTGTTTGTTCTCTTTGCATTCAGGCTGTGCTTTTAGCGGACATCCTGCCAACTCTAGTGATCAAGATGTTTGCACCGTTTTTCATACACAAAGTGCCTTATGGGTAATGGTCGTCACTATGTATGTATGACTGAGCGAGTGAGACTTTTGACTGCTCAATAAATCAATTCTAAACTCTAGACTTTAGCAGTTACTTAGTCGGGGAAAACAAATCAATTGTACACTTGTTGCAGCTTGTTTGCTTTATAGTTTTGTTATTATATCATCGTGGAAAAATGAGGCCTTTCTTCTGATCCACAGCTTTCGAGTGCTGTTGTGCATGGCAACGGCGACTGCGAGCTTCTTGCTGGTGTCGTTTTCTACATCTGTGGGGATGAGCATTATAGGTGTGTGTTTATTTGTCATTGTGAACGCAGCACACAGTGCACCACAACCAAATGTGACCTCTGCATTTGACCCATCCGTGAAGGAGCAGTGGGCAGCTGACGTGTAGCACCCGAGGAGCGGTGCTGGGGGACGGTACCTTGCTCATGAGTACCTCAGTGGTACCTTTACTGCGACCCTCTGGTCACAGGGCCAACTCCCTAACCGTTATGCCACCAAACTGTGTGTGTGCGGGTGTGTGTTCCTGTGTTTCTCATTGCTTTTAATCATTGATGCACTACTTTTCCTCTCTCTCTAGGTGTCATCTGTGCCAGTGTGAGCTCAGGTCTGGGTGAACTCTCCTTCCTCTCCCTCACTGTCTATTTTGACAGGTAGAACCTCTCCATATATGGGTTTATGAAAATTGTACCAAGAATAAAAGGCAAGAGCAACTATACAGAATGAATTTGAAAACAGTCAGGGTGAATAGTAGAGGTGTAACGATACATCAGTGTGCATCGCTACATCGATTCAGCGGTAATCAAATTCATGGCATCGATCCAAATGGAAACATTGATCAGACATCATACATATTATAATTAGAGATGGCACCGATGCAATACACAGATGGGATATCGGCCCGATAACGACTCAAATAGCTGGATCAGGTGTCAGTGGCATTGGGCCGATCTATGGAGCCGATCTGTAAATGTCTCACAAGGCAGGAGATCCCGACAGCGTCCCAACGTGTCATGCAGCATACACCACTACGTTTGCCTGCTGCGCAAAAATATTTTTACAATTTTGTCATATCGCTATCGTCATCGTAAGATCGAAAAATCGAACCACCGTAACTCGGGGAACAGTATTTCTTCTGCTTTGTAACATATTGTGCTTATATTTTAAAGCAGTTTAGGCAAAACAGAGCTATGCAGAAACACTACAGTGAGTGTGATTCTGACATTTTTGTCTTTCTTCTCTCTCTCAGTAACATTTTGAGTGGATGGGGTTCCGGTACTGGACTTGCAGGGGTGTTAGGGGCTTTGGGGTACTCGGGTCTCACTCAGGCTGGTCTCACACCGCGCAATACTCTACTGATCATGCTGATCGTCCCGGTTATTATGTTTTTCAGGTGAGACACACTGTCCCTAAATCCAAATGCTTCAGTGAAACTCACTCTCATGAGTAGCGTCCCAGGAAGATTTCACTCCGCTCTTCACGTTTGGAAACACGTCTCTCATCATTTTCATCCTTTTTTTCCAGCTACTTCTTTCTTCTGGTCTTTCCACCTTCGTTTCCTCAGTGGAAGCCCAGAGAGACTTGGCCAAATGTGTCCACTGGGGGCAGAGATGGTCAGGAAAGGGAGGCATTAATGGAAAATGATGAGGATGAAGAAGAAGAAGAAGAAAAAGAGGAACATAATAATCAGACTGGACCGCTAAGCTGCTCTGAAAAGCTACATGTCTTAAAAGTGAGCTCTGTGTGCAGCGTTGTGAAGTTTTTAAATACTCGTACAGTACTTAACGACAGGTATTTAAATACCTTTAGTGCCTGTGTCCACCAAACGCATTTTTTGCTGCTGAAAGCTGTCAGAACCTCACTTTCAGAGCGCTTTCTCTCAGCGTTTGTGGTGGCTAAGTTACCAAAAGCGCCATCGGGCACTTCTGTGTTCGTTCCTCTTTCAACGTGTTTCTCTGAGATCGCTAGTTTAGCCGACAAGAATCGCATCTTAGCATTAGTGAAATCATTTCTCACAGGTATTCGAGACGAGCACATGTGATAAATCCTGCAAGAAAACAGCCCCTTCCTCGATTTTGATTGGCTAGCAAAAGACAAGTGACATTGATGAACGCAGCGTTGTTGTTTTCTCCCGCTGAAGGTGCTTAGCGCTCTGAACGTTGAAGCTCATAGGTATTTTAATAGTATTTAAGTACCTGATATTTGCAGAGTATTTAAATACTTTTGCCAAGTTTTTGTTACAACACTGTCTGTGTGTGTGGTTTTGGATGTTTCCAGTGTTATATGTGGAGATGCAGTGTATACATTTGTCCAGAGTTTGCATGACGCTCACATTGTGCGTTCTGTCCTTCTTTACGCTTTCAGCATCTTCTGAGGTTTGTTATCCCTTTGGGACTGGTTTACTTTGCAGAGTATTTCATTAACCAGGGTCTGGTGAGTTTATATTTTCTGTACGTAATAAAATAAGCAGTAACACCCTAACCTCCATATTTCATAAGCTAATTATTGCACTAAGTGTTTTCACTAATAAAGGAAAAAACATGCTTAGTTTACATGATTTTCTTTATGAATACAAATTAAATGCAAATAATAAGAACAGTAATATTAATGATCCTTCTCTCCTCCCTCCCTCTTTAGTTGGAGCTCTTCTACTTCCGTGATTCCTACCTTTCTCATGCTGAACAGTATCGTTGGTAGGACGCATACGTCTCTTTTCACACTTGAAAAGCACAATTTACTTATCCGATTCATAATGATTAGAGAATAGACTTAATTAGTATCCATAGCAACTTAAACCAATTTCTGCTAAACAGCTGTATGTTTGTCTCAGGTACCAGACTACGTACCAGTTTGGCGTGTTCGCATCCCGCACTTCGCTCTTCTTCATGAAGATAAGGAAGGTTTGGCTGATGTCTGTGTTACAGGTGCGTAAACGAAAGAAAGGAAATATTTAAAGAAAGAAATGTCTCAAGTTGTAAATACTTTTTGATTTAAAATGACATGTATTCTCTCTCTCTTTCTCTCTCTCTCTTCCAGTGTGCCAATGCAATTCTGCTGTTATTTTCGGTGTATTATCAATTCTTGCCAATTTGGGTTTTATTTGTCATCATCGTTTATGAGGGTCTACTGGGGGGAGCAGCTTACGTCAACATCTTCTACTTAATCCGAACAGAGGTGTGTTCACGTTCTGTTTCTGTTCTTCTGAAATGACAAGCTCTCTTTCAGATCATAAACTGCCACAAATGTTAAATTTTACTAACACCAACACAAAACTTTATTTTTTATAAATACTTTAACTTTTTACATTATTTTAATCTAACTTTACATAATATTAAATAAATATTTTATTAACATTGTAAAACTGTGAAACTTGAACGTTTTAGTATTATACATTTGTGAGTGTGGTGTGAGTGACAACATGGCTTCAGTATTGATTGGCTACTACTTGTGTGACATATAGCCACTCAGAGACTGTTATGGGCGGGACATTGAATGAAGCAGCGAGTCAAGAGCAAATGGCTCAAAGACACAGAGCGCAATTTGAAATTACTTAATATCAGTGACGGCCAAAATTAAACATCGATACGATAATCGGCAGAATGACTAATACCGGCCCTAGATAATCGGTCGACACATTTTGATGCACAGCAGAAGCTTTTGACACTACTATTTGACTTTTCCTCGCTGCAGACTGGAGAGCGTGAAAGGGAGTTTGCCATGGCTGCAGCCAGTGTGGGAGACAGCTTTGGTATCGCTCTCTCTGGAGCTGCCGCGTTTCCCGTCCACAACTACTTCTGTTCGCTGTGAGATGGAGAGCAACAGAGAAAACACACTGATGGACGAAAAGAGAACAAAGGGACTGACGAACACTGAGAGGTTTACACTGAGCAAAAAATCTAAGTTTCTGTAAATAACCTTCGTCTTTTTGCATTCCCTTATTAACATTCTTAATTATACTGTAAATTACTAATTTTAAGTGATTAAAATTTTGTGATGATGGCCTTCTGAAGATTATTTTACTTTACTGTTACAAGTATTTTCTTTATCTTTGATTTATTAATCACTTTTTAACTGCTACCAACTCAAATATTTCAGAGAAAATAAATGTAGTAATTGTAATTGTAAAAGTGTTAATATTTTATTTGAATTTCTTATTTGAGATTTGGTATTCGGTATTCATTTCAGTGTTATTTTATTGAGAATGTGGAATTAAATTTGATTTTTGTTAACTTGTTAGTAACTGGTACAACATGAGTGTTTGAAGATGGTACCTTGCTCATGAGTACCTCGGTGGTACCTTTATGGGTCTGTGACCCTCCAATCACAGGGCCATCTACTCAAAAAATGTTGGAAGCCTTTTCACAGCCATTTTTAACCTTCTGAAGTACTAATAATATTGCTTAAATCATGCAGCGTAGAGGTCGACCAATATTGCTTTTTCAGGCCCGATACCGATTATTGCTAGTTAATGAGGCTGATAACCAGTATTTGGAACCGATATCTAAAAAAAGAGAAAATCTGTCAAAAATTTGAATTTTACAAACACCAACACAAAACTTTATTTAAAAAACTTTATTGTTTATGCATATTTAATTATTATACATTTTTATTTAACTTTAAATAGTATTAAATAAATATTTTTGCAACATTATAAAACTGTGGAACTTAAATTTGACACTTAAACGTTTTAGTATTCCAAATTAAGCAGCAGCAGGTTGTGGTGGTGAAAGCAAAGCTGGTCAGCGAGAGAGAGAGGGGACGGCAGTGGAGCCACATTAGCGCTCTTGTAATTACTTAATATTAGTGATGGTCAAAATTAAACTGATATCGATAATTGGCGAATCGGCCTGGCCAATAATCGGTCGACTCTCAATGCACAGTATTCATTTGTAAAAGAACAATTCACTGTATTAATTTTTATGTTGTGTGTACTTGAGACATTTTTGTCTCTCTCTTTACAAATTTTGTAATGTACCAAAGACAATAAGTCCTTAAGTAAACCATGAGGAAATCTTTGACTTGTATTTAACACAATGCAATGTGCATGACTATGGGCTGGTTTCTTGACCAAGGATTAAACCTAGTCTTGGACTAAACTGGAATACCAGTGGAGATTCAGCAATGAAACACAAAGCTTGTGTAGGTATAGGCTTAATCATGGTTGTGGAAACGGGCCCTACATTTATTATCAACTTGGTGTATCGTCCGAAAATCTCCAAATGTGGTTAAATATGTGCAAATGTCAGTTTTAAGACAAAACTCACAGAGAAGACTGACATTTATTAGAATAAGAACATTGTTCATACTGTAGTCAGCGTTGAACTGCATAGTAATAGTACATAGTACAGTGATACAATAGCACCAAATAAAGATTCTGGAATAATCTCTTGGTAAATATTGTTTCAGTTTTTCACATTACACAATAATAAAATAACTGGAGCAGAAAATGAACTCTTTATGTGAGTAATATGCTTTGCATGTAACTGAAAACCAGGAGATCGAGTTTTATGCGAGCCATCCTTCAAACACTTGATTCTTCAGTTGTTCAAGTTTTCCTTCCATTACCAGTGGGCGTCTCTTTCTTTGGCAACGGTCTGCAGGAAATCAGCGTGACTGGCATACAGGGGGTGAGAAGAGTCGATGTCAAACCAACTCACTTGTCCAGCATCGTCTCCTGCATGCAACGGCAGCTCGCTCACACTGTCACCTGATCACCAAAGAGAAGCAGTCGCCGTTCGTTTCACCATTCATTAACCATATGAGAGTTCAGCGGTATACACACATAACTAGGGCTGGGTATCGTTGCTGATTTCCTGAATCGATTCGATTCCGATTCACAAGGTCATGATCCGATTCAATTCTCGATTCAATTCGATTTATTTAGAGATTTCTTTGCGTCAATACTAGTTTTGCTTGGTTATAAAATAACTTGTTTTAAAACCGAAGTGTTGCCAAACATCGGCCTTTAGGCCAGACGGTGATTTGAGCGGAGCAGCTTCAGCCATGGCTCTATTTGGTTTCGGTTTCGCCGGTCTCACGTTTTTATAGCTCTCCTTGCGCGGGAAGTAGTGCATAGCCGCAGGAAAAGATCGATCCGCGACTTTTTGAATCGATATCGTATTTTTCGAACGAGAATCGATATTGATCAGTGAATCGATTTTTTGAACCCAGCCCTACACATAACGCACAAAATGTACATGAGACATCACAGATCATTAATCATTTTTTGTGCAATAAAGTATTCCAAGTGTATCTGATCAGGTCGTTTCTGTCAAAATGCATTTACTTTTAATTTTAGGGTCTTGCTCAGGGACCCAATGATGGTAGTGCTGGAGGCAGGATTCAAACCCACAACCTCTTGGTCTAGAGGCAAGTGTCCTAACCACTAGACATTGTACATTGGAAAGGTAGCGCTTGTGCCTGGCATGCCTAAAGTCCGAGGTGAAATTTTACACGGCCTGCGCCTTCTGTCTTAAAATGTATGGTGTTATTTTATGCAAAAAATTCTGCGCACGTAGTGGGACGTTCACGTGCAAAATCTCTTTATGCGCTCAACTCTGCCTGCATGCTCAGACAAATTTAAACTAATTAAATTGCGAGTTTGCTTCAAATTTGCTTCAAAATGTGAGTTTGCACATGGGCTGTGTCCTAAGCCGAGTACTACTGCACTTAACAGTGTGGTTGGTAAGACTCTCTTACCAAACTTTTCTATGTGGTAATAGGCATCTCAGGAAATAGCCAGGGTTGTAGCTTAACGGCTGTCTACACACTAGGTAGTGCACATGGAGAGTCATACATGCCCTATTTGACTTTTTCTTAAAATGTTGTGCACTACGCTGGAAATGCGTCACCCTCGTTCCACTCTGTTTTTATGCTTGCTTGACTTGCCGCTGTGTTAGAAATGTCAGAACTATAGTGTCATTTTTGTGGTAAAATTCTGAGCGTGCAGTGAAACTTTGGTGAGCAAAATATCTTGTCTTTATGTGCTCAACTCTGCCTGCACTCGCGCTCGACTCTCCTTTCCTCATTTACCGGCAGATACACGCATGAAAAACTTTAGAGATCGGCATCCTAGTTATTTGGCGGATTTGGATAATGAGCGTTTGAGTAACGTAACTGCATCCAGTACCTGTTTCATCGTGGAAATTAACAGCAACCGTTTCCATCCAGGAATTATCCGTGTTTCTCGGGTCGTCTACATAACCTTTATACACCTGAGGGGATAAAGTCGTTACAAGTTAACAAAAACAGTCACACAGCGTTATCTTTATTCATCAAGTGCTTTCTCAAACCAGGACAGTTCTGTAACCTGAAAGCCTAGAGAGCTGAAAAGCTGAGTGATGCGCTCCTGGATCTTTTCACGTTCTTCAGGAGAAGCCTGGAGACAGTTCAACGCCTCTTCTGAAAACTCTCGCTGCAGGGTCAGAGACACCAGCTCTCCCGGATCCACCATTCCCTGTACACGTATTGCAGGTTAGAGTCAAACGTACTTAAAAATATTAATCCTAAATAATATTAGATAAATCACTTAAATGTATCTTAACTGTACATACTGACCCCTGGGATGGCCCACTCTCCACAGTCTTTTCTTTTGATCGACACAAACTGCAGGATGGGAAGTTTTGAAATCGGATGAAGGACCTTCTGTCCAGCAGAGTCTCTCTTCCACCTGTCAATGTGAATCAGCGTAACTTAGAGGAATGTACCAACTGAATTCACAAACTCACATTTACAAAGTGAGTGTAGTTACTGAGTAAATCGCAGTTGCAACTTATTTGGCAATACATCAGGCTGATTTAATCAGTCTCTAGTTTAACAGATCCCTAAAGACCTGATATATTTGTGACTTTTGCGGACAAAGCCAGCTCGGCAAATGTGCATTTAAACACTAATTAACCTCAAACGAGCAAAAAATCAGCATGATCCATACATACTGGTGTAGGTATTTTCCCTGATTGTGTTGCCATATCACAAGTCGTGTTTAATGTTCCCCGTTTGGCTGAATACGTTATAATGAAAATGTTTTGTCTTCAAAAAATTGGGGTTCTGGAAATATGTCAGCTCCCCCTGTTGTTGAGGTGATTTTTCTGGCTTTTATTTATTAAATAAACACTTAAAACCATTTTTAATATTGCTCATGTGGTTTAGCTAAAAAACTGAAGAATTATATGTGTCAAGTCTTAGCATTAGCATAGTTTAGCTTAGCCTGAGCCTAAAGTAGAGTTAATATAAAGTGTTATTACAACAGCATTATATTTATAACATAGTAACAGTAACTTACTTTTAACATAATAATAATGGTGTAAATAATAAATAGTGTGCATATCTGAGTGTTTTTTGTGCAAAATGTACAATGGATATTTCTATCTATAATATTTACGCATTTGGATACAATATGCAGAAACGCATATTTTTTGGTGAGAAAAGCATTTACAAAAATAGAAAAGAATAGAAAAATATGTAATGAATGACAATAAATCATGCACTACCTGGTAACGATGGGGTCTGCAGCATGGTTAGGACCCCACCTGCCCAGAAGACCCCTTCCACTCAGGCCTGTTCTTCCTCTAGGATTGCTGAGAAAAAGAAATGAAAGCTCAGACACGTGAAAGAGAAAAGTAAGCTTAATGAATGAAACTGCCATAAATAAACAATGCTTACAGCGGTCTACCATCCTGTATGCTGTAAAATCCTTCGTGACTCCTTCTGTCCACCAACCCGTTGAGCGAGTTAAACGCTGGAGAAAATGAACTGAAAGAGAAACCAGATCCATACATGACTAGACGGAAAATCAATAATTGGATCTTGTGCAAATGTGTTCTTTCGAAATACGTAGGTGGAAAAGCATGCACAGTATTTTACCCACCCAATCTCAGGATCTGCCCAAACGGGTTTATTGAGCACCGACAGGGCTGTGTAGCTCACAGGCATGTATTCTGTCCATTCTGTTGTCCATTTCACCTTATCATCTGGAACAGGGAAGCGGTGTATGTCCGAGCCAGGGTACACAGGGCAGCGGGCTTTGGTATGCATGGCAGGAGGCAGGACAGCAGAACTTATGGTACACAGACTTGGAATTCTGCTGTTGATGGCTTTACTTTAATGAGGGAAAAAAGAAAAAAATCAGATATCCTAAAAGTCAGTCACCTAGCAGGTAATATGCATGACTTTTTGCACCTTTCCACAACTTCAGATAGGAATAATGCACATACATGAGACATGTTTCACTGAAATCTTGAGAACTTACTCAATGCGGTCATCCATGTTGCCATTTAGCAAAGTAATCCAAGCATATTAAAATTACCTAATATCCGTCTGGCAAAAAGCCAATTTTTTATTGCACTGAGCCACAGCTTGCAAATATTATGTCTTATATATGAGCAAGGTTTAGCATTGCTTTGGTTTCATCTTTTGTGAAGCTTTTTTTATATTCTATCCTTTTCCTTTTTTACGTCTTACACATCATGATTATTTTTACTGATGTATTGGTATTTTTGTAATACTTTATTTTTCACCTAATTTATAATTTAATTCTTTACATTTTTATTTATTTTGCACTTTTGTAAAGTACACTGAATGACTTACTAGTATGATAATGCTCCATATAAATAAACGTGCCTTGCCTCCCTGACAAAAAATAAATAATAATAATTACCATGCACCTGTCCAAAAGATCTTCAATGGAAATTATATTTTTATTCCGTTTTGGAAAAGAGTCAAGTAGAAAACAAATAATCGCTCATTAAAAGGATGATATCACGATTGTCTTGGTATTTTCACATGAAATAAATGCATAATAAATGCATAAATGTGGTGCTCCGGGCTTTCAGAATAAAAGACATATGCTAGCTGAACAATAACAATAATAACCTTTGTTTATATAGCACATAGAAATCCAGCCCAATGTGTTTTCCATGAAGTACAAGCCAATAAATCAAGTGATAGCTGTGATTTCATCATTTCTGAATCAGCAAACAGTGTTCAAATGACTTTTGATGGGGGGAAATACTCCGTGTTTTAAGAGGTTGTAGTTATATGGTGTGAACATGATCTACAAACATGGCAAACGAACATAACTAAAATGTAATAAATGTTAAATCTTACCAGGTTGTACTGGTCGAGGGCGGCGGCTGCAGCAGCGTTAACGCGAGCGGTACGGACCGAGCCCAGCTCACAAACAAGCGCCTCATTACCAACCGCCGCCGCAGCAACCAGGAAGTAACCCGGAAACGCCCCGCCCCTTTTCATTGCGTCACCAACGCGGAACTTCCTAAAAAACAGACGACTTGAACGTATTTCTTCAATCAAATATAATCCATAAACACCACCTCCTCATCTAAAGTTGATATATTTTTATTTTGCCTTTATTTAACCAGGGAGAAAATCGCATTGAGATTGTTATCTCTGACGAACTGAATATTCTTATTTGTTGCACGCTGCACTTTTTCATCGAGGTGTGAACCTTCACTGGTCTTACGATGAACAGGTGAATGATTCGATTCGAGCCTGCAGTTCTAGAAAATGGTGGCAAAGTCTCATACAGTTAATTTGCATCATTTCTTCTCCACCGGTGTTTCATGACCCTGTTGACTTTTTGCAACAAAATGTTTGAGCGTTCGGTGATCACGCCTAGCAATCTGAAGAGTGTTGCATCTCTCTGAAAGGCAGTTTACAATTTTTGACTTTTCAGTGTCAGTTAAATCTCTTTTTTGTTTTTTTTTTTGCCTACGATAAAGAAGCTGCATAATAATTATGCACACCTGTGATACTTTAGGCACCACTCTCCTTAATTACACAAATACATATCACCTGAGAATGCTTAAATTCAATAAGCATTCAAGTTTATATAGCTTGGAGTTGGAAAAATATGCACAGAAATAGTGGTAATGTCAAAACACTCACTTCAAAGCTCAACTTTGTCATCACTGCTATATACCGTACAAGTACACAGAGAGAACGAGAGACGAGGCTCCAGTTTTAACAGTACAAATAACAAATAAGGCACAAAGAATGAGCCATTTATAAATAGAATATAAAATATAAACTTTAAACTAGAAGTAGAAAAAGAGACAATTAGGTTATATGTGGTATTCAGCCTACAATTATGGTACTGAATGTGCATAAGATCTGCCACAGTTTCAAGAAATTCTAAACAATCTATTAAATAAGATTATTTCACTAACGTGCAAATATCACAACAGCTGTGAAGCGGATAAACTACAATCTATGTACAACAGTTTGTACAAATATTGTACCATCAGTCAAGTGAAGATCTTGCAAGAGAATTGTTAACACGGTGTATTATATACATATATTTGATATAGATTAATTCATATATGGATGGTGCACGAATGGTTTTCCGTGGGTGGTAAAGGCCCTGTGCGCCCACTCACTCATTCGAGCAGCGGCTTTTAGCGAGGCGCGCTCCCGCTTTGCGTCCTCTCGGACACGCGCACACGCCCCAGAAATCCGCGTTCCCGCGTCGCACGGGGAGAAATCCGCGTTCGCGCACAACAATCCGTTTACGAACGTTTACACACTCGCGTAGAGTTTCATCGAGAGAAGGGGGCGGTCGAATCTGTTTTATTCCTCTCCCTGCGGTCGGGCCGGTGCGTCGTCCTGTGAAACCCAGCGCATCTTGCAACGACAGAATACTGCTACTAATCTGAGGTCGGCACAAGGCCCCCTCCCCAACTATCGATCGATCGGAAGACAGCGGATTTTCTGGACGCAGCGATGGCGGACTCGGGCATCGGCGCATCGACGACCACATCCACGGGCTCGAACGGCAGCGCCGCCGGGGCCGGAGGCGCAGCCGCTGCGCCCGGGGGAGCGACCGGAGCCGCGGGATCCAAACACGGCCTGGAGTCGGTGAAAGGACAAAATTTCGACGTTGGCCCTCGTTACACCGACCTGCAGTACATCGGGGAGGGGGCCTACGGGATGGTTTGGTAAGAGAGACGGCAAAGTAGCTAGTCTTGAGTCGATTTGAGTCGTAGTTTTTGCTCGTTAGCGTGTTAGCTTCCCTCATGCTACATCCTTGCCACATACACTGGAATATCTCATTTTAAACCTATATATTTTAATCATTTTAAAAACTATGTGTGCTCGACAAGTTGGCTGCTAGCAGGAGCTACACATTTTCGAGGAAGCTGCAGGGTAGCTGTCATCTCCATGCTAATCCTGTTGCTAAGGCTCTCTTAACTAAACAATTTTACTTTTTCAATTAAAAATGTGTTTTACCCGCACAAGTCTTAGTGTACGGAACGCATTGTGTTTAGACAGTACAAATATTTCCTCTCCATGCGTTTTGTCCTGTTGCGTGACTTTTCCTCTTCGTTTTTTGAAAAACCAAGGCGTGTGTTTAGCAGGTTAGCTTAGCATGGAAAGCTACAGCTGCATGCTAATCCGTTAGCATGTAGCAGTTTGCCTTTTCCTTATGTGGAGAGGCGTGGTCCTGATGCTCCTCAACTAGAGTTTCAAGCGGAAGTGTGAGGTGGCGGTGATGCTGTTGTTTTAACATTAAAGCTTAATAAGATAATTGTTAGAACACAATAGAATAGTCACAACTTGCTGCTGTTGTTCGCCTACACCGAATTGGGCCATAAGCTTCAGGGCTGCATAGTTCTGGAAAACAGTGACATTGCAATATATATTTCGTCAGGGCCAATTTCCCAGTCTATGATTAAGCTTAAGCCTAGACTATCTTTGGGGTTTAGTGATAAATGTACATTGGTAATGCAATTTAGTCCAAAACTAGACTTAAACCATGTTCAAGAAACCAGCCTATAGGTATATAGTTGTGCTCAGCACAGCAAACACAAAAGCAATTCACTGTTCTGATGTGATTTTTGAGTGGAAAAGTAGTCATTACTATAACAATAAAACTTAATCAGATAATTGTTGGAACACAATAAATTAATCACAACTTGATGCTGTTGTTCATCTGTACCTACACCGAATTGAGCCATAAGTGTTGGAAAACAGTGACGTATATATTTTTGTCAGGCAGTGGATCTAGTAATAATAAGAGAGGAAATGCTAATAAAACCAATAAAATGAATTTGAAGACTTGTTTTGGGTGGGGTTTAGTTTAGTTTACTTCTGGGTGCAGTTTATGGACCAATTCTTCAATCTACAATTAAGCCTAAGCCTAGACTATATTTGAGGTTCAGTGATAAATTTCTATTGATACTGCAGTTTAGTTCAGGACTAGGCTTAACCTATGTTCAAGAATCCAGCCTAATATGTAAAGAGTTGTTTTCAGCATATCAAACTCAAAAAGCAAGTCACGATTTGTGACAGCTATTCTGACAGTTGAGGGGAGAAGTGGTCAGTTTATTCTGTGAAATAATCATTCTAGAATGCACATAGTGCATTTGTAAGGCAATTCATGTAGTAATAACAAGATAAAAATGCTAATAAAACCAGTAAAAGTAATTTTGAAGACTTATTTTGGGTGCATTAACCTTGTAGGTATATCATTGTTTTCAGGACAGCAAACACAAAAGCAAGTGAGCATTTACTGAGTACTCTTCTGACGTGACAAAAGTAGTCAGTTTACTAATCTTTTTGCAACACGGTGATACCGTTATGTTCATGCAATACTCTTCTACGAGTCCATTTTATACCAAGCAACAAAAAAGTTGTAGGGTGACGTTGGATTTAATCTGCATCACTTGACATTGCAGTGTTGGTCCTGGAAGAGTATATATTGCGCAGCCCTAATTAGGCTTTAACAAAATAAATGATGTAAGTTTGGCCCGTGATGTCATCACTAATCTTTATTAAGAATTTCGCTGCATAACTGAAGTTCATTGTCATGCATGTGAAGCTGCCAGCTGGAACGATCCTCACCTACTATGCTTACCTTCTACTATAGGATCGCCTAGGATTTACTTTTAAGCCGTTTGGCAGTCAAGTCCCGGCTCTTAAAAGAGCTCCTTGGACTGTGTTGTGTATTGCTTTGTAATCAGCTGCAATAACGGCAATGTAAACATAGACTAGGGCTAGCTGATAGGACTTCAAGTCAATATCACTCACTACAGTTAAGAAATGATTTATTATATATCATATATGGAGGCGTGCGACTGAACACATTTTTTTTTTAAAGAGGGCAGTTCACGATTGCAAACATTGGCTAAAGCATTAATCTAATTAACACGAATAAGATTAAGTTGTTGAAGTTGGTCGATTTAGATCATTTTGGCTTAATTGCCAAACTCTAACATAACTGTTAAAACGTAACACAAATTTTGGCAGGGCTGTAAAGTAGGTGTAAGTAGGTTTTCACCACTTTTTTTGGGTGACAATTTTTTGATATGCCAATTTGTCATCAGAGTTAAGTTTTAAGATTTTAATGTCTGGTATATAGTTGTATTTTTGGTGCACATTTTTCTGTTTTTGCATATGTGAAAAAGGGTCTGCATACTCATTGTATTCTCGCCCCTCGTCTCTTTCTTCCCTCACCCCTGCACTCAGCTCCGCTTTCGACAATGTGAATAAGAACCGAGTGGCCATTAAGAAGATCAGCCCATTTGAGCACCAGACGTACTGCCAGCGCACCCTGAGGGAGATTAAGATCCTTCTGCGGTTCCGTCACGAGAACATCATCGGCATCAACGACATCCTGAGGGCTCGTCACATCGACTATATGCGGGATGTGTATCCTTTACATACTCTGCAGACCACACCCATAAGCACTTACTGCACTGCAGCTGGGGCTCATGTTTCCTGCTTTCCTCCCTTCCCAAAAAAACACAGCCACAATTGCACTTAGGAGATTTTACCTAGAATTATGCAAATATTTTAGTTCTTTTGAAAAGAAATTAGAATTAATGATACGCTTATTGTGTATTTCACAACAGGTAAACATTTATTTAGGGCTGGGCAGTGAATTGAAACAATCTAAAACGACATTCCGAACCGCTTTCAGTTATTTTAAAATCACGGATATACTTTCTTTTATTAGCTTTAATATTCTAGCTTTAATAATTGTGCATATTTACAGTCCAAAAAAACCAACCAAAACAAAATATTGTTCATTAATCATAATCAAGGAAAAATGTTTAATTAATCATAATATTGATTTGAGCTCATATTGCCCAGCCTTGTGTTAAAGCCTTCGATTCGATTTGCTCTCACTTACATCCATTAAGTCATTTTAGACAGCGTGCATCTCTGACTGGCACTGGGATTATCTCCCAGCATGCCTCATTCCTGCAGTGGAGTGGGCTGAATCCTTGACTGCCTGCAGCTACATCGTGCAGGACCTGATGGAGACGGACCTGTACAAGCTGCTGAAAACCCAGCAGCTTAGCAACGACCACATCTGCTACTTCTTGTACCAGATCCTGCGTGGGCTGAAGTACATTCACTCGGCCAACGTCCTCCACAGAGACCTGAAGCCGTCCAACCTGCTCATCAACACCACGTGTGACCTCAAGGTCAGAGCCAGTCCTGTGAAAATTCTTTTGCTGACACGTTTTGAAAAGTGCCGATGGGGAGAAGGTAGATTGAGTGCAAGTTTGGGAGCCAAACTGAAAAACTTTGAAGATACAGTATCTTCCTATTTTTCCTTATACATGGGTCTTTTTGCCTTGAAGATTTCAACCTCATCCTCATGTCTCTGGTCCGATGGGCAAAAACATTTTCACAAAGACGTTTAGACAGTGAATCAAAACCGACAACCTCTAATTGACACGATGTTGCCCGTTTTGATTATTTTTTAAATTCTCATAATGCTCTTATTAAAATTTTTTATATTTTCCCCAAGCACTGCACCTGGGCGCTCCCCACTTCTCCTTCATAGATTGACCCATCTATGCAGAGGTCACATTTGGTTGTGGTGCAGTGTGTTGTGCTGTGTTCACAATGACAAATAATCACTCACTTACTCACTGTAATGCATGTAGTAAACTGTACAAGTAATGCAAAAAACTAACAATAAAATGGGAACAATAAAACATGTGACCAATATATTCTCAGATCTGTGACTTTGGGCTGGCACGGATAGCTGACCCTGAGCACGACCACACCGGGTTCCTCACAGAGTACGTCGCCACTCGCTGGTACCGCGCACCCGAGATTATGCTCAACTCCAAGGTAAGGACTTCCCGCGTTTGCGTGTCCGTGCACGTCTGTGTGAGGCCATGGTGGTGTTTTGAATCTGAATTTTTACTGCGTCTGCGCATCTAACTTTACCTTTCTCTCTGACAGGGCTACACAAAGTCTATTGATATCTGGTCAGTGGGCTGCATCCTGGCTGAAATGCTGTCCAACAGGCCCATTTTTCCAGGAAAGCACTATCTGGACCAGCTCAACCACATTCTAGGTAAAGTACAACCACCGACAATCTGCTAAAAGCATGTTAGCTTGATCATGGTTATTATTTCACATGCCATACTTATTCAGGTTAAAGTCAGTACGCCACGCCTTGTGTAAAATCATCCTTTATACTATAACAAGCTGCATAAATCTTGGACAAGTCTGACTTGTAAACTTGATGTGCGTCAGAGATTCGTTTCCACTATCAGCACTCACATCAGTTTGTAATTTCCAATAATACAGTGGTAGTTGTAGAAACTTGAAGGAAATCTTGGTTGCATAAATGTTTAAAATTTATGAAAAAGGTGGAAACCTCAATGTATTTTACACCATGTTTACCCAAACCAGCCTGCTGGACTGTAAATGTTTATTCTAAATTTGTGGTTAAACACTAAGGAACTGCCCCATGACCTCTGGTTAAGAATAACACGACTGCCATCATCACCTTGCATTGTGCTGCAGCTTGAGGCCAAATATAGGATGCTATTAATTAGGAGGCATGCACTTTCAGTTCCGATACCGATGCCAATACTTGGGTTTTGGGTATCGGCCGATCCCGAGTACCGGTCCGATACCGGTTTTTAATCAATATGTTGTGTATTTCTCTGTGAGGAGGAGACTGAGATTATTCTGTTACGCTTTAGGAAATACGTGACTTAAATCAGGAACGCATTACGAGTGAGAGCTGGTGTTGTTAAGGAAATTAAACAGCGTAATTGTATGATTTGCTTGTGCTTGTTCGACTGATTGTCGTATCATTATGTACGAATTAGTGTGAATGTCGACCAATAAACCAGCTTTACCGCAGTAACACTTCTCGTGCAGAACCAATTGTGCGTGCGTGCATACACAAACAGAAAAACATACAATTAACAGACTGGCTCTATAGATCGGCCAAATGCAACTGATATCGGATCGTTGCATCCCTATTAGTCGAACATAGAACACAGCAGTAAAAAAGCTCCAATACACTCTCATTTCACCCTGCTCCCTTCCATCTGTGTGTTTATTGTTTTTGAATTTTGAATTATGAAATTGTGTGTGTTTGTGTCAGGTATCCTGGGCTCTCCCTCTCAAGAAGATCTGAACTGTATCATCAACATGAAAGCCAGGAACTACCTGCAGTCTCTGCCCCAAAAGCCCAAAATTCCATGGAATAAGCTCTTCCCCAAGGCTGACAGCAAAGGTAGGTACACATGCAGGCTGCAAATATTACTGAATACTTTCAATTGTCAGAGTTGGTGGCGTAACAGTTAGAGAAGGTCGTTGGTCCGAATCCCAGACTGGTAAAGGTACCAATGAGGTACTCCTGAGCAAGGTACCGTCTCCAGTCACTGCTCCCCTGGACGATGCCAACGCAAAAAATCTCTCTTAAGGGTCTCTGTTGGTCATGTTAATATTTTTAGGAAGAGTACTCCTTTAAAACTAGGGATGAGTACTGAAACCCAGAGGCTGAATTTTTAAAGAGCGGCGTAACAATAAGATCTGACGTTAACGGCATTGCTTTCGGTACTAGAGATATTAATAAACCAAATTTTTTGTTTCTACATAAAATAATCTTTTCCAGTTTATCTGTGCAGCTTCGTTACTGATTAAGACGTTATTCTAGAGCGTGATGCTCGGGGAAACACTCACACAGACACTGGTGAAACCCGATCTGCGTTCATATCTGGAACGTTGTGTTCCGCTTATGACTATGTGGTTTGTATACTGACATCTGGTGGAGCCGGCCTGATCGGCGGGAGTATGCCCAAAAATTTACACTTTAAATGAAAGTAGACATAAAAGCACAAGTACACAATCACATGATAACTTAATATCCGTTAGTAGACATTGAAATATGTACAGCCTGCCTGCCAGCAGATACACCGCTTTTTATTTCATGTGATATTGTAAAACACTTCAATAAATGCACACCAACTCGTTGTGGACTGAGAGGTCGTTAGAAACTAACAAAAGCGATTGTGTGTGTTTTTGTTTTATTATGACTTCAGTAATATTGTAAGATGTGTATTTGTCGAATAATAATAGTGATTTATGTTGTTAATTAGATTTTTTTCTGTATCAAAAAGAATACTGTTAAAGTACCGGACCAATTTGCAGTACCGCTAAGAGTAGTAGTACCCTTAAAATAATTAAAATCTGAGCAAAACTCATCCTAAAAATATTTCAAAGTGCTGTTTAGCTGTGGGTAGCAACCTATAGGGAACGTTTTTTGTTCTTTGTGTACTCGGTGTGAAAAGAGCCTTATAGATTCTGAATGATAATCAACAGCATTTTTAGAGAAAGCTCTTTTGTTCAGCGTGTGTGTGTGCGCGCATGCGCGCGCTTGAGCGTGTGTGGAGGAAGGTGTGGGAGAGCAAACTGAGGGCTGCTTGTGAACAAATGGTGCGAGGAGATGTGAATGTATTGTGCCAGTGTTTTTGGCACGGCGAGTGGCACAGCGCTTAAAGACATTTTGTTTTCTGATTTCGTCTTCCAAAAGATGCAGGATAAAAGTCTAAATGTGTTTCTCTCTCCCGTTTAGCTCTGGATTTGTTGGACCGCATGCTAACCTTTAACCCCATCAAGCGTATAACTGTGGAGGAAGCGCTGGCCCACTCTTACCTGGAGCAGTACTACGACCCCACTGATGAGGTTTGTGCCTCTCTTTACAGCTCCAGTGCACACTCAAGAGCTCTTTCATCTCCCAGAAGCTTCCACATTAGGTTTTGGGTTTATCACAACACTGCTAGTTAAGTTAGAACCCTAACCCCAGCTCTTATCAGTTAACTACATGTTAATTTGTATTGTTGAGTAAATATTAGGACTGGGCGATATGACCTCAAATAAATATTCCGATTAATTGAAAGCTTTACATCGATCATTTTTTTTTTGGTGGTTTTTGGTCTTTATGCCCACATACAGTAGTTCCCCAACAAGGTTGTTAAAGTTAAAACATCTAAATAGTGTTTTCAATCTGCAGGCTGAATAGTGTATTTTGCAAAGTAAAAATGTGTGTGCTTGTGTGTGTGTGTTCACAGCCAGTGGCTGAGGAACCCTTCACCTTCAACATGGAGTTAGACGACCTTCCTAAAGAGAAACTGAAGGAGCTCATCTTTGAGGAGACGGCACGATTCCAGGCCAACTACCAAGGCTCCTGAGGGAAGCGAGGTAAACACACACGCGCACACACACTCAGCTTTGTAACATGCATACGTACGTAGAGGTTATGGTCCATGGCTTGGCTGCAATCTCCCATCAGCACTACGACCACTCTTTTACTACATGCTCTAAATGTAGAAAACCATAAAAGTGTCTTTTATATATATGGAACTTGATCTAAGTAAATGTAAAACACACACGATCCCTAAAAGTGTATCTGAAGACTGGAAGAGGACGCAAGGTTCTGAGCCCTCTGCTGGCCAAGATGAGATTCTGTGAAGCACTGAGTGATAAAGTTGAGATGATACACCAGTACAGGTGCTTAGAATACATATGCAACAAAATAAGAATCTGTCAAAATTTTGCATTTTACAAACACCAAACTCCCCTTTCTTCTCCTTCTCAGAATTTAACACTGCTCTTGTGTGTGAGTGTGGTATGAGTGACAACAAAGCTTGTCACTCATGTGACATATACCCAATCAGAGACTGTTCTGGCCGGGACATTAAATGAAGCAGCGAGTCGAGAGCACACGGCACAGAGAGAAGAGACGGCAGTGGAGCCATAGTAGCGCAATAATTGGCAAAATGCCTAAAATCGGCCCCTTAAAATTGGGTCTGATCCCACTTGCAGCTGTAAGACTTCCACTTTTGTTATTTATCATTTGTTTGCCTCGTCACCCCACCTAGTCTGGGAACCACTGCACTGGCGCTGGACCAGTTTACAGTGTACAGTTCTCACAGAGTGCTTTAGTTTGTCAGCCAAAACCATGTCCTCAAAAACCACAGGTTCTGCTTCACACATCTTGGTCAGGATAGAAACAGGAACCTTTTATTCTGAGAAAACAGCCCTAAATGTGTAGTTGCTTGAAACCAACTCTTTATATTGTAGTTAATGCATGTTTTTGCTCATGTCTTTCTCTTTTTCCATCCTAATTAGCTGACCAGGAGACTGACCAAGCCACGTGAAGGCTGAGAACAAGATCCAAACAAGCTTCAAAAGATATACATACATATATCCAAAAAAGAGGAAAAAAATGTACATTGAAAACTTGAGCATTGTTAATTCTCTCTCTCTCTCTCTCTATCCCCCTCTCTCTCCCTCTCTCTCCCTCTCTCCCTCTCTCCATTCTCCTGCTGGGAGCCTATGTGCCGGTTGGATTTGTAACCCGCTATGTTAATGCTGTTGATCGGGGCTGGCGCGCTCACACTCTCTCTCAGCCCCCCTCCTCCCGCCCCACCCCCCGCGCCATCATCCCTCCTCTCTTTGACTTTCTTGCATCCTTCCACTCTCTCTTCCTCTCTTTCCATTCCTCCACGTTTCTCATCCAACAGTTCTGTGTTAACGCCATCGAGCGGAGAAAGACTGAGCACTTTATTATTACGTGCTCCACCTGGGTGGGTGTGGGTGTGTATATAATATATATATGGGTGGTTATTTTCGCATTCTGTCAAAGAGTATTGTACGTCAGAGGTCTGTTTGTACACTGTAATTTGAACGTTAAACAAATAAGTTCAATGTGTTTTGTATGTTGGGAATTTCTATTTGAGTATCTGTTTGGAAAAAAATGTAATTTCTCTTTTTTTTAAATGATATACATTTTTTTGTTATTTTCTTCTTCTTTGGCTTTTGTGGAAGGTCTCGCTTAGATCGTGATGAGTCGAAAACCTTTGCTAGACAGTGGGGTGAATACACACGGGCAGAGCCGAACCAGGCTGGGTGGTGAAAGGATGAGAGTGCGAGAGATGCGGAACGGAACGCTCTCTTGTGATACCTGCTGTACAAATATCTGATTTCTGCCATTAGATGAGATGATTTTTCTCGCCAGTGCTCTTGGAAAACGAAGCCATCAGTATCATCAAAACTCAGACGTCATCATCACATTCCTCCTTTTATAAATCTCTGTCTCTCTTTTCCATACTTTACTTTTGAACAATTTTCCATTCCATTTATAGCGTACTCCGTAAAAATGATAATTTCCTGCGTATTCCTTAGTGAGTAGATTATTCCGTAATGCTTTTGTTTTCCGCTACGCTTTTCTCCCTTTTTGTTATTATAGGTTGTGTTGCTACTAACAATAGTTGTCATTGGTTACTGTATCTACGGCTGCGGTTGCCGTGACTCCCCCTCCTCCTCCTCCTCCTCGTCCTTCTTCCCCCCCGATCAGCAGGATTTAAAGTACTCGTCTCCTAATACCGCTTTCGTCCAGTGACTCGTTTCTCTTGAATCTTGTTCAGCGTCATTCCTTCGCGTTCTCTCTTTCTCCTCGCTCCCCGTCTCTTTTATTCCGAGTCGAGGAACCTTAGCCACGCCGAAACCCTCTCAGAGCCATAGCACACGGTCATCCCTCTCTTCAGACTTTGATGTCAGACTTTTTGAAAGGGCTTTTCCACAGGGCTTGCTGACCTCATGCCTCTCTTGCCTGTGATTGGCTGACCTTGTGTTTGTGTCGTCTGTGATTTGGCTGACTTTGCATGCGTCATATCACAGGTTGTAGAATAGTTTTCGGCCACCTACTTTTAAAATGATTTTGGGTCCTTGTTTAATGCGTAAGGCCGTTATCTAAACGACGCCGTTGGCCAATTGCGGATGAGGAAAGCTTGCTCTAACGGGTGGGATGCAGGAGTTTCTAACAGCACAGGGTGTATTTTTGTATTTTCTTTCCTCCTCCTACTTCTTCTTGCTTACGAGCTGGGTGCCATTTCCCTCCATTCAGCAAGCCTGGGTGAAGCACACCAACGAAATGTCCCTGCCTCGAGTGCAACACGCTGCAAATTTCGCTCGTCGCGTCGCATGGCGTTGCTCAGTCTGTGCACCTGCACTTTGTGTCTCATGACCAAACGCTTTGTGGTTTTGATTTTATTTTGGGTGCAATTTCCCTTGTCCTCCATCCTCTCTTCTCATTTTGAGGGAGGGAAATGTAATGACTATTTGAACTACTGTCAAGCCTTCAGTCCTTCCATTTCAGTCCCCCCGCTCTCTTTTTCTGCTTTGCTTGTGCGTTGTGGGACAGGAAAGGCACACATCTGCCGTTTTCGGCTGCTCTTCTGTCTCTTCCCCCCCCACCGCAACCCACTGCCTGAAGCGAAACCAACCATTACCATGGGGGGGCACAAAATGCTCTTAAAACACTGTATTGGTTTGATGACGTAATGCTAATTCACAGATGAAAACTTTGGAGACTGTCTACAGTCACAAGCGCTCGTACACACCGACATACAAGCAGTATATGATTTAAAAGCCCCACAACTGTGGCAAAATGTCATAATGTCCTTTTAATGGCTGTTATAATTATTGCTGTTGTTATATTGGTGAGTCTTTTTTAAGAACCGAAAAGGGATTTTTTTTAGTATGTTTTTATGTTCGTTTTCTTTTTCTCTCGTTGGGTGTGCAAAAATAATTGGCTGTGTTGTCACGCTTTTCTGAAATCTATTTTTTTCCTCCCCTTATTCTTATAAGGACTTGTTTTAAAACAGATGGTTTAAAGATGAGTAGATTGTTGAGAGGTTATGAACCATGGTTGGTTATAGTCTATGTACATGCTTATGGGTATTATGACTTAAACAATTAACAAAAACAGAATTATATACGTATATTAAATAAAATTCCAGATACTGTACAATACTCTGTTTCGTCTTTCACCTACAGATCAACTCACCACTGTTCAGTTCAATTCATTTTTATTTATCTAGCCTTATTAACAGCAGTCATTGTCAGAAAGCACTTTACATATGACCGACGCAAACCCCTAACAAGCAAGCCTGAGGCCACAGTGGCAAGAAAAAACTCCCTCTAGTTGGAAGAAACCTTGAGAAGGAACCAAGACTCCAGAGAGGACCTCATCCTCCTCATCTGGGCGACCTGGGTGTGTGAACATGTAATAGGCTGCACCAGTTAACATTAAGATTAATCATTGCTGGGGCCGTTTATGATCCATTCAGCAACATTTAGTACGTCCGTTCAATATTAATTTAGGATTCGGTTCAAGTCCACAGAGGCCGAAAAAGGTCCAGCTGGTTCCAGATGTTGGAGTAAAAATATTCATCGAGCACATTGTTTTTATAGAGTTGAAGACATAAAAATTGTCTGAGGGACGCTTTCCAATCCCGAGTCGTGTGATTCGTATTTATAAACTCATGCATTTTTGCCTCAGGGCTTGAGTTGGCGAAAGTATGCGATGTAAAGAGAGATGCATTAATGCCTTTAATGGAGAAAAAATGACCTGGAATCTTTTAGCACAAATATTGCCGGGGGAAAGTAGACATGATTCTATTAAAAGGAACATCTCCACAAGAAAATGGCAATATGATGGCTCATGTTATGTAGCTGTGACACGAAAACTGGCTGAGAAAAGACGAGTACGAGTCAAAACCAATTGCGATGTGTGATCGTGAGGTGTTTGGGGTGGCATAAGAACCGTGTTGATTGTCGTTGTGAGAACAGGCAGAGGAAAGCTTTAGAGTCTCAAGTCTCATGTATTCTTAATGGGAGAAAATGAATGGGTTCCTATTAGAGCTGTAATATTCGGTTCCTTTTTAGAATTCGGCTCCCTCTGAGTCACTCACTCAGCTAACTGATCCGGGTAAACGAATCACTTGAGTCAGTATTACCAAATCGCCAGCTGAATCGGGCGATTTTCGCAGAAGAAAGAATACGTGGCTTGTGATGAGAATGAATGCACATCCAAATAAATGACAAAGTATCAAAACCAGGCTACCAGAGTGGCAAATATTTATTTTCAAGTGGCACTAGGGGAAGTTAACCGGTGGATTCACTCATAACAGTGACAGGCGCTAACCCGCGATTCAGATTTAGCTATGTGTTTCCGGCTCTAGAGGAAGTTAACCGGCGGATTCACTCGTGACTGTGTGCTTCGCGCTGCGCTACTGATTCTGCTGACACAAGTCCTATAGTCTACAAAGGAAGTTCTTAGGATCCCTCTTTTGAGTGCGGTGGTGCAAACGAACTGTAATTTGTGAAATTTTTAGCAGCTGTACTTGCTGCTATGGCTGTATTGATCTTGTAATGAGTTTGAAATGATTATAAGAGGTATTTACGTGATAGGGTTTACCTTTTAATCATGGTGTAGTTGGCGCACACGCACTGTCAGTCACACCTTATGGGGCCAATATACAGTCACCAATCAAACTATAGTGCATGCTTTTAGACTGTAGTGGGAAACCCACGCCAACACGGGGAGAGCATGCAAACTTCACGCAGAACCCAGGAATCGAACCCAGGACCTTCTTGCTGTGAGCACTAACCACCGTGCCACCATGCTGCCCTGAGCCTGAGCCTCCTTGTCTGCTAGTCCAATTTGGGAGGACTGAGTTTGGTCAGTTTAAGACGGACTATGTATGAAACACCCTCATTTTTAAAGTTCTCATAAATAAACTTTCAGGATTAAGGTCACTATAAATGGACAACATGAGCTCATGGCTTTTAGGGAGGAGTGGCTGTGCGGAACTTGACAAGCAAGTGGTAAAATGATATAAGTTTTTCCCCCTTTTGCTTCTAAATGTGGCTCCAGTTGTGGGTTCAGAATGTTATAAAAATGCAGTCATAACATTTGCTCATTTTAGGGTGGTTGGTAGCGTAACAGTTAGGGAGTTGGCCCTGTGATTGGGCAGTTCAAGTCCCAGACTGGTTAAGGTACCACTGAGGTAATGTACCAATGAGTAAGGTAATGTCTCCATAGAGCTGCCCACTGCTCTTTCACGGATGGGTCAAACGCAGAAGCCATATTTGGTTGTGGTGCACTGTGTGCTGTGCTTTGTTCACAATGATAAATAATCACTCAAATTTTGTGATGAGTGGAGTTTCCAGTTACTTTCCTCTTAAGAGGTCTGTTAGATGATCAAGAAAAGAAAATACAATACTGAAGGTGACATCAATCAAAGATATACATAAGCAAACTTTTTGGACATATATTGACATTAATGATTGTCATGATTGATTGTCAATGATTGTAGTGCTGTGAACAGAACACAGCACTACAGCCAAATGTGAGCTCTGCATTTGACCCAAACGTGAAGGAGCAGTGGGCAGTGCCCATGGAACAGTGCTTGGGCATGCCTCCTTACTCATGAGTAACTCAGTGGTACCTTTACCGGTCAGGGATTCGAACCAGCGACCTTCTGATCACTGAACAGTTACGGTATCAACTACCCCCTTATTATTGCATTGCTGTAACTACACATTTAACAGAGGACTCTGTGCTAATGTGAGTTTTTAAAAGATTAAAGCCAATGCTGTGTGAACATGAAGACTGGCTTCCAGACTTCAGCTATTTGTGCCATTCAACATCAGGAAGACGGCAAGTTCCAACAGCTGCTGGAGGCTCAGGAGTTGAGGCATCAGGGCGGTGACTTGCAATGAGAAAACTCACAGGTCATGTTCAAACTGAACTCTTTACACACTCGCAGAACTGTTCCAGAGTTGAGTTAAAATGAAGCAATGACATTTGGGACATCATGATGTGTGTACTTATTACCTACCAATTACATTACATTTGTTAATGCAACAAAGACAACCATGTCACTGAGTTTCTCTCCAGATTTGTGTAATGACTCTTTTGTCTTACGGTCCCTAGGAAGTCTTTCCAGTTCAGTCACTTTTCAGATTCCAGAGCATGTTCCGACAGGGGCTGGGGATGGGGCTTGAGGCCATTTATTTCTTTCAAGTGTTTGAATAACATTGAGGTCTGTAAATAAAGAATGAAGCATTAATACAAGGTTAACTCCCTGCTCTTTACTTTACTATAGTGACCAGGAATGGACTTGCATTAAGTAGCTGTTACCAAATGCTGTTACACATGACTTCACTTACCTTTAGCATACAAACATTGTGAACAAGAGGAATGTGCTCACACTCAACAACTTCAACTCTGTAAGGATTTTTTTTCTCACATGATGAAGCCCACATCGCTGACACTATTTTTCACGAAAAGAAAAAAATGTAAACATAATGGACTGGTTTCTTGCTCATGGACTAACCCTAGTCTTGTAGTAGCAATAGGGATTTACTGTTCAATCACAAAGGTAATCTAGGACTAAGCTTAATCCTCGGCTGGGAAATTGGCCCAAAGTGTGTAGTGGGAATCACAGAATCAAGCAATGCTGATTTTTAAAAAACACTTTCTGTGTGTGTTTTTGTGAGTGATGCCTTTCTGTGGCAGGCTGGTTGTCTCTCAGCAGTTCTATACAAAACTAAACAATACAAAACTGCAGTTATCAGCTGATGAACAGAACAGTGTGTGTATGTGTGTGTGAGTTTACATTCTTCTTGTGCCCAACCTTTGTTAAATACCCATTGAGACAACACAGAAACCTGTTATGCATCAATGCAACTCCAAGTTCTATTGTTGAAGGTGCTTTAATTAGCATCACTCTCTCCTTTTAATCTTTGCAATTTCCCCTAATTGTTTTTAGGATTAAATGACATGATGACTGTGAAGACAAATTGAAGACAGAACTGAGAATCATAGTCAGAAACACTCTCCAGCACACCCTCCATGTTCACATTTCACCCACCTCTACACACCTTCCTCTTACAGCAGACACCTGTAATTGAAATAAAACAACACACACACACATTTGAACAACATTCTTTTCACAAACCTCCACGATAAGAGCAAGTAAAATAAGACCTGCTGGTAATAACTAAGTAACTAATCTCGGTGTTACATTAACCACACATATCTATGGAGATAAATGGGGAAATTGTTGCAGCATTCAGGACAGATTTTACTACATGCGAGGTAAGCCCAGTGTGGAAAGCGGAGAAGGCGGAGAAGTGTGTGTGTGTGTAAAGTTTACTGATGTTTTTTGAGACCTCCTCCCTCCAGTTCGGCTGGTTTTGTGCTTTTAAAAATGAATCACATCACATTCATGCAGGAGAGGTGACAAGAGAGGGAGGGGTAATACACAGCCAAAATGGGAGTGGCAGTGAGACACTGAACGGGACAACAGTAAAACAAAAAAGAATAGTGTGTGGAATACAGGGTCTACAGCAGGTGTGAAAACTCAGCTCTCTACCTGGTTATCACTTGAGAATTTAAGACTTTAGGAACAATCAGAACAACTCATAGATAGGTAAGTAAAAGAATGAGCACTCATTGTTTATTGAAATGATTGTAAAAATGTCTGAGCCTTCCTGGCCCCATAGAATTCTTCTCTTACAGGGACTTGCTGCAGCAAAAAGAACCTGGAATTTAGGGAGTGATCTCTGGAAGGTGGAAGAAATGTCGAGTTTTCTGTACTACCTCCTCCCAGCAGTAGGCGGCTACACCCTCACCTCCCTTTACCTGCTGAAGAACCCCCACATTCTGCACAGGAAGCGTCAAACAGCATTCCGCTGTTCGCACATCTCACACAGAGGAGGTGAGTTGTCTGAGATGGGCTGAGAACCGAACACCTTCCTCATCCATCTAGTATCTAGGTACCACACCTGGTCAAAATCTTTAATATTAATCAATCATTTACATTTACAGCATTTATCAGACGCTCTTGTTCAGAGCGACTTCCATTTTACTTAAGGTCGCCGGTTCAAGTCCTGGATAGGTAAAGGTACCACTGAGATACTCATGAGCAAGGTTTCATCCCCAAGCACTGCTCACTGGGTACTGCCGGTCAACTGTCCACTGCTCTTTCATGGATGGGTCTAAAGCAGAAGTCACATTTCTTTGTGGTGCCCAGTGCTGTGTTCTCAATGACAAATTATAACTTTAATCTAAAAAGAACAGGACCTTGGTGACTGTGCCGCAGACAGATCTCAGTCTCAGATATCCATATGTACTGCAGTTTGTTTCCCAACCCTTTAAAACGCAAGATTCAACTTGCCAATTTCCATTTCGAGAAACAGGTCTGTAAAAGACATAGTGACATAATCTATGGGGGAACCAAGGCTTAATTTGAGCACCACTCCTTCAAGACTGCTGGGCCAAAGGTTAAGGTTAAATATCTACCCAGTTGGATAAGCGTGTCTCTGCTTGCATCTCTTGACTTGTTTCTCTCTATTTGCAGGCTCTGGTGAGAGAATTGAAAGCACAATAGAGGCATTTACACAGTGAGTACATAGTAAAAATAAAAGCATATTTACTTTTCAGAGCGTTTAAACCTTAAACATTTGCTGTAACACCCTTGTCTTCTTTGGAACCCATTTTTATTGGTTTATTTCCTTAAATTCCTCTCAGTGCTGTGGATGTGGGAACGGAAATGCTAGAGCTGGACTGTCACATGACCCGAGACGGTCACGTGATTGTGTCACATGACGAGAACCTGCTCCGTCAGACCGGGCAAGACGTGAACATCTCAGATTTGAACTTTGAGGTCAGTGTGGGTAAACATTTGGGTGAACTGTCAGTAATTTGAATGTGATTACAATCATGCAATTAAGTGTATAGTTCACACTGATTGTAATCAAATTCATAATACTGTTTGATATTTCATGGGTAATATAAATTGGATTACAATCATGTAATTAAGTGCATAGGTCATGTGATGAAATCACATGATTGTAATTCACATTACTGTTTGACAGTTCAGAAGTATAATATATTTAATTATAATCGTGTAATTAAGTGTATAGTTCCCAAGACTGACACATCAAATTCAAGTTACTGTTGGCAATTCACAGATAATGTGAATTTGATTACAATTAAATTGCATGATCGTAATAAAATTGACACCACTGTGTGACAATTCACAGGTAATATGAATTTGATAACAATAATGTGATAAAGTATATAATCACATGATTATAATAAGAGTTATATTACTATTTGACAGTTCATTTGTATTATTGGATTACAATCATGTAATTAAGCGCACAGGTCGCATGATTACATCACATAATTTCCATCAGTAATATCACAGATCACATCTTTTAATCAGTTGTATGAATTTGATTACAGTAATGTCATTAACTATTGCCTGAGTGTAATTCAATTCACATGACTGCTTGACAATTCACAGGTAATATGAATTTGATTACAATCATGTGATTAAGTTTATAGATAATGTGTGTGTAGCACTCCAGTAGATTTTACATGAAAATAAACACTAATTGTTTACTAAATACAATGATTTTCTTATTTTATGATTGATTCCTCCAGGATCTGCCGTTTTATAACGAAACACTTGAGGTCACATTTTATGCAGGTATGTAACACTTTGACAAACGTTATTTTTTATATTTTATTACATGTCTAACATAGATTTTCTTACACAGGTAAATACAGCACAGGCTCAGACAGGAAATTTGCTCTGTTGGAGGATGTTTTCCGCACATTTCCCAGAATTCCCATCAACATTGAGGTGAAAGAAAAGAACAAAGAGCTGATCAACAAGGCAAGTGGACTCTCTACATGTGTGCTGTTTTCAAATGTAGGGGGATTGACGGATGAACAGTAAACAATAACTGAGAGCAAACATTACAGAGCGTGATAAGAAACAGGAATATTTGTCACTAGTTAGAAAGATTTCATTTCAATACAAAAATGCTCAAAGGTGATTACATGTCCCCAAATCACCTTGCCCTACATCTCTCTTTCTCTTCTATGACTTTATCTTCTGTGCATTCCTTCTTGTTGTCAGGTTTCCACTCTTGTAAAGAAATATGGCCGAGAGGACATCACAGTTTGGGCATCTGTGGACACTGGTATTATGAAGGAGTGTCGCAAAGTGGTACGAACACACATCATTCCCCCTTTCCCAAGTCCTTTACATCTACATTTTTCGGTATTTAGCAGGCGCTCTTTTCCAGAGCAACCTCGGTTTTCCTAATTTCAAGGACAGTCTCCCTGGGAGCAACTTGGGGTTGAGGGTCATATTCAAGCAGCCAGTGATGGTAGCGCTGGAGGTGGGATTCGATCCTCTGACGTTTTAGTCCAAATGTGAGTCTCTTAACCACCGCCTGTCAGAGTTTAATTATGGATCTTCTACCTGAGATGAGTCTTGCCCCTTCGGTTTTAGTTTTAGGTTTTGTTCTTATCCTAAAAACACTTTAGTTGTTTAGATCTATGTAAATAAACTTTTATTTAATTACTCAAGTATTTTGTTTAGTGGTAACGTAACGGTTGGGGAGTTGGCCCCATGATCGTAGGGTTGCCGGTTCAAATCCCGGACTGATCCCTTACTCGCTGAGGTACCCGTGAGCAAGGTACTGTCCCAAGGACTGCCCATCAGCTGCCCGCTGCTCCGTCATGGATGGGTCAAATGCAGAGAACATTTCATTTAAATTATTACTTAGTAATAAATAGTAATTAATAATTACTTTACAGTGTAGTGTGTAGTGTAACTGTCAGGGAGTTGGCCCTGTGATCAGACGGTTGCCGGTTCAAGTCCTGGACCAGGTACCGTCCACAAGTACTGCTCCCTAGGCGCTGCCCACTGCTCCTTCACAGATGGGTCAAATTTAGTTTTCTAATCTCTTTCTCTCTTTCTCTCAGAACTCCACAATGCCATACATGTTTACAGAAATGCGAGGATTACAGCTTCTGCTGCTCTACTACACCGGTCTGCTGCCCTTTGTCCCTCTGGGAGAGAGTTTTCTGCAGTTCTACTTGCCCCAGCTCTTCAACAAGTTGGTGCAATTCTATATTTTTGGTGCAATTTTGTATTCTGTAGCTTTCTGTTATTTAACTGTTATACGTGTAAATTTCACTAAACACTTTATTAGAACCAACTAGTGATGAAAAACAATGTACAATTTGCTCTCAAACTTCTGACATTTGATTCATTGTTCAGATGCATATTTTGGAATATTGATGTGTCTGTTCCTGATTTATACAACGTAAAGTACACAGATAGAACTGTGCAGGTTAAGAGGGAGTTATTTGTACCCATGAAGTGATGCTTTATGGAAGAGCCACAGATAAGAGGCCAGACAAAGGTGTTTACAAATTGTGTGTTTTATTACACGGCTTTAAAAGAACAATCATTCTTTCAGGACGTACATTCCAGACTCTTCCCTTCTGAGAAACAGATTTGTCATCACGCTTATTGAAAAGTAAGTTTAAACACACTCTCCAAAGTGCCATAGACAATATACAATAGTATCAGACTATGATTCATCAACAATAGTGTTAGAAATGCTCTTAATATATTCATATTCCCAGGGTGACTATACGGAAAGGATTGTTCCAACATCTTAAAGACAGAGGAATTCAGGTAAAATGTCACCTTACTTAAATCTCCCTCTTCCAGAAAAATTATTACCTTTGCATCCATACAGATATGACATAAGAGTATATTGTTAAGTACACTGTTGAAATCTAACAATGTGCATATATATATACATATAGTCCCACAATTATACCCAGCTATTACTTTGCAACCACAATTACAAAATGACTTTAAAAGGAGTTGAAAATAAATATAATGCATGTGTAATTATACAAATATATTTATATAAATATACAACAATATAACAATGTAACAATTATTTGCATATTTAAAATATATTTGAAATATGATTGTGTATATTACTATTATATCATATAATATAATATACAATGTATTTTGATTTAATGTAAAAATGTAATTATTTCTCTCAGATTCACCTGTTCGTATGTAACACAGATGAGGACATCAGGGCTGCTTTTGCTGCAGGAGCAACTGGAGTCATGACTGATTACCCGACTCTGTTATCAAACTACTTAAGAAGACCTGAAAACATAAATAACACAATGTAGAATATCTCTTTATACATACTCACTGTAGATCAGTGCATTTACCATATTAATCAGAAATCATTGTGTAAACATATGGACACCAATACTTCTGACATTCGATTGTAAAGTTTGTGCAGTAGCTAGCACTGGGGTTCAAATGATTGTATTAAAATGTCCATCAACTTTCCACTTTTTGTTTATTGGTTTGTTGAGAATGTACTTCATTTTTGGCTTTACTGCAGACTGTCACACTGTTCACACTGGAAGGGGGATGTTTAAATAAACACACACACACCCCCCATAAACACGTTAGTGTTGTGAAACTGCACGTCTCCGTATGATGTCATTTTAGTTAAAGTGTAACAACACTGAGTATCTCTCTATTGCATTATATTGTATATTATTCACATTAGTACTATAATTATACACCTGATTTACATATAGACTACAACACAACAATTTCCCAGAACATGCAATAAAGTAATTCACGACCGCTTTCTCAATCTTATGTCATTCCTGGCTTTCGTAACCTTTCGGGTGGAGTTCAAACTGATCATCACAAAGCCATTATTTATAATCAGTGAAATCAGAGCAGTGTGTTACAGCACAGACAGACAACAGGTAATTAATACTGTGATAAAGTTGGTCAGGAATCAACTCCTAAAACGAGAAACTTGTTGGGACTGGACCAAAAAAGCCAGGGCCCGCCCACTTGCGCTGCGACGTCCTGATTGGCTGACCTATATTCCTGACGTCGCATTCTCCATTCTGATTGGCCGGTGGCGGTTTGTTTTTGGCCCGTGAAACTACTTGAGGAGGCCTTCGGTAAATAAACACGCTCGGCGAAATTTGCGTCAGGATTGTTATTTGGGCTCATTTTATTTAGGGAGACGTGAAACGGAAGAAGAGCTACAAAGAGGAGAAAATATTAAAAAGGAGGGAAGTGCACGGCGTCGCGGAAACTGTCGCACGTTTGGTTTGTTTTGTTTGTTGGTGGAAACGCGGCGGAAACGCGGGATTTTGTTGCTGTCAAAATATTCACTTCTGATGCCTTTGCGCTGATTTTATTCCTCTAAGGACAGTGCGGGAACACTTCCACTGAAAATATTTCATATTTTAGGTGAGTCCAGATTCTAAATGTCTTCCGGGTTGGCGCCTTAATATCAAATATCAGCCTTTCTTTCACACAGCGTCCTAATGCAACCCCTGTTTACCATAAATTATGTGCCTTTTTGGTTATCTCTTAATTCTAAACCTACAATTCACATTTAAACCCTAATGTCATTTGCAAATTATTTATTCAGCGTTGAAACAACATGTGCACCCTTGTTGCCTTTATTAGCCACATTGCCAGTGAGGCCCAACAAACGCGTGCAACAAAGTTGCGATTAACTCGTAGCTTTTGTCTAAGGATATACTGCTTATTTTATCTCAAAATTATCTTATTAGGTTACGAGTTGCTTGCGTTACTTAACTGTTACACATTTCAACCCTGGTTTCCTTGTATTAATGGCGTGCCTTATAAGGTATAAGCAGCCAGACGAAGTAGGTCATTTGGAGCCTTAATTTTTTTTCTCGTTTATTTTTGAACCTGGAAATGCATATCAAATGTAGGCGAATTAATGCATCTAGCAGATATTTAAAACACTTGCTCGATTCATGAGATATTTCAATAAAATTCACAACATAAAAGTGTTCAAATCCCCAAATTGTGCTGACTCCACATATTTTTGGGATTGTTAAGTTTCAGGCCAGTCCTTGTCTTTCTGGGTTAGACCTTAAGAAGTGGATTGTACCGAAATAAGTTAATAATTGCAATATTTCTTTGCAATTTTTACAAACAAAATACAGGATTAGTGTTAACCAAAAGATTTAATCTGGAAAGAATCCATCTAGAATGATTGGATTGATTTTGTTGGTGGAAAACACAATTTAATGATAATGTAACAGAAAATAATAATAACAACAATAATAATAATTAAAGTGAAGATCTTTTCTTGAACTTTGTCTGCTAGACAGATCCAAACAAAAGACTGTTGTAGATTAGTTATGGACTATTAAATACAGGCATATTCCTCATAATATATCAGAAAATAAGTTAAGACATGTCTGATTTAGTTTGTCTTAATTTGGCGTCACATGTGCTGTGATATATTGTGTAATCCTAATCTAGAGTATACTAGCACAGCCCAGTGTGAATCAAACCAATTTACAGGGTTGAAAAAGGTTAAAAACAAAATGAGGAGTCACAGGTATTCAAAACCCCAAGATTATTGTGTGCTCTAAAGTGTGACTGTGTTAGTTTTAACTTGGTTTTCCTTTTGTGTTTTTGACCACATGCTTGTCTTTGTGGATTAGAGTTTGATCTGTGGACTGTTTGTTGTTTTGCCCTCCCACAGCCATGGTGAAACAGACTAAACCCAAAACCTTCCAGGCCTACCTGGACTCGTGCCACCGGCGTTACAGCTGTGTCCACTGCCGCGCTCACCTGGCCAACCACGATGACCTCATTTCCAAGGTGAAGATTGTAAAAGCATACGAGAGGGTTAATGTACAGCTTTTTTTGAAAGAATGGATGAATTTGAATAAATATTTTATATCTGCTTTTACAGTCTTTCCAAGGAAGCCAGGGACGCGCCTATCTGTTCAACTCTGTGTGAGTAACTAAAACATAAGTACAACTAGGGCTGGGCAGTTAAACGGAAAATAATCAGAACTGACACATTTCACAACTTCTGACTGACATAATTTTGCCCATATAGCTTATTTTTATTTCAGTTTATACTTTTTAAACCAAACACTGGGCAAAATCACAAAGAACACAAACACAGTACATGAACAGAAACAGAATCACAAAGGTACACACCCAGTTGAGTACATTTACAGTACAAGCCTTGTCAGTGAACAGAGGGCAAGAAGAAAACCCTCCAAATCCGAATTGTTCATTAATCATAATCGAGATCAATTAATTGTGATATTGATTTTAAGTCATAATGCTCAGCCATAGTTAAAAACTGTGATTGTCTGGTTATGTGTCATCTTATATGTGATTAATTTTTTTAAATGTACCATTGTCTGATTTCAGAGTAAATGTTGGATGTGGTCCAGCTGAAGAGAGGCTGCTGCTGACTGGACTTCATGCCGTGGCCGATATTTACTGCGAGAACTGTCACACAACCTTAGGCTGGAAATATGTAAGTATTTATATGTGTAATTTAGGGATAAAGCAATTGAAGGTTTCAGTGAAAGATTTCCTGTCTTTTTACTATTTTACATTTTAGTTATCATTAAACCTGAGGATGAATACACATCCAAAAATACAGATAAATAATAAAATCTGAGCATAAAATATAGAAAAGTCTAGGCCTGTGCAACATGTGACACGGGTTTGTTTTGCGTCGGAAACAAACATGGCAGTGTGCACAAAGTGTAGTTACCTCTCCTGGCCACGCGGTGGTTCCTTTAAAGGCAGAAGATTTAAAGGAAGATTATGGATGTGGTGAGAGAGGACATGCTGGTGGTTGGCATGAATGAGGGAGATGTGAATGACAGCAAGAAGTTGATCTACTGTAGTGACACCTAACAGGAGAAGTTGAAGGAAGAAGAAGGTTTACTTAAGCAATTGGTTATCATACAGTTTTTATGTTTCTACCAACAAAACCTTTATATGATTTTTTGGCTGTATTTTTCAGTTTGTCTATCACAACGTTTTCAACAGATTTTGCTAAAACTGCAGTACTAATGATATACAAAAAAAATGCTGTACTGTGTAAGTACAGGTCTGGGCAATATGAGTTCAAATTAATATCACATTTAATTGATCATTTTACAATTAATGAATGGTAATTTGGGTTTTGGGCTTTTTTGTTCATTTTTTGCCCTCATGGTTGCCTGGCAAGGTTTGTACTGCAAATAAATGTAAATATGGAACACTATTATAGGATATTTTTTCTAATAAAAGATTGTTTATCTTCGTAATTTTTAAAAATATAAATATCAAAGTAAAAACGTAGTGGCAGCAGAGCTACGTGACCTCAGTTTTATATTTCTTTGTCTTCACAGGAACAGGCCTTTGAGCTGAGCCAGAAGTATAAGGAGGGAAAGTACATCATTGAACTCTCCCACATGATTAAGGACAACGGCTGGGACTAAAGCCTTCAGTTCTGACCGGCTTTTGCTGTCCACAGCTTGCAGCTTTGCCAAGCACAATATAATGCACCTTTTTGTATATCTATGTATTATCTACACTACTATTAAGCACCTGTTTCTCCCTTCACGTCCCAGCACACTTGTTTTACATGTAAGAGGGTGAAGGAAAGTCATGGCGAGAATGATGAATGTATGTACCAATATATGAGAAAGCGTGATTGTTCGCAGCCATTTAATCTCCAAAACTTTGTTGGGAAGTAATGCACAAGTTCTCATATTTGGCTCGTTAAGTGCAATTTGGAAGACTGGGATTGTACCATGATCTTTATGGAGAGCGTTCCATTTTTTTTTTTGGTTTTTTTTTTGTTTGTTTTTTTATTGTCCATAGTTTTACTTTCAGGTTTGGGTTTTTCAAAGTGGAACATGGTTTTACTCAGATAACATTACTCTCTGTGGGATATGCCAGTTTAGGTATTCATTTTATTTCTGTGTTAAGTGAGGTGAGTGACTAATAGTGAAGTGCAATATCTGTGTGTGTGTCTGTGTTGGATGGTTTGTAGCGAAGGGGTAAATTTGCATTCCTCTTCAAAGTTGTCGTTTTTGTATTAATGTGTTTTATTTGGACAGGTTACAATTAAATCCCAACAAAACAATGGCTGTGTGCACATGGGGTTTGCGGATTAGTTTTATGTATAAAAGATGGTTTTCATTTGCCTTTTTTCCTTGAGACACATCAGTGACGGCTCACGACTGCATTGTAATTAGTACATTCTTTTTCTTTAACCCTGTGAAATGTAAATATAGTCTAACAATGAGCAGCATGTACAGACACTTATTTGATCATGTTAGAGGAAATGCATATGTAACTGAGTAGCAAAGGTGTTTGATTGCCAAGCCAATAAAGGCATATTAATAAAATGTATTTGCATTAAATTATGTGATGAATAAACTGATGTTGTCTATTTCTTCTAGAATAGTTTAATAAATATGGTGATGTTACTCAAGCAAAAGCTGATATTTTTATGTGCAGGATGTTTAATTGCATGTAAAATGTGTTCACGAAAACGTCAGTGGTAGGTTGGTGTTTGTGAATATAACAAAATCCTTGAGTTTAATCCCAAATTATAGCTGTAAATGTGGAGCACTTAATAATTCTGCGGACGTTATTAACAAACGTCATTATCTAATTATTATACGTTATTATATATATATATATTTTTTTTTTTTTTTGCTACGGCAGCATAAGATATTGGTGGAGTAAGTAGATAATCGAGGTTTTGCCGTATATTATTAATTACGTGCTCTTATCTAATCCTGTGAGAACGTTATATTTACGAAGATACACTTCCCGAAAGCCCTTGAGCGCGTTTTTGGTGTGACCGGATGACTTTTAACGTCATTCAGAAAATATGAGCATTAGTCTTAAACTCGAGTTTAATTCAGTTTTGGTGTCTGGTTGTACTCATAATAAAGAGGTGGGAATTTGTCAAGTCCGGTCAGATGTTTGTTTTCTGCTCAAAACGTTGATAGTTTTTTTTTTTTTTTTTTTTTTAATTTATTTTTATTTTATTTTTTTTCCAACATTGCAAGTGTTTTAACATAAACAAAACATAAACAAGACTCACATCATCACATTTTTCCAGGGGAAGTACGAATTTACAAAAAGATATCAAAGTGTTTACAGACATTCACAGTTTTTGTTGCCTTTTGATTAAGAGAATGCTTAATCGAGTTGACATATTGCTTGACCTCATTGTTAAAAGCAATAAAAGATGTTTTGGAATGCGCAAACTTACATTTATGAATGTAATATTTTGCCAACAGAATAATGAGATTAATAATGAAAGTTTCATTAGGCATAGTTTTAGTTCTGTTGAGGTCATAAAGGCCAAAAAGAACATCCTTCCAAAATAACTTGAAATCTTTCTCAATTTTTTCAGCAATAAAAATACAAATGTCAGACCATACACTTTGGACAAAGGGGCAGTGCCAAAACAGATGGGTAACTGTTTCAACATTCACAGAACAAAAAGTGCACATTACATCAATATCTTTTTTTTTTTTTCTTTTTTTTTTACATTTTTTAACAATATGATCATTAGACGGGTAAAACTTATGAATTATTTTAAATGATATTTCTCTAATTTTGTTGGTCAGCAGGTATCGGCTGGGTAAAAAAACGTTGATGTTTCAGTTTTGGAGTTCGTTTCCACATGACGTATACGGAAATGAGGCTTCTTCGTTTTATCCAATCCCGTGAGGGCCTAGTTTTAAAAACTACACATCCCCAAAGGCTTTGCGCGTGTCGGCTGACATGATCTACGTTTTTCAAGCTACTTAAACTTAATTCAGTGAAGAACAGTATTTTACGGACTCCCTAAAAACTTTCACGTTATGTGACTTCAGCATTTCTCTTCAAATTTGGGGTTAATTTTCAGTTTTGACGCGCGTTCCCACGTGACGTATACGGAAATGAGGAGCTGCTTCGTTTCAGCCAATCCTGTGACAGCGTTCTCGTTTTAAAAACTACATTGCCCCAAAGCCTTTGCGTGTGTCGGTTGACGTGGCCGGCGGTTTCTAGCAGACCGGGTCGATTTAAATTCCATTCAGAAAAGCGCAGAATTCTTTTCCAGATTTGGCTTTTAGTTGAGCTTTGGAACTTGTTTCTAGGTGAGGTATTACAGTGGCTCTTTCATAATATTGTAAGTGTTTTTGGACAGCGGCTCAAAATGTCGGGGAAGATTAAGAGTCGGAGTGCGGCGAACGCGGACGCCGCGGCGAGCAGCGTGTCGTGCGATGAGCGCATCCTGCGGGACTGCCATCAGATGTACACCGACACGGACAGCGGTGAGTCCGGATTACAGTAACCACAACACCGGGGTCCTTTATTTGATCCCAAAAGGCCATTGTATCTTTTACCTTACGGTATTATCTTTGATGCTGGCGTTTGCTAACAATCACGGCTAATGCTCAGTATATTTGGTAGTAAAATCAGTCATTTACATTTAGGTGAGCTCGCGTGAGTGATTTGTAGCCCGTCGAGAAGAACCTGTTCTTCATCGCACTTGAATAAAGAGCTGCAGGAGTCGTTTTCGGGATGTAACATGGAATTGAACAAATGTGGGAGGTCTTCTCTGTGGTTTCATGTCTTTCCCATTTGTCATTGTGAACGTCACAGCACAGCACACAGTGCACCAAAACCAAAAGTGACCTCTGCTCATGAGTACCTCTGTGGTACCTTTACCAGTTTGGGATTCAAACCGGCAACCTTCCATTCACAGGCCGGACGTCCTAACAATTCTGCAACCAACAGCTATCTGAGTTACAACACATCGGTATCTTCATAACTAAGAGTAAATGAATAAAAGTTTCCAGGGCAGGGCTGGGTTGCTTAATTCCTGTGTTGCACCAGTTTTCACCCTCTTATTGTAACTCAGACACTGGACTTGTAGAGACAATTAATGAATTGCTCAAGAACACATATAGCAGGAGAGAAAGTAATTTATCACTTTTACTTTTACACAATTACAGGCACACTCTCCCTAGAGCAGCTTGGGATTAAGGATATTAAGGGGGGGGGCCTCACTGGTGGTTTTTCAGGTCAAGAAAACCCAATATTGCAAACGGTAGTTAACACACTCTGTTCTTGCCAACGTTGACCCCGTGAATTCAAGCTTGGCTAAAACACTCTTAGGAATGTTTGCATTTTTGTTAGTGAAAGGTGGCAATGTAAAAGCTGAGCCAGAGTGGGCGTGAGTGGCCAACCTTTTTGACCTTCTCTGTTCATTGTTCTTGTTGCTACAGTTTTCATAACACTGCTTTTTTTCTTGCACTCTAGGATTGATAACGATAGCCCAGTCGGTTGGAGTAACGTTGCTTCCTCCTCGGAAAAAGATCACGGTCATGCTGATAGGGAACCACTCCGCTGGGAAAAGCTCCTTCATTAACTGGTATGGATGTTTTAAGTCTTGTGGTTTGAAGTTGTGAGTTTGCCTGTGTCCCTTTATCTGTTTCTCATACAAATATTTCCCTCAAGGTATGTGGAAGAACACATTCAAAGAACTGGAGTTGCAATTGAGACCCAAGGTTTCACTTTTGTTACCAGTGGACGAAAGAGGGAGTCACTCACGGTAATTGATGTAACATGGAGTTGAGTAAATGTTGAGTTCTTTGAGAAATGTCTTCTTTGGTTTCATACGTTTCCATATTCCTTTAGGGTAATGCAACCCTCCACCTATATCCCCACTTCAAACCACTCCAGGAATTTAAAGGTTAGATTTTACCAAGCAAGTCTTTGCATGTTATATAGACAGTCATGCTGAGGGTTTTCTAACTGTCTAACTCTTTTTCCTGCCCCTCTGTCATTCTCTCAGGTCTGTCTGAGTATCTTGGCACTGAAATCTGCACTTCTAGGCAGAAGCGCTTCAGTTTAGTGACGTTTGTAGACACTCCTGGACTGGTGGATGGTGATATGAAGTACCCCTTTGATGTGGACCAGGCCATCCTCTGGCTAGGTGTGGTCATTTTTCCTTGCTCTCTCCCGTTTATTTCATATGTTGGTTGTCCTTCCCTTTAAAATGACGGTTCTGCTCATCTGTCCTGCATTCTGCTGTCCAGGTGAACTGTGTGATTTGATCCTGGTGTTCTTTGACCCGATGGGGCAGGCTCTGTGCAAGCGCACACTCAACATCGTGGAAAAGCTTAATGAGAGGCAGGGAGATCGCCTCCGCTTCTATCTGAGCAAAGCTGATGAAGCTGGTGGAGAGTCTGACAGACAGGTGTTTCCACTTTTCTTCCTCACTTTACCTTGTTTTTTTTCCTCTTTTTTCCTCTGATCCCTGTATACATGCGTACAGTGTGAGCTAATATATAAAAACTGATGGGATGCATGTAGAGCTGAAACGATTATTTGAATAACTTGAATAATTCGTTTACAAAAAACGGTCGAGGCAAATTTTCTAGAATCGAAGCTTTGTTTAAGTCATTTTATTCGCTACAGCATGTGCCGCTTGTTTTTCACTCAGATGCTTATTAATAACGCACAATATTTTCAGTGGCGCGATCAAAGCGAGAATAGATCCCTCTCTGTATGTGAATGTATTTGTGAGACACTCTGTGCACAAAACAGAAGTAAATGCGTAAAAACACATAAATGAGATTTTTTGCGATGTGAACGCACGCGCTGTGTTTGTGAACGCGCGAGCGCCCGCTAAGTGCCATTACTCCCTAAAACGCTCCATTTCTGTCAAAACGTCCCCTTTATTACGGACAAAAAGCATATTTTAGCTGATAAATAACCACAACAACCAGCGTTCCACTCACAATACAGCCGTTTATTGAGATTTTCCCATCGAATTTTTCATAGTTCATTCCGGAACGTGCTGAACCCTTTATTGTGATGCGCGGGGGATTGTGGGAAATGCAGTTCTCTTCCAGAAAGCCCAAAAACAACTCATTTTATTGGCCAGATTGTTTCAAAATGACCCTTGAACTTCATGTTTCTTCATTTTCAATTGAATACAACAACACAAAGCGTATATGACTAATTTCTACTCACACTACAATAAGCCTAATAACAAATGTATTGTCTTTTTTTTTTTTTTTTTAAGATTATTCGATTACAAAAATAATTTGTTGCGGCTCTAGATGCATGAAGATATCGAATCGTTGATGTGATAATTGTTATTGAATCGAATCGTACGATGAAGGTTCACTCCTCTATGTCTGACCTCTTTGGTTTTATTCTTGGGTTTTATTTTAGAGGGTTATGATGCAGATTGTGCAGGAGTTGTGTAAACGCCCGGGACTCAACAAGTGTGGCTTTGACATGCCCACCATCTACACCCCCAATCCCAACAAGGTACCGTCAAAGTTGCTTGCACACAAAGATATTTTGCGAATTATTTTTTGCCTGTTTGTCAGTGTAAATTGGGCATTTGTGGTCCTTAAACCTTGAGTGTAATGAAAAATATGAATGCAATTTTTCAGAATAGTTGACCTCTGATATGAGACATGAGATTTTAAGAGACACTCACAATACATTTAGCTGACCAGAGGTCTTCTGAAGTGAGTGTCTGCTACATGACGTAAAATTAGCTGACAAGATTATTTTTACAATGGAGAGAAATCGCATCTTGGCATTAGCAGCAGCGTTTGAACTAGATGCTTGCATGTCTTTGAGATGTAAATCGTGCACGTGAACAGTTGGGGGAGTACCACTGATTTTGTCCCGTACTTGAGTTTGATTGGCTAGCAAGAAAGCAGTGACATCGTATTTGAAATAGGCGCTGCCAGCGCAAAAAACGCGTTGGCTGGACACAGGCCCTTAAAGCCAAGCTCATTTTCTAATCAATGCGCATATCTTATTTTTGCAATTTTTATATAACTGATGAAAAAAATTATTTGTGTGTTTCTAAGGGGACACTACATGAACACAACTGGAGGGGAAAGTATTAACATATTGCGTTTTTTGTTGTCCCCTGACTTTGACTGCACCTGTAGCCCAGTAGATGTGTCAATCAGATAGAGGAGGTGTGTCGCACCATAGAGAAGACCATTAACCAGACAGTGCAGAACACTCTCAACTCGCTGGAGAAAGACTGCGAGCTCATCTCGGAGGCCGTTACTGACACTCTTGATAATGATCGGTAAACATACGCAATGCACACTCTTGTCAACATTAAAACAGACACCAGCAGTACTCGCAGCGTGCTGATGCTTTCTGTCTCTCCAATCTCAGGCAGCAGGCCATGGAGAACCGCAAGGCTCGCTGTAAGAGCTGTGCGCTCGGACTCATGGGCTTCACCATCCCATTGCTCCTGCTTTTTATGCTGCTGATCGGCAGCCTCTCCAGGGAGCTTCTGGAACTGGTGCTCGGAGCTGATGGAACTGAGGCACTGTCAGTTTATCTGGTGGGTGTGTGTGTGTGTGTGTGTATATGTGCACCACAGCAAAATGTGACTACTGCATTTGACCCATCCATAAAGGAGCAGTAGGGAACAGTAACGGGTGTTGGTGGCCTAGTGGTAGGACACTTGCCTTCGGACCAAGAAGTTGTGGGTTCGAATCCGACCTCTGGTGTTACCAACATTGGGTCCCTGAGCAAGAGCTTTAGCCCTAAGTTGCTCTCAGCGGAACTGTCCCTGAAATTAGGAAATGCAAATCGCTCTGGATAAATGCTGTAAAAACAGTACTTAGGGATGGTACCTTGCTCATGAGTACCTTTGCCGGTCCAGGATTTGAACGGGCAACCTTCCGATCACATGGCGAACTCCCTATATATCCCTCCCTATATGTCCCTATATAACTATATATATGTTGGTATTTCCGGGACTAGAAGGCCAGAATCCAGCAGATTTTCCATCATACTTGATTTCTGAACATTCACACCTAGTTTCAGAAAGGTGCCCTCCAGGACTGGAATTGCCCACGTCTACTCAATACACTTCTGTGTATCCTGTGTGTTCCTTTTAATTCTGTGTATTAGGATTGCATAGGTCACTAACAGGCGACTACGGTCCAGATCCAAACTCAGACACCATTCTGTACAGACCTGGACCTATTAGGTTATTAGATTTTCAAAGACCATTTCTCTTTTAACTTGGTTTAGAATTTTTCTGTAACTGAACCTCTTTCCATGCATCTGTTTACAAGTGCATGTTTATTTCTGCTCTTTCTGTAGACTCCAGTAGTAAAGGTGTTTGAGTCCATGTCTGGAGAAGTACAGCTCTATTTATGCGGTGGCCTTGTGATCCTCTCTTTCGTCTTCATCATCCTCGCTCGATTCTCTTCACGGTCAGTTAAAAAGCATGTCTCTCTAGTCTCTTTCACACACATTTACCCGAATACTCTCTGGTCAACTCAGAAAATCCTATATATAGTTGATATTTTTACATTCTCATATGCGAAAGAAAAATCACAAGAAGGAAAGCAAAGATGCAAGGATTATCTGTTTGTTGCATGTTGCCATGTAACCTGTGTGTGTTTATAATTGGTCATATTGGTGTAAATACCATTATGCATAGGTTCATTAAACAGTTGTATTACAAATGTTTTTATGGATTTAGAAAGAAACCTGCCTGTAGGGTGTGTGATGACAATTGCTGGATGTGTGTGCTCTGGTTAGAACAAATTGAAGGATGCACTATCCCAGTCATTTACAGAAATTTTTCATGTTCATGTGCAAGGAGTTTTTATTCACTCCCAGATTTTAATGCTAATATCTGTTCTTTTTCCAGCACTAAACCTACTCTTTCAGGAAAACAGAAGAGACAGTTGCAAGACAAACTTGAGTACGTCCAGGAGGTTGTGAAGTCTAAAAAGGTGTGTACATGTTTGTTTCCATAGAAAAACAGTGAATACTTTCAACTTAATACACTTACTGCATAATTTTTCTTCTTTCTGTTTGTACAGAAAAAGCTGTATGAGGAGTATCTCCGGCAGAGTGTAGGGGATCAGGACATGAGCTAAGTTGCAAGGGAGTGAGACATGGACCTGGTTGGAACGAACAATGACAAAGTTGTAGGAAGGAAACCACTTAAAGCACCGCTGAGCTTTCCTTCACTGTAGAAGAAATGTAGGCTCATGCTTTGTAAGGACCTCTTCTGACACTTCACCAGCAACCTTCCACTGTTTTATAAGGAAAGCGTTTCATAAGTCAGTGTCATTTTGTTGCCAACACTGTGTTGATTGAAATTACTGTATGCACTTAGAATATATCCCAACTAAGGCATGCACTGTTAAACCTCTCTAGTATGTACTTGTTTACTTTAAGCAACATTCCTTCCCTTCTGATCATGTACCAAATACACTATACACTTCAAATGAAGGACCAGGTCACACATTTGCTTTTGTGCAGCAGTAATGCTTGTTTATCATTCTCACTTTATACCGTTTTAACGCCTCATTCTGTGTTTAGCGTAGTGACTGAAATGACATGAAATTTAGCAGTGTCTGGCCACATCACTTCCAGTGTCCAAGGTTTTGTCAAAGCCATTTTCTAACATGTTTTACCAAGCATAATGTCTCTTTGTATGCCTTTTTTACTTGTAGTTCTCATAAATTATAATAAAAGCAGTTTCATAAAGTATTTTGCATTTGGAGTATTTTCCTTTTGGTTTAGACCTAGAAATATTCTCTAGAATATTCCAGACCTCTACAAACTGCCTTTGAGGAAGCTGTCCATTTTTGGTTCAGTGAGAGATATATGACTATCTGCTTCCTGTCAGATTCCAAAAGCATTGCAGCCTCAGCATTTACAACCATCTGTTTGCATTTTTTTGTTGATTATGAACTTATGGGTCGAATTTGCCTTCTGTATTTGTTTTTAGATGTATTAACATGTTTACCTGTCTAGTAATCAGCATTTATACCTTTGCAGAGGTCACATTTGGTTATGGTGCATTGTATGCTGTGCTGTATTCACAATAACAAAGAATTACTCACTTTCACTCGCATTCATAAGCAGTTTAAAAGACCTCAACATTGCGATATTATATAAACTGAGTGAATATATAGCGCATTATTTCTATGAACTGGGTGGCACAGCGGCGTGGTGGTTAGGGGTTCGATCCCTGGGTTGGAGTGGAGTGTCTTTCTGTGTGCTCTCCCTGTGTTCGCATAGGTTTTCACAGTCCAAAAGCATGCACTGTACTGTATGTTGATTGGTTACTCTAAATTGATCCCCCAGGGTTGGTTCCCACCTTGTGCTTATTGTCCCAGAATATGCTTCGGCCCCTGCTACCCTGATTGGGATAAAGCACTTCAGAGAATGAATAAATGAATGTTTCTGTAAAATCGTATTTCTCTTGCACAGTTGGTAGTGTAACAGTTAGGGAGTTGGCCCTGTGATCGGAGGGTCGCCGGCTTAAGTCCGAGACTGGTAAAGGTCCAACTGAGGTAGTCATGCGCAAGGTACCGTCCACTGAGCACTGCCCTGCCAAAAATTCTGCCCTCTACTCCTTAATGGAGAGGTCAAATGCAGGGGTCACATTTGGTTGTTGTGCACTGTGCAGTGTTCACAATGACAAATAATCGTGAACACACAGAACTTTAAAACAGTGATTATATAAAGCTTTAATTGCTAAAACTGTCATACTGTCGACTAGTTGAAATCCCTTGAAAAGAAAATAAATTCTGGAATTCCAGGCCGCGCTGTTGAGATTTATTTGCCCGCTGGAGCCGACCGGAAGGATGGCGACGTCACATCCTGTGGGTTAAACCGGGGAAAGTTGTTTCCTGAATAATAAAGTTGTGAGCGGCTCTTCTGCTTTTATGGAGTGTAAATTAGGATTAAGTGTCGATTTAAAGGAGGAATAAATGGAGCACAGCGTTTATGCCTGACTGCGCTGAAGTGAGGCGGACCGGACAAAGTTGGTAAGGTTTTCAGGATGGAAGTGACGGAGAATCCCGCAGGTCGCCCCGAGGAAAGCGCAAGTGTCGGTACGTGACCATCCTGGACGTGTTTAAACAGAAATACGGGTTATTACTATAAACTTATGCTTATTGTATTACCTTAATGTATATTGAGTTAGTTTTCGTGTAAAGGTTGTGGTTGAAACTTTTCTGTATAGCAATAGTTGATATTAAATGTTAATGTTACGATTTTTAAAATCTAATAAAATCCTAGTTTTTGAACAAAAACATCAAGTGTTAGTTATGGAATTTGGCCTTGAAGCCTTGTCACTTTGCCGTCGTGGCTTTTAATCCGTGACACGTCAACCTGGCGGGTTTATTTGTCCAGTTGATCCTTTGACTAGCAACGTCCCTTTGAGACAGTATGTATTCTAAAAGCTAGTCCTAAATAAGATGGAAAGCCAAAAACCACGTCATATGCAATAAAAATGAGGACGGAAAAGAAAAACAAACAACACACAGCTGACTGGGAAGGCATTAAGGCATCAGTTGAATGCTAAAATATTAGGGCTGTGCGAACAAACTCCAGTCGAATCGTGATTCCTTTTGTGTCGATTTAAAATTGATTCCAAAAAAATCTGTTCATATTTTTCAACTAACGTAATGACACTAGTTTATTTTACTTTACGGACACAAGTTCAGCTGGCCAGTCCTTTAGGTAATGCAGTGTGGAAATCTGCCCAGAGAGACCTCCTTTGCGTGAGCATGAAGTAAATGCAGTCAGTGTGCGTACATATTCAGTACATTTAGTAAACTACATTTGATTCACTGTGGCTTTTTTTGTGGATCTGCCACAGTCAAATGGGAAAAGTAGCTCAAAACTGCAATCTGGAAACAAATTCATTATATATGAAACGTGAATCGAATCGTGAGCCCAAGAATCAGAATTGAATTGTGAGATTTTCTGAATCGTTCACCCCCACAAAATATTGGAACACATTAACAATAAAAATATTGTTCTGCAGAATCTCATTGTAAAATACTTCAAGCATGTTGAGAAGGGGTGAAGATTTCAAGTATGTCTTTATGACTAAAAATATTGACATTTCTTTTCTACATATTGTAGCCATATGAGTTTATATAAAATAGAATACAGAATATAATTCAGAAAGAATTAAACAGTCCTGAATAACTGGAGATTTTGAAGGAGGGTGGTGCTGTGTGGGGATGGAAAAGTAAAAACAAAACGTTGAAAGACTCTGAGCCATCCTGTATCCAAGAACCCTTAAATGTGAGATTAGTTATAGATGACAATGTTAAAACAGTTTATCGTGCTGCACTAATTTAAGTATGTATGGTATTTTTTCCATGAGCAAAAGTCAGAAAAGCATTTCATTTTCCATCAGTTCCACTGGAGCCTGAAGAGAACCTGCAGACTGAACTAGCCGAGTGCCGGTCGCAGCTGGAGCACTGGCAGGGTGTGGCGACGATCTGCGAGCTGAGCAAACAGGAGGAGCTGCAGGATCTGCAGAAACGATATGACCAGGAAATCCAGTCTCTTCAGGAGGCGATGCGAGGTGAGGAGAGGAAGAGAAAGTGAAAGAGAACGATCAAAGCATTTCTGTCTGTCTGAAGAATTGCTTTGTTCCAGATTTTTGGTGAAACTATGTGGGAAGACTGTCAACTGCTCACTGTAGAAAGAGATAAGTTTTTAAACATGCCTATTTCTCTCTGCATACCTTAGAAACGTCCTGTCAGTATGAAGCTAGAATATCAGCATTACAATCTGAGCGTGCTCATTGGAGGAGAGCCGGTTTCACTCCCGACAACAAGGTGTGTGTACTTGGGTATAGTATTTGTTCTTGTCTTAATGTGTCAAAGAGGTTATGAAGTGGACTTTACAACAATGTGAACGACCATTTCCTCTTTCAGATTTAGCTGTTAAGTTTTGGTTCCCACCCATTACCGGTACTTTAGATTTTAAGTCTTTCTCCATATACCCTTTTCTCTCTACACTCTATATGTCCTACATCTGTTATCTATATAAAGCCGTAGATGAATTGTCAGTGTTGACTTTGTGTTGTGTCACTTTTTAGGGGCAGTTGGTAGCGTAACGCTTAGGGCATTTGCTCCGCGATCAGAAGGTTCAAATCCCGGACTGGTGAAGTACCACTGAGGCACTTATGAGCGAACACCCTAATCGTTACGCTACTAACTGCCCCCCGGATGCAAAATATCACCTAATGTTATCAACAAAAACTACCAGAAGATGTCTTAACTGAGATTGGATCTAAATGGACTAAATAAATAAACATGCTCCTTCCTCATCCTCTAGGACTCAATAAAGAAGGGAAGGATGGAGGGAGCTTCCCCCGCTGCCGAGAAGCCGCAGGCCAAATCTCCTCCGTCCCAAAAGGGTAACGAGGCCGAAGCCGAATCCACGAGGTGGGACGGCGAGCCCCAGGTGCTGGTGGCCGAACACTCAGACGTGGAGAGCACTGGACTCCATATGGAGGGGTTTTACACCCAGAACTCTGACTCGGCTTCCCTCTCCTCCTTCTCCCTGGACACGCCATCCCTGGCCAGACGCCCTCCCCCACAGGAGGACACTGCCTCCCTGGTTTCCACAGGGACACTCGTGCCCGAAGCCATCTATCTGCCTCCTCCAGGACACAGGCTGGTCACTCACGCAGACTGGGACGCACTGCACATACAGGTCAGTATAGAGCAGCATAGGGATATCGTCTTGAATCGGTGTCATGGTTAATTACGATGGATTACGATTCATGAACAATTTTATTCTTGTTCTGACAAGCTTTCCAGTGTTAATATGTGGAACTGTTCTCTTTGTGATCTTTGTGTAATTGAATGTTTTAAGGGGACAGCACCTGAACACACACTGGTGAAAATGTGAACATAATTTTTTTTTTTTAAATGAACAGAATTTTCAAAAAAAAAAAAAAATCCTCAAGGGCAAGATTATGGCGACTGGAGATTCTGAAGACAGGATTGATCAAACATTCAGGTCACACACACTCACAGTTACATCTATGGGGCCAATTTAGAGTCACCAATCAACCTACAGTGGATACCGGAGCGCCCAGAGAAAACTTATGTGAACGCCGGGAGAGCACGCCAACTCCTCACAGAAAGACTCCACAACCAAGCCAGGGATCGAACCTTCTTGCTGTGAGGTGACGCCGCTAACCACCGCACCGCTGTGCCGCCCCTTTAGATGTTTAAATAACAAATTTATGACCTCTAATCGACTTCAAATCTTGATCATGACGATTATTTCAATCATGCAAAAAATTCTGTGAATGTTCTTTAAGTAGAATCGTGTCACAACGATATGCACTCTTTCATTAGAAAGATCCCAGCTTTAATATAATTGCTCATTAACTGTGATTAGGTATCAAAAGTATAATTAATCATGAAATTGATTCTTTAATGCGAAACATCATTTTAATAAAGAAATTGATTTAGCAAGTGCAGTTGGATTTGCAGCATGTCATTGACATTTTGCTCTTTTCACCTTAAGATAGATGTCGACCGATTTTGGTTTTTCAGAGCCGATATCGATACTGATTATTGCTAGTTAACAGAGCTGATAACCGATATTTGGAACCATATGCAAACACCAAGCTCACCTGAAACTCTCCTCTCCTGTTCTCCTTCTCGGAGCTTCACGCTGCGCTCGTGTAAGAGTGTTGCAACAAGGCTTCAGTGTTGATTGGCTACTACTTGTATGATATATAGCCAATCAGAGACTGTTGTGGACGGGATATTAAATGAAGCAGCCGACAGCAAATGGCACAGAGAAAAGAGACGTAATTACCTTATAATTACTTGATATTCGTGACGGTCAAAATTAAACACCGATACTGATAATCGGCAGAATAGCTAATATCGGCCCCCGATAATCAGCCCGGCCCTTACTTTAAGCATACTTTCTCAAGTGAAATCCATTTTTCTACACATCAGCATAATTTCAACCTAGTGATGTGACACGCTGGAGAGTCTGCTTTTCTCAGAAGTGCAAGCTCATATCAGGAGGGCCGTGTGACTGTCGCTGCTGTTGCCTCAACACTTAGCGGTGTCGGACTTCCTCAGTTGGCATTGTTTTCAATGAGTTTCACTTTAGCAGTGCATGCATATGACTCATTTTTAAATAGTCCAGTCATTATAGAGTCCCTCGTAAAGCCGAGCTTTTTCATGGAAGTATTTCTCCTTTCATCAGTGTGGCGTCACCGTCATTAAAGGCACAGCACACAGTGCACCACAACCAAATGTGACCTCTGCCATTGACCCATCCGTGAAGCAGCAGTGGGCACTGCCCGGGGAGCAGTTTTTGGGGACGGCACCTTGCTCATGAGTACCTCAGTGGTATTTTTACCGGTCTGGGACTTGAACCAGCTGCTCCGATCACGAGGCCAACTCACTAACCGTTACGCTACCAACTGCCCCAGTTGTTTTAGAGTCCGTTGGTTAGCTGAGCATGAACTTTACTGATTTCTTAGAAACTTAGCTTTAGATTCACTTCTCTCATTTTTTGGTGGAAGTTAAAGCATTTCTTCTTTTGTCCGTGTGGTGTCACTATCATTATAAGTCACATTAAGTCAGGTTATCTGTTCCATGTGGCCCACCGTGACCACTTTACTTTCCTTATGATCATCGTCATCATCAGCATTGTATGACTGTTCCTGATCAATCCATGTTGTCTCTGTATAATACTTTTGAGGAAAGTGCTGTAGTGATGTAACCATCATTCATTCGTTGATTCATTCTTGTTGTCAGGTGGCTGAACTTCAGCGTGAACTCAGTCAGCTTAGAGAGCAGAAGGCAGAACTCGAGAGAGAGCTGGACACACAGACCACCGAAACCCAGAAACAGGTGTTTTTTTTTTTTTAAACTCTCACAGAATCTGGCCTTTATTTTTTAAGTTTACTATATTTATAATTCAGGTTTACTTAATACCGCAAAAACTTTCAGTTTTGATCTTTTTTTCAAATCACTACCGAGTTCACTACAGTGTGACATTTAGGTCTATTTAATGGCAAAAACAACCTTTAAACAGCCGCTGAATTATCTGTTGAACTGATCTTTGAGAATCAGTTACAGTTAAAAGTTTCTACAAATTCGTTCCTTGCTATAAATAATATATTGTATAGCAGCCTTTAGAGCTACAAAATATATGGTTATTTGTTTGCATGTGAAATAAGTCACAGGATGTGTAATATCTGGCCAGTTAAATCAGACACGTCTGTCTGTCAATCTGTCTATCCGTCTATCCGTCTGTATATATCTTTTGTGTAGCCCTAATGACCAAACGGTATTCTAAATCCAGACAGTATGAACTACTTGCATAATAAAAGTGTGTGTTTGTGTGTGTGTCAGGTGTCAGTTCTTCAGTCTCAGGTGCAGACGTCTGAGTCTCTACTAAAAGAATTGCAGAAATCTTTTAACCAGTCACAGAGCGCAGTACAGAACAGACTGGTGAGTAAAAGAGAGATTGAGGTTTTTATCAAATTTGTTCTTTAAAAAATTAAGAATTTAAAATAGTATAACATTCTACAACTGTAGAATTGAAACCCAATAACGTAACACGCATGCTATAAAATTTGGGTTAAAGTCCTTTTCGGCAGTTGCAGATTCTTTTCTTTTTTGTTTAAAGAACAAATTTCTACATATGATCGGTTGGTGAACGAGGCCCTGTGTGAGAAAGTGATAATGTATGGGTTCTGCGTTGTTCTTGCGTTCTCTGTGCAGTGTGTGTGTATATATTTTAACATCTCTCTTCAACGCAGACGGAGCTGTCTCTGTCTCAGAGGAGAGTGTGTAGTGAACTGAGCAGACTGAAAGGGGGAGACGCTGAGGAGAGCAACGCCACAGACGAACACTTGCCTCTCTTTCCTATTCAGGTATTTTGTGTGTGTGTTTGTCTGTGTGGCGGTGTGGATATATAGTGTTTCCTCTAAGCTTTGAATGGGATTTAATCATAATTACACACTCACAAACGTGACTCATGGGGCAGTGTAACGGTTAGAGAGTAATCTGAGGGTCGTCGGTTCCAATCCCGGGCCAGTAAAGCTGCAACTGAGGTACTCATGAGTAAGGTACCGTCACCAAGCACTACTTCAACGGATGCTGTCAAAAAGCTGCCCACCGCTCCTTCACGGATGGGTCAAATGTAGAGGTCACATTTGGTTGTAGTGTCCTGTGTGCTGTGCCGTGTTCACAATGACAAGTAATCGCTGATTATAGTGATTATTTGTCATTGTTAACGCAGCACAGCACACAGTGCAACACAACCAATTGTTACCTCTGCATTTGATCCATCCGTGACGGTACTCTGTTCACGAGTACCTCAAGAGTACTTTTAAGGGTCCGGGACTTTTAGATCATGGGCCCAAAGTCCCTAACTGTTACACTTCCACTTCCTGATTATAGATGTTGTAATAGTTGAGCGTATTTACAGTACAAACCTTTTTTTTCTTCATTAATTGGTAACAGAGGTAAATTGTACAGTTAATTATGATATTGATTTCGTGATATTCATATCGCCAAGCCCTATATTGGTGTGTTTATATTTAGGGAACACACTCTGAGGAGAGACTGCGTATTGAAATAGTGAACCTGAAAGAACAGCTGGAGATGCGCACGGAAGAAAGCGGTCAGTCCGTTCACTCGTTTCTCCCATAACTGATGTTTCTAATATACCTTTTGAAACTAATTTTTTGCTCTCTCTCTCTCTCTCTCTCTCCCTCCCTCTGTCCCTCCTCTAGAGGTCTTAGAAGGTGAGTGTCGAATTAAAAAAATATGAATGTTACCAGTCTTATTAGTGTGCCTTGCTCTGGTAACATCTGATCGTTGCTGTGTGTGTACACGCTCATGTGTTTCTGTTTTCTCATCAGTCCAGCTCTCCAGTCTCAAAACGGAGACGGACCGCATTCTGCAGGACAAAGAAAAGGTGTGTGAGTTTAGTCAAGTGTGCGTCTGCTTATGTGAGTTTTGTGTAAATTGCCATCATTGAATCAAATTATTTTAATTTATGCACTCTGTCTATTAGGGGGTGTTAAAATGAATCATATAATCGATGCATCGCGATGCAGACGCGGACGATTCTGCGTTGATGCAGTGGCGGACCAGAATCTGTTATATCATAATGACATTGCTTGGTGATTTTTCTGGCTCTGGGATAAAAATTCTACTTAAAAATAACGTCCTGATAGTAACTATGACTGTCCGAACTGCGATCCATGCCCAGTCTGCGTGCAGTGTGAAGTAATGGAGGAAAAATTTGATGGGATGCATTGAGATATTGCATCGAATTGAGTCATTGACATGATAAACGTAATGGAATCGAATGGTGAGACCGGTGAAGGTTCACGCCTCTACTGTGTGTATGTGTTTATATATGTGTGTGTGTGTGTGTAGTTGGAGAGTGAGCTCCAGGAGTGTCGCACTGAGCTGCAGGGCCTGAGGGTGGCGCTGTCACACCTGCAGAAAGACAACAAAGCCCAGATCCAGGAAAAGGTATCAGTGTGTTGCGTCACCAAACTCCACACTGCAGCTTTAAGTACACATTGTTGCTCAAAACCTGTATTTATATGGAAAATTGGGGACAGTTGGTAGTGTAACCATTAGGGATTTGACCCCATGATTAGAAGGTCGCCGCTTTGAATCCCAGATCGGTACCATTCCCAAGCACAAAAATAAGCTGCCCACTGTTTAATCACGGATAGGTCAGATGCAGAGGTCACATTTTGTTGTGGTGCACTGTGTGGTGTGTTCACAATCACAAATAATCACTCACTAAAAATTTACTAAGAGGGTTAAGCATCCTGATTAAGACCCTTAAACCCGAGTTGTCTTCTGTATTTAAGAATTTTCTCTGTTGCCCTGCAATCTATAACCACCTTCCCCCCGCCCCTCCAGACGGTGCTGCAGCAGCAGTGCTTAGAGCTGCGCGGTCAGATGATCAGTCTGCGCAGTCAGCTGGACACCACTCAGGCCGTGCAGGAGGATTTTGTGCAGCTGTCGCAGTCCCTGCAGGTACGGCAGTTGCAAGATCTCAAAATTATGGTCATGCATTAAGATTCAGAGAAATATCAGCACATACACACCACACTAGCCGGCTCATTTCAGTGTTTTCATAAATTAGATCTAAGCTAGGGGTGTAACGATATATCTATATTGTTACATTGATTCAGTGTTTAATAAGCATGTAGCATCAATCCAAAATGAGAACGTTGATCAGACGTCATGCATATTGCAACACGCATATTGTAAATGTTGGGATCAGCATGTAAATAAAAAAAATGTCATGATATTTTAGTTGCTTTTTGTCATTTGATCAGCATATGATATCGTTATCGTCTCATATTGATCGCTGGCTCCTGAATTGAATCCAGTCAGAATCACAACTTTCAGGTCAGGTCGGATCCTCCATTGAATCTATTACGGCTGGGCGACACGATTGTAAAACTGTATCATGATTAATTGAACATTTGACTGTGATTATGATTAATTTAGTTAATTTTGTTTTTTTAGTTTATTTTTTGCTCTTATAGTTCACTAACAGGTTTGTACTAGAGGTCAGCCGATACTGCTTTTTCAGGGCCAAGATCGATACCGATTATTGGTAGTTAATGAAGCTGATAATCGATATTTGGAACCGATATGCAAAAAACCCCATGAAACTAACCCCATGACAACAAAGCTTCTGCGTTGATTGGCAGCTCTCGTGTGAAAAATATCCAATCAAAGACTGAGCAAACGGCACAGAGAGAAGAGACGGCAGTGGAGCCACAGTAGCGCACCTGGTGCTTACTTAATATGTGACCCGATCTGCCGTAATGAGTCGGAAGTCGGCGTTCTATTTATTTAGATACGGGCCGCTTATGTTGAAAAACATCAAAAATATCGATTTTTCTTTTTTGGTCTCATATGAAAGAAAAGGTCTTCAAAATGAATCTGGTCTCCAAAAAAGAAAAATCGATATTTTTGATGTTTTTCAACATAAGCGGCCCGTATCTAAATAAATACAACGCCAACTTCCGACTCATTACTCAATAATTTGGGACATTTGGTAGCTTTACACCCCTCCATCTTCCCCACTCTCCTCCTCTCAGGTGAAGCTGGAGCAGATTCGTCAGGCAGAGACGTTGGAGCAGGTAAAGCAGATCCTCGGGGAAGTGCCAGAGGAAGACGGCGAGCGTCCTGCCGGTGCCACGTGAGCCATTTGGACTCTTTATCGCTCATCAGTGGATCCAAATTGAAAGCACAGTCTCTGTTAAAGCCTCCAAACCAGTAAATGATGCTGGTCGAACAAAGGACGGGCACCCTAACCCAAACTAACTGGTTAACAGAGGTGACGTGCACACTTACACTCCCGACTGTTACGACACGGTTCTCACACAAAACTCCTTAACCCAACCATGGCTTCATGAGCTTGACACTTCCTAAACTGGACTAAAACTAATGGTTTCACTTGAATTTTTAACCCAACCTCATGCACATACTAACAAGATCTTATTTGCAGTCTTACTTTAACTGCAGTTGTACTCAGGGACGCAGTAAGTCTCCTTTGGTCATCATCATCATCATCATCATCATCATCATCAGTAACCACTTTATGCTGCTTTCGTATGCTCCTGAACATTCCTGTTTTCTTACGTTTGTAAGTGTAGGAAAGTCTTTACAGAAGTGCCGTATTTTCTTTAATGAGGTTTGATGTTTTGGAAAATGTCATTATGATATCAGAAATTTGAACCAGCGAGCCAAAGCAATATGGCAACCATAATTGTCATTTTTCAGAACCTTTAGGAAGAACGTCCCTTATTTTTGTAGCATTTGTCCATCGATATTAGAGGCTAAAAATGATATTCTATAAACAGGTGAAGTCTACACAAAGAAATTATATTATTTCTTATTGTTATTTATCATAAGACTGGTCAGAAGAATATATAAAAACACTTTTTGGAAAAGTGTTGCACAGTATAAATGATTTTTTACTTATTATCTAAACAGTTTCAAATGCACAAGGTTGGGAGCATCAGTGAATCTGTGTAATCCGTAACCCTAAATTCAGTTAAAACCACTTTTAGCCTAAAATTAGGCTTAAACTTTCAGTTGGTCAGTGTGAAGGATGTAGTCTCATGTATTCAGTATTTATCCAGTAGTTTATGGAGTTTGTGGGGTTAATGAATTTTTATTTGGGTTGTGGATTGCTTTCTTTTGGACTCCTTTATTAAACTACTGAAACACTGAATTCAGGCTCTGTTTGTGTTTTATAATTACACATGTACTGACCCTCTTTCTTCATATGGAGTGGAGTTTTAATTTTTTGACATTTCCAGGTGGTTTGGCCACAGAAAAAACACAAAAAAACATTTTTTAAAACATTTTATTTTTGTAACAATAAAGTCAGTAGAATATTAGATTACTTTTTATAAGTCTATATATTAAGTTAAAACGGCAGTACATTCACATAGATTTCGTTTTTATACATTTTCTAATTTTTTGGTTTTATTTATTTTTTTGTCATACGACTTGATGATGGTTGGAAGATTTCCTTGTTTTACTCCTTCAGTAATGATTTTGGACACAGTCATTCGTGTGCCGAGTTCTTCATTATCTCCAGCACTTCTCAGCTCCAACCTCAGTCCCATTTCTTAGACACCAGGTTTTCGTCTTTCTCTGTAATAAAGAAGTTTATAATGTTGGTCATCTGTGTATATCTGTGTAACGACTGAGGAGTTTGGTTTCATCACTAGATGACAGAGTAAGTGAAAGTGAGTGATTGTCATTGTGAACACACCACAGCACACCAAATATGACCTCCGCATTTGACGATTATGACCTTGATTCACGATTCATAAGCAAATTACAATTCAGTACAAAGATGAATTTGTTTCCAGATTGTTTTGAGTTACTTTTCCCATTTGACTGTGGCAGATCAACAGTAAAATTACAGAAATGTACTGCATATGTACACATACTGACAATTTCGACTATGCTCATACAAAGGAGGTCTATCTGGGCAGATTTTGGCATCGATTTTGAATGGACAGAGAAAGAATCACGATTTGATTAATTTCGAACCACTAGCTCCTACATTTTCCAGACGTCTTCCATACGTACATTTTTACACTTAACCTTACAAATAACTACTCATTTAGCTAACGCAATGATTTGAAAGTCCAACTGTAAACATGTCCTGTATGTCACATTGTGGCTTATATATCGTGATATTTAGTAGAGCCTAAATTACGTATCAGCCAGACCTTCAAGATTTTTGCGATGTTGACATTCAAATTGAGCCAATCCCCATGAATTCATTACTACCGTGCAATTTTGACCAATTACCGCAACTTTTCCGCAATTTTTGACCAATCATTGTCGTTTCCCACAAATGTTGGGCCATACATCAGCGAACTCACTTCCTCGTTACATTTAGAAGACGCTGAAAACGTGAGATAAAAACGCCCCACATTTACCTTACCAATTAATAGTGTTTTTGTTCCCTTCATTTTAAATAACTGTTAAAGAATCATTATAAAGGGGGACAAAATCGCATATTTTTTTATTGCAACAAAATACCTAAAACGACTGCAACTTTCAGGCATTTTAGGCCGCAATAATCTCAATAAAGGTCTGCGAAATCCTGGAGGAATTGATCAGCAGCAGTGCTGGGTAAGTAGCTCCTCTACCACTAAGACATCAATTCAAACCAAACCCTGACAAGTTTGACACACCATGTTATTCAGCAATGCTTCAACTTGCACTGCAATGTTACACTGTCAGTTAGTCCCTGAACTCATTTAAACACACACCAGGCCGACCAAGTCACGCTGCACATCACAGAGTCTTTGCTCCAAACATTTTAGCTCAATTGTACATTTTAGAAAACAATGTAGCAGCAAGTCTGAAAACACTAATATTTCTCCATATCCTTTTTTCCATTTACCATTCTTATCCAGACCTGGAAATAACTCAAATCAAATTCCACACTTTGTAGGTTTTTTTAAACTTAAGTTGTGTGCATGATAAATGTCCACGCTAATTTCCATCTACTGTTAGCTAGGTTAGTACATTTGACAGCCAAAACATCAGTTTCAAAACATTTGTGCCAATTCAAACAAGAGTTTTTTGTTGCAACAATCAGATAATTAAACAATAAAGTGCACTAATTTGCAAAGAGTTTCTTTACCAAATTAATTTGACATTGCAGCATGATTGTTAGATGGTCCAACATGCATCTGATCTGATGTTTCATTAAATTGGTCACTTGAGGTCCAAAGGCAAGCCAATACAAAATCAAGTGCACAATCAAAAGTATTCATAAAATCTTCAATATGATAAAGTCATCACTGAGATGTTAATGGACATGAAAGGGTGATTTTCTTGTTGTTAGTAGTTTTAACTGGGTTCAAAGAGATAAGCACGGACATTTTTGGGATACCTTGGTTTGTTACAGGAATTGTGAAAGGAACAGGATTAGGCTGGAATCATTTCAAGAGGGACAGAGTGAGCGAGGAAGATTAGAGAGGAGTTGGAAGTGAGGAAGAGAGAGAAGTCATTCATGTGAAAAGGATAAATCAGGGTTCAGGGAAAATGTAAAGGAATAAATAGTTAGGGCAGGGTTGGATAATCATTAAAAAGATTAGCCATTATTAATAAAGATGCATTGAATATGTCTAAACATTTTTTTTTGCTGAAGAATGTGAATAAGTTGAAAAATGTATTCCAAAAATTTCCCCATTTTTAATACTAAGTAAGATTATATATTTTGTTATTAAAACCAAAATTTACTCAATGCACCTTTATATTATATAATTATACATTCAAGTAATTAATGGTTTATATTTAAATGATATGCTTTTATGTTTAATTAGCAGTGTAAAAATATTAATATTCATTTATAAAATATAAAACACTTCGAAACAAGGGATAACACAAGCAGTGATCTCCAAGCATTTTCGACACAAAACCAGATTGTATATTGTTATTTTCCCAAAAAGAGTGCAGAGGTTTTTGTGATTCATGTTGTTTGTGTTTGCGTTTTTAACATTGGCGTTTTGTAAAAAAAAAAAAAAAAAAAAAAAAAACAGTAAGAGACATTTTTGTGATTCATGTTTTTTTTAGTTTGACATCGTTGTTTTAACTTTCTTATTTGCCAAAAAGAAAGGGTTAAAGACGGTTGTTGTGCTGAAAGTGCTTGGACCCCGGTCATCGCTGCAATCAGCAATCAACGGGGTCCAAGCACAAAACTTTTTTTTTTTCCCCCTGATGTAGCACCTCCCACATGTCCACAAAACTTTACACATGTCTACCAGATTTGGTGACTTTGTGTATCAACAGCCTGGGGTAAGTCCATTAAGCATTATCAGGATGTTGCAATAGCCAAAGTGGTGTCGTTTGGAAATAGCGGCGTTATAAACGATAAAGCAAAATGCGAAACAGTAGAACTTTTAATTTTATTATCCGATAAATGTGTCGTCATATTGTACAGACCTACTTAATCAGATTTGAATATGCAATATATTAAAGAAAGAGAATATGTTTGTGTTGCTGTGCCTTTTTTTACTTACGTTCTAGGTAATTGCGAGCAACAAACTTCAGCAGCTCATCGATGAGGATGACGGGGAAAGAGAGCTTGAGCACCACCATCCACTGGTCCACATTTAAGTGAGTCAGCTTAAATATCATCTGCAGTGGAAGAGACAGAAAAACAACTGATTACACAGGAAGTGGACAGAACAGAAATGGGGGAAATTTAACATGAAAAATCAAGACATGGAGAAAGAGGAGAACTGTGTGTGTAAACATTCTTCAAGAATAATACATCCATATATTTATTCATAATAAACTGATTCATAGTAATCTGATCTTCATAAATCTAAGTAAATGAAAGCATAACTTTATATTGTAAATTTCTGTTGTACATTTAATACATTCATTTTCTTACTAGTAATTATTCAAGATTCCTTTAATTGTCATTATACAAATATACAACAAAATATAATTGCACTTTAAAAACTGTCATTTTAAAGTAATAAATGAGTAAGAAGTGTAATAATAAACAAGAATAAAATAAGTAAAGGATATAACATTTTACAAATAAATCTGTTTAAACCTTTTTGTTTTCATTAAACTAAGTGAATGTCTCATATATTTCATAGAGAGCAAATTTGCAATTTATTAATAATAATAAATATAACAAATATATATATATATATTTATATCAATTAGAATTTATTTTTTATTATATTTTATTAATTTTTATTAATGTACTTATTGGACTAATGTTTTATTAAACCATCAAATAATTTATTTGAAATGTAAGATTTCTCACGGGAAGAGGATCGACGTAGATGATCATAAAATGCAGGGACATGGAGAGGGTCATGGCAGCCACCAGCCACGGGTTGCTCCAGGGGGGCATACGGAGCAGAGACTGGTTCTCGGACAAGCTGTAGAATAAAATAGAATAGAATTTTTATTGTCATTACAATACATGCAAATGTATAGGGCCATGAGATGAGTTTCACAAATGAAAGATGCTTGTTTCTTTATGATGCAATCCTTAATTTTAAAAAATCAAAATTCGCACACTACAAACTGACCACAAATTAGGAACATTAAAAACTAAATATCTATTTTTTAAATATTTAGATTCAGGCTCTGCAGCTGAAAAGTCAGGCGGGTTGCTGTAATCCCACCTGTTGAGGGCGTTGCACATCTCAATGGTGACCAGCACGGACAAGGCCATGGTCATGGGAGGCGCTGACTCGAACACCTCACACTCGATGCCATCAAAGTCCTCGTTATCGGCAGTGCACTGCATGAAGTGTGACTGAAACGAGTGTGGAGGAATGAGGCATCAAATTTTACTGTCTTCTGGCAGCTGGACTTCTTTTCGAAATTCAAGAATTTTGAAAAGAAGTCCAGCTGCCCTCGATTATACTGTTTTACTGACTTAACTTCAGGTCAGGTGATTTAAAAAGTAAGCTTTATAATGAGGGTGTACAGTGATTATTAACTTGTGGACTCTGGAGGCTCACCAACTGATAGAAGGTCACCGCGGGTCCATCCTCAGAGTACAGGAACCACCAGGCGGCAGCAGCCACGGTGGCAGCACCGACGTAACCTGAACGAGAGGAAAGACACGGCAAATAGATTCTGAGTTTCTGAGGTTTTTTATCACTTCTTATGCAATAAAAAAGAATGCACAAGAAATATGTCATGTAATGCAGAGAGAAAGCGATAATCTTTTACTGTGGTGACCACAATTGGGGCAGTTACTAGTGTAACAGTTAGGGAGCTGACCCTGTAATCGGAGGGTCGTCGGTTTAAATCCCAGACTTGTAAAGGTACCACTGAGGTACTTGGTTTCACCATGAAAGCTATATTAGTTTATTGTTTATACACACCTCCAATGGCCAAGTATCTGAAGAAGAGCCAACCAGAGATGAGGGGCTCTTTGGGGGAGCGGGGAGCCTTGCCCATGATGTCCAGGTCGGGGGGGTTGAAGCCCAACGCAGTGGCAGGCAGACCGTCCGTGACCAGGTTCACCCACAACAGCTGAACCGGGATCAGGGCTTCGGGCAGGCCGAGAGCAGCAGTCAAGAAGATGCTGAGAGGGATTAGAAAGCAAATGTGATGTGTAAACACCAGGCAAGACTAAACCGACACTTTATTAGAGGCGTCAAACTAATCGCAGGTATAGAATTTCATGTATACAGATAGAGACTACGGCCTGTTATCTAGGGCTGAACGATATAACCTTAAATCAGTATCACGAATACTGAACGATTATTATAGTCATCAGAATTCAGTGACAAGGTTTGTACTGTAAATATGCTCAACAATTAGGGCCAGTTTCCCAAACCATGATTAAATAGACTAGGCTTAATCCATCAATCATAACACAGTGAAGGCAGTGATTATAAGTGAAGTTAGTAAATATTTCTAAAAACCCGAGAAACGTTGCTCACCAGACGACCTCTCCAACGTTGGAGGAGATGAGGTAGCGAATGAACTGTTTCATGTTATTGTAGATGGCTCTGCCTTCCTCAACAGCTGACACGATGGAGGAGAAGTTGTCGTCGGCCAGGACCATCTCAGAGGCTGACTTGGCAACGGCGGTGCCAGAGCCCATCGCAATTCCAATCTCGGCCTTCTTCAGAGCAGGAGCATCGTTCACACCATCACCGGTCTGTATGGAGGAGGAGGGAGATATAAATCGTGAAAAGCCTAAAATCTGCAATCCTGCTTTTTCCCTCCAGAGCTCTGTGACAAATTAGATTTAAGGGTTGTGATCCGGCATTTTTTTTGGCCCTCCTGGAATTCAAACCTTCAATTTCATGGTCACAATTTTTAGCTTTTTCCTTTATCACCACTAAGAGATTCTGATGCCTCTCACCATAGCAGTGATCTCATCAAAGCTCTGCAGGAACTCCACAATCTTGCTCTTGTGTGACGGCTCCACACGGGCGTAGCAGCAAGCCTTCCGCACCGCGTCTCTCTGCTGTGCCAAGGGCAGGTCGTCAAATTCGCGTCCTGTGAAAGCGCGACCGGTGACATTGTCGTCCTCGCTGAAGATGCCGATACGACGGCAGATGGCCACGGCTGTGCCTTTGTTGTCACCTGGCGACAGGAGGAAGGTGATGATGAAGTAAGAACTAGTAAGGCTGGACGATATGATCACAAATCAATATCCCAATTAATTGAACATTTCTGTTTCTTCAAAGGTAGCAACAGTTTGCATAAATGAAGAGAGATGAGATGCTTCAAACCTGTGATCATGATGACGCGAATGCCAGCAGCTTTGCACAGCTGGATGGAGCCCATGACTTCTTTGCGAGGAGGATCCAGCATTCCAACACAGCCCACAAAGGTCAGGTCAGTCTGGGAAAGAGGTCAGCTACGTTACAGTACCTTAACAGAAGAGTTCTGACAAGGTCTTCAGCTATTAAAGCTGTGGTATTTCATCTAATGAAGGAGTACATGTCTGTGTGATTTTAAAATAATTGAAACACACACAAATGTAGTCATAGAATGCACAAGACATGAACACACACTGGGGAAAGTATTAACACAATTTCAAAAATAATCAAATAACCAACATCAGCAACTGCCCAGCCCTACCTCATACTCAGCAAATTTAGTGGAATCCTCTAAGTTCATCTCCTCCTTCCTGAGAGGGGCATCTCGTGTGGCCAAGGCCAGACAGCGCAGGGTGTCACGCCCGGTACCCCACTCCTTAATCACAGCCATGATCTTATCCTTAACGGGACCAGTCAGGGGCACTCGGGTGGTTCCAACTCGCACGTAAGCACACCTGTCAATCACGCCCTCTGGAGCACCCTGCAGGGAGACAGCATTCAATTAATTAAGGAATTCAAGTAAATTAAGGTGAGTGATTGTCATTGTGAACACAGCACAGTGCACCCCAACCAGTGCCCAGGGAGCAGAGCAGTGACATTTTTGGAATACATTTTCCAACATACTTCCCATGGTACAGGTAGAAGTAAGTTGCTCATAAGGACCTTACTTCTCAGTGGTACAGGTACCGGTCCAGGATTTAAACCAGCAACGCACCGCTACACAACCACTTCTTCACTAGATTTAAGTTCAGTCAGGAAGCCAAAAACGTTTGACCGAAAATGAGGGCCCGTGAAGACACCCACCTTGATGAACATCTTGTTGCCGAGAGGAGCCTTGGAGGACTTGGCTGGGGAGCAGTAGACGGACATGGACTTTCTGTCACGGGAGAACTCCAGAGTAAATTCCTTCTTCATCAGCTGTTTGATCACCTGGGAGACCGAGATCACAGAACTTATTAAGATAAGGGACCAGTTTTGGGAAGATTTTTGAAAGGACTTTCATCTAATGAAGATTAGTCTAGAAGGATTTTCAGCAGCCTGTGCAGATCTCCCATGCAAATGGGGTCGGAAATGAACCCGCAGAGGTGCAATTATTGAGTCCAAAATATAGAAATATACTTACAGAGCAGCAAGCGTTAGCTCTCTCCACCTTGGACAGGCCACGGACCTCGGTGTTAAACACGTTCATCTTCTCCACCAGACAGCAAAGCGCAGTTTCAGTGGCTTCTCCAACCTTCTCATAGATGCCCTTAGACTGCCAAAGGAAGGAACGTGTTTATGCATATGATTTCAAGGTATATGAACATTAAAAAAGGAAAACGGATTAAATTCTTAAAAGTGAAAGTGAATGATTATTTGTCATTGTGAACAAACCACAGCACAGCACACAGTGCTACATAACATAATGTGACCACTGCATTTGACCCATCCTTGAAGGAGCAGTGGGTAGGTAACAAGTTCAGGGCCCGAGGAGCAGTGCTTGGGGACGGTACCTTGTTCATAAGTGGTAACCTTACTGGTCCTGGATTCAACCTGTGACCTTTTGATCACGGAGCGAACACCCTACCGTTACACCACCTCAACATGTTGTTATGAAGTGAAATGTACCCTGATTGTTCCTAAAACTGGTAGCATATGCGCTACGATGCGTTGGGACGCTCTCCTGCCTTGTGAGATGCCTCACTCTTGCCAGCGATCGACAGAGTTCAGTTGTATAGATGAAAAATGGAAAAATGCTGTCTTCCAAATGCCCAAGTATATCTCCTGCTGGCAGCCATTTTTCAACTATTTTTAGGATTACAATGGGGTCATCGGAACACATCTCCATCGCAAGTCTGGGACTGTCTGTATATGTACATTTTTAGGTTGAATTTGCTCCAGGGAAGATGTCTGTGCAGTGGTCTGAAAGTGACTGAAACCCTGTGGTGTTGATCGTAATATTGGAGGCCCCTGAGCAAGGCCCTTAACCCCAATGTGACATATAAACATACAAGTCTTTACTGGCATATTGGTGACAGGCAGGAAGAGTTTAGACGGAGAGAGGGAGGAGTGCACAAACCTCATTGTAGTCCAGAGAGGAGTCATTGCACAGGGCACAGATGGTGGCCAGCTCGACCAGACCGTCATACTGACCGCACTTCACAGGAAGACTACCCTTAGTTCTGCAGAAATGAGCCAATAAAAATGTTCCCATAAGTTCAACAAGTGCCCTTACTTATGCTTTTACATATGTGCATGTCATTGTGTCTTGTCTACTTACACTTCTCCCTCAGGAGTGTACTTGGAGCCGGAGATGTCGTACTGGTCAAGAGTCACAGATTCACCTTCGATTTTCTCGATAATGAACATCTAAAAACAAGAAGCAAAGGTTTCAGTCTTACTGTTTGGAAGTTGTCTATCAACACAATTTCTATCAACAACAGTGATCAGACAATATATTATCTTGAATTGTTCAAAACCCGTAAAGTACTCTAATAAAATAAACAGAGTATGTGTAAATGATTTACATTTAAGTTTATATAGCAATATGACTAGAACAGATTAAGGCAAATATGTACTTGTGTGCGGTCAATTAATACTTGGAAAAGAACAGAAAATCGGTCAGCAATGACTGTGCATTTCATATCATGAGAATGGTCAATGGTGCGTAATATGAGAATATGATTTGTGCTGTGAGCATGTGTATCTTCTCCTGTCAGTGTCAGTGTGTGTGTATGAATGATGGTTTTTAAAAGGACAGTTTGTATTTTTCGGCCTCCCCCACCTTGGTGACACACATCTGGTTGGTGGTGAGTGTTCCTGTCTTGTCGGAGCAGATGACGGAGGTGCAGCCTAGAGTCTCCACGGAGGGCAGGGAACGGACGATGGCGTTCTTTTTGGCCATGCGGCGTGTACCCAGAGCCAGGCAGGTGGTGATTACAGCGGGCAGACCTGAGGGGACATGTTTGAAAACGCTTAAAACCAACTTTACATTGTGCTAAAGTACAGATTTTGCTGCCGGGCCTGTGGACCGTGAAGTGCTGATTATTACTTTGAGGGTTGTCTTGATGGTTTTCTGACCTGTGGGTGTGGTGCTGTTTTGGTGCTAAAATATTTGGCTGTTAATGAACAGTTCACAAGACAAACCTGTGTGCCATTGCTCCGTGTACTAGTGCATCTCCAAAAAATTAGAATATCATGAAAAAGGTAATTGTTTTGTAAGTTCATTCAAAAAGGTTTACCTTCGTAAATGCAATTTCACTTAAAAAGATTAGAATGTTGAGAAAAAGTCAACAAGTTGTTTTTTATAATTAAAAAAGACCAGTCTTCATATATTCATTACACATTAAGTGAAAAATTTCAGAGCTTTTTGTTTTTGTTTGCTTATTTGTTGATGATTATGACTGATGGATTGATGAAAAGATTCAGTATCTCAAATGATTAGAATATTATCTACAATACAATCAAAAAAGATTTTTCACAATGCAGAAATACTGTCCCATTTCTGAAATGTATACAATCAATAAATGTAGCACCAAATTATTTACAAAAAAATTATAATATTATTATATTAACATTATATATTATTTTAGATGGACTAGAAGTAAGTTGTAATAGTTGGTAGCGTAACAGTTAGGGACTTGGCCTATGGTTGACCTTTTTTTAATGGTCTGTCCTGTGGGAAAAATCACTCTCCTGGGACACTGAATGTTTAAGGTCAGATGTGTTTCCGCTTATAGGCAAAGTGATTGGTCGGGTTGGCGAAATGTCCAGGTTTTTTAGGTGGCGAACCCTAAGTTGGCCCAGTGATAGGACCGGTAAAGGTACTACTGAGGTACTCGTGAGCAAAGTACAGTCCCCAAGCACTGCTGGGTCAAATGCAGAGGTTACATTTAGTTGTGCTGCACTGTGTGTTGTGCTGTGTTCACTGTGTTTATGAGATTAAAAGTAATCTGTTTTAACACCAAGTCATAAGGGCCGTGTGTCGTCATTTGAAGCAGCTCACCCTCAGGAATGGCGGCCACAGCCAGCGCCACGGCGATCTTGAAGTAGTAAACAGCGCCGCGGAGCCATGATCCTCCGTGTACGGGGTCGTTAAAGTGGCCGATGTTGATGAGCCAAACAGCAACACAGATGAGCGAAATAACTTTGGAGAGCTGCTCGCCGAACTCGTCAAGTTTCTGCTGCAGAGGCGTCTTCTCCTGCTCGGTGGCTGCCATTTGGTCACGGATTTTACCGATCTCGGTGGTGACGCCGGTGGCCACAGCCACGCCGATGGCCTTACCTGCTGCGATGTTGGTACCCTGGAGGAGACAGAAATTTACATTTTATGGCATTTAGCAGACATCCTTAACCTAATTTTAGGTGCAGTCTCCCTGAGAGCAACTTGGGGTTAAGGGTCTGCTCAGGGACCCAGTGGTGGTAGTGCTGGAGGTAGAATTGAACCCATAACTTGTTGGTCCAGAGTGTCCTAACCACTAGACCACCTCGTCGTCGTCCTCCTCCTCCTCCTCCTCATACAGACACACCAATAAAGCTTCTACTGTGGCTAATTCCCACGCTGGTTTGTGCAGAATACTTCACAAGTAAGAATACTAAAAACTTAATTATTGAAAATTAATGATGTTACACATACTTGATTACTTTAATCTGAGACTAGGTAGTCTAGAGCTAATTAAACTGGAGTTAACCTCATGAGATCCCGACCATTTTTAAGGATGATTCTTTATTCACTGACATGCATGCTTCATGTTGTTATTTTTCAGAAGGCTCAGAACTACTCATTTCCGCATTCATTAGATGTGAAAATATCAAGACAAACCTGATATTGTAATTCTTTTTAAACAAATGTTTATTTTTATCTATTTTACGTAACATTGTTTTCAGTGAAGATTTAACTTTACACCTGTGTGTGGTAAAGTATCCTTGTGTTGAAGAGTACAGGCTTTTTGCCAGACAGACATTAGATGACAGTCTAATACTCTGGAATACCCTTCAATAGTGTGTTCCTCATGTATGTGTGTTATTCATATCTAACGTTATTGAAGGGTGCAAAGATTCACTTGATTCGCATTCTGAGCTCTCATACGGTTAAACAGCTCCTCGGTAAGTCATGGTTTAGTTTGGATTAATAGATAATAATAAATAGTCTAAGTAGGATTTGCTTATTTAAAAAGAAACTGGGGTGATGGATTTAGAGATTTATTAATTTTGATCACTGACCGAAATGTTTAGCTTTACAGTGAAAGAGATAGTTAAATATTGTTATATCATTAAATGATTAAATGATGTAGGGATACTTTAAAAGACACTTACAGAGAATAGCATGTTCTTCTTGTCCTGGTTGACAGCTCTGGGGTCAGGAACTGACTCGGTGTGCTTAATCACACTTACAGACTCTCCTAAAAGAGAGAGAGAGATGCGGAGAATAGTTATGTACACTTTTATGCAGGACGACTTTTGCGAGTTTTGGGGCCAGTCTCTCTGGAGTTGGTAACCGAGTATGCTACGTCTAGACCGCCATCAACCATAATCTCGATTTAATTTAGTAGTCTGATGCATTCAAGCAAGCTGTACCTGTGAGGATGGACTGATCGACACGCAGAGTTGTGGATTTAATTGAAGTAATCCTGATATCAGCAGGCACTTTGTCACCCACTGAAAGAAAGGACACAGAAATACAAAGATTAGTGAAGAAGTCTTTATCTGCAGATTTACAATCGACAGCTTTATGCACATTACAAGTGTTTTAAGTCTCTCTAAGGCCTCGTTTACACTGTCAGTTAAATGTGACCCAGTTCCGATTTTTTGCTCATATGTGACACAGATCGGATCTGTTCCATGACAGTGTAAACAGGAAAAAAACGCATGCATTCGAATATTTTGAGATCGGTTTCAGGCCTCGTTCATATGTGGAAATAAATCAGATATAAATCAGATATGTGCCAATGCGACTGTCATGTAAACAGGCAGATCGGATTTTCCTAGGCATTGCGTTCTGTACGTCATTAAAACTGCGACAATTTAGTACTTCATCGCGGTTTAATGACGTCGTGTAACAAGCGAATCGGATATGGGTCCCAATTTTAAAAAACGTGTAAACAGAAGGTCAAAAAAATATATAGGCATATAGGCAACAAATCAGAATTGAGCATCAAGACCTGCAGTGTAAATGAGGCCTAAAGCTGGACTTGCTTGATGAGGGAAGAGGGAGAACAAATTTGCTCTCTAAAAGCTCAGAGCATGCCTACTGTAGTGGAGTAGGATTGATGAGGAGGGAACAGGTGGAGAATGAAAGAGAAGGAGGGAGAGATAAATGGAGAGAAAGAGAGAGAGAGGGGGATTGAGACAGGGGGCAAGTGGAAGACAGGTGCTGGGTTGTATTTATACACTGGCCTTCCTTTGCATGCACTCTTGATGCATTCTCTCAACCCTGTACACTTGTCTAGGCCTTGTTGCACAATCTCTCTCGCCGTCTCTTTCTCTCCGTTTTCCAGGGGTGGAAGTAACGAATTACAAATACTCACGTTACTGTAATTAAGTAGATTTTTTGGGGACTTGTACTTTTATGAGTAGTTTTTCAAGTGTGTAATTTTACTCATACTTGAGTACAATTTACACCATGTAATCTACTTTGCTACTTATAAAATCAGAAGTCACTACTGAGTACGCCCACAATTTGAATTACTATTCAAACATTTCATCTGCATCTTTGCAGCCAATACGGCTGTGCAATCGCAACCGCGCCAGTTAATCTATGACGTAAGCAAAGAATAAACGCTGCTGCAGCAGCAGGCACTGTGAAAATGATGGAGAAAAGGCGGAGGACGAGTGCCCGCTGCCTGTTGTTCGCAGTGTATTGGGAAAAGTTTAAACTGTTCTATGCATGTTCAAAAACATTTTTGTCATTGTTTTAACAAACAAAATTCCTGCTTTATATCTACATTTATTTACAAAACAAATTGCCTTTCTGTACCTCATTCATCTGAGAAATGTGCTTTGAACGTAGATATTTTATACTGGTGAATCGAATCGAATGCCTGCTATTGACGACGCAATAAAACATCCATCGGTTAAAAAGTAATTAATACTCTGAGTAGTTTTTGAGAAGAGTACTTTGTACTTTTTTTAACACCAGTACTTTTACTTGTAATTGAGTACATTTTAACCAATGTAACAGTACTTGTGCTTGAGTACAAATTTTCAGTACTCTTTCCACCTCTGCCGTTTTCCTACTGCAACGTTATAGTAGGTACATTGCTGTAGGCTTCTCTTGTAGTGGTGCGTGCAGTGATAATGACTGGGCCTTATGTATTTGAAATCATTTTTAGAGTCATTTTTTAAGGAATTGAAGTACATGTTGGTCGCCTATGTACCTGACACCTCCACAATGTCTCCCGGGACAATCTCTCTGGCTTTAATCCTCTGCACGCTCTTCCTGTCAGCGCGGTACACCTTGCCCATCTCCGGCTCATACTCCTTCAGAGCCTCGATGGCACTTTCTGCGTTGCGTTCCTATGGAAGGAGACACCCAGCTCAATCCCCATATTCTGCCATTACGTCTGTAGTGCTCAAAGCCTCGCTCCTTGCAATGGTGGGACATAGTTTCCAAATGAGTGTGCCTATATCCTTGTGGACCCTGCTGAAATCTGACCAGCCCTCTGTAACGTGACAATGTGGCAGTTGCGAAGAGCAAAGCGCACCAGGCTTCAGGGGCCTGAGAATCTGCTGGGATTAACCTTTCACCCCTGATGTAATGCCAACTGCTCTGTTCTGCCCCCCAACAAAGATGTGCCACATCTCTAACTGAACGTGTGAGATTCGACTCGCTTGCTCTTGTGTGCATATGCATGTTAACGTGTGTATTATCAACTTTTGTGTGCAATGTGTGTCTACATCTCTGTGCATGCGTGTAAGGTCTCACCTGCCAAACTCCGACAACAGCATTGGCGATGAGGATGAGCAGAATGACGAAAGGTTCGACGAAGGCTGTAACAGTCTCCTCTCCCTCCTCGAACCAGGCCAGGACCTGGAGACAGAATAGGGTAAATTCATTTCAACGTTGGGTCTCATTCATCAGCCGCTCTTAAGCAGAATTTGGTCGTAAAATCCACTTCACAGGTTTTCACAAAGATTCTGACATTCATCAAAATTGTTCTTAGATAACATTTGGACATAAATGATGCCTGTTTGTGGAAAACGTTACTTTATTTGCTTTTCTTTCATTCTACAGTTATTAGTTTAGTATTATTTAAATATACTAACTAAAAACAAATTTAAGTAGAAAAATAAAGCCACAAGCGGGGTCCAAGCGCAAGTCGCACAAAAGTGTCAGCACTGATCATCAACAGTGTCTGTGTATGTGTGTAGAACTGTAAAGTGACATGACATAAGGTAAAACCTCATAACTACATTAATCATACCAAGATGTAAGGAGTTAGAATGTAGAAAGTGTAAAATAAAGTGAAATGACATTTTTAAAAGAATTAAAGATGCAAACAGAAATTTGTGATGCTATTTTTTTTGTTATGACAACTTCAATAAGTTGTGTTTATAAAGAAACTAACCTCTAACAGTGTTCATATAAGAACTGGGTAGTTTTCTATAATTTAATGTGAATTATAAAAGCTCTGTTATGACATCACATACATATGTATAAATGTATGTAGTATTTTAGTGCCCCCTAGAGGTCAAAACGTGTTTTTCTTTGCTATAGCGCCAATTATAGGCTGATCATTATGATTTTTGGCCTATGTTTTGTAGGAAAAAATAGTAATAATGAAGCAGAAACAACATTTTTAAGAGGGCTCCATAACCACTTCATGATTGGACCCCTAATAAAGAAAAGATTGTAGAATGAGGCAGAATATTCATCTGGTTAATTTGTTGTGTGTGTGTTTTTGAACATACTGTAGCTATCTACACATTTCATTCTACATTTCATCACGAAGAGTATTGTCCATTACTCTACTTGCACCACTTTCTATCCTTTACAGCAAATTTTTCTAAGTCAGTTAGCCACTTCTCGTTTCCTCCTCCATCAGTTTTGGAGTCACGGTTCTCTCTCTCTCTCTCTCTAATAAAGAAATGGAATAAAAGGAATAGAAGTTGAACAGCTGACTTTATCCTCTTTTGTCATGCTCACTCACTTTGTGATGCAGTAACACTATCTCTCCAACTCTTTCATTCCTTTACCCTCTCTCTCTCTTTCTCTTGCCACCAAGCAATCCCTTGTTCCTCTCCTTCTATATCTGACCTTTTGTATATGGCTTCTGTTTCTTAGCCTGGCCCGAGACTGTCTTAAAATAACTTTCTCTCTTCTCTTACGCTCACTCTCACTCCCTAAACCTATCCTTCTAAGGCCAAAATGACAGCTGTATTTCCACAGAGCAGGGAAGCAGGATAGCAGAACTAATACTGCATGTTCAGCAGCCTTACACTCCAAAACAGATTGTAAGTATGAGAAAAGGATGAGTGAGTGTAAGAGAGAGAGGGAGGCAGGTGTTGGAGGGGAGAAGAAGGAGGGGCAGGAAGGCTCTATAATCAGTAACCTTTGTGTGGCATCACCTCATGGGCAGGATTGTTTTGTAATGAATAAAGCTCGGCTGTAAATAGATTTATACCCTCCATCACTATTATGAGCCGTCATAAATGATCATTAAAATGGAGAATGTGGTGCTGATGATGACTGCATTATAGCTTTTCATAACTACTCTGAATTAATCTCACTGCAGCAGTCAAACTTTCAAGACAACTATCACACATAAAATATTTTACATTTAATTGTAAAGGAATAATTTGGGAAAAATCCAATTTCATATAATAACCGAGACAATCCTTAAATCAAAAATGAATAATAATATTAAAGTAAAAATAAAAGATTCCTTACAAATAAAGCGATTTGAAGTTGCCCGCTGGAAAACTACTTGAGTAAAAGTGCTAAAGTATCTAATTTTTACTGTATATACGTATTAACAGTTATTCAGCTGGTGTAAGTAACGGTTAGCCATCACAACAATAAACTGTTTGACCCAAAGTCTTAAAGTAAAGTTTTCAGGAACATGTTTAGTCATTTCGTAAAAATTACTGATACTGATATTTTGCGCATTCCAAAACATTAAAATGTGATGGCAACATCAGCCTTCGAATATCGCTTTTCATGAGAAAGAAAAGTTTACAGATAAAATTAAGGTGTAAAATGTAACTTTCGTCAGCAGAATTGTACTGGAGTAAAACGTACACTGCTTTCACTATAATTGTAACACTCAAACTACTCAAAAATAATACTTCATAATACAAAATTCAGTAATAAGGTAGAATTACATAAGTACTATACAGTAAAGATGTCAATTTTTTCCTTCAGATTTGGTATGGCAAACAGTAGCAGCAATTCTAATCCATTTCTACAGTGTGGTCTCTAACTGGAGACTTCTGCAAAATTTTAATGCACTCAAGATATTTTGAACACCTCACAAACTGCCGAACATTCTAACAGTACATAAAGAAAGCTCTCCACAGCTCTGACAATGACCTTGTCCGTGTGGCATGTGTGCCTGACAAGAAAAGAATGACATCTAACACTTTGCACCATATAGAACTCACTCCTGAATGCCTTCTGTTACTCCTCACGCCTCCATGCCAACAACTGTACTTACAATTTACCCACAATGCCGTGCTCAGGGCTAAAGGGTTGGCTGTTGATTGACAGGAGTGCATGGGAATGTAGGAAATGCGTCCCTGTCCTTCACGTAAGTGTTAATGATGACTGTATCTCAAAAAGAAGTCTCGCATCCTCTGTTTAAACACACGCCCGCATGTCGCCAAATAAAATAATCTCCACCTGCTTCCTTTTCTCTAAAGCGCATGCCACTTCTATTTTGTTTGGGGGTTAGGTTTGGTGTGGACTCGATAAAACGGTTTAAAAAATTTACTTACAAAAGAGATGCAGGCCGCCAACAACAGGATCCTGACCAGCAAATCCTCAAACTGCTCCACCACCAGTTCCCAGATTGATTTACCTGAAATAATAATTCCATTTTTGAAGATTACCGACAAGAGCAATGCAAAAATTTGATTTTGAGGGATTAGCTATAAACATTCTGGTTGTGAACAAGGATTAAGCTTAGTCTTGGACTAAATTGCATTACTGAGGGAGAGTCACCATTGAAACTCAAAGTCAGTCAAGGCATAGACTTAATCATGGTCTGAGAAACTGACCCTCTGAGTTTGCAAGCTCTCTTTATGACTCAGTATAGCACTATAATGCATTTTTGGCAAATCTAGCAACCTCTAGGTGATAATAGGTTTCAGTCTATAATTTGTCTACATCATAAGTCTACATTTAGAAATTAATTTCAGTGTGATTTTATACATATATGTTAAAATTCAACTAAAGGTAAGTACACTGCATCAAAGCTTAACTGACTGGACACAAAAAGAAAGATTACACTCTCACCTTCCTCTGCAGGCAGCTCTGTGGTTGGTCAGTTCAGCCAGGAGGCAGCATTAATGGAATAATAGAAAGTGAAAATTAATTTCTGCAACAATATTTTATCAAATAAAATCTCATAACAATTTGTTTCAAACAGTATTAGCTCAGAAGACCTTCAATGTGACCTTGCGTTCAGCAATACCATAGCTCCAGAACTTTTCATTTTTCCACCATATTATCTTTGCATCATTTTTATTTATTTTCTTTTCATGCTTCATGGAAAATTCTACAACTTCCAGCTAATGTTGCTTTCAAAGGAACTACAGATCTTGCACACTACCAAATTTTGCAGCACCTTTTGAAAGTAAATTTAAGCATGAGCGATTGATGTAATCTATGGAGACTTAATGCATTGTAATTTTACAGTAATTCTCAGTATTTTCAATATGTTTGCAACGCAAGCAAGTTTTTCTGTCTACTTCAGTGATACAAAATTTGGGTTTTTTTCAGTGACTTTGCCTTCATCCACTCATGCATCCATTCTTCCATTCAGTCACTCATCGTGTTCATGCTTCCCTCACCGTTATAGCCGTACTTGGCCAGGTTCTTCTTGACCTGGTCCGGCGAGAGGCCCGTGTTCTCGCTGACGTCAAAGTAGGCCAAGCATGAGGCCGGCTCCTGAGTGTGAGCGTTCTCCATCCTCTCTGTTCAAAGGGGAGACTTCACCAAAATAAACACAACAGAACAGAATGAGTTGGAGGAAAAAATGACAAATCCCTGCACCTCGGGCTTTACTTGAAATCAGAGAAATCAATCATAAGTAACCCAAAACTGTCAAAAGTATGCATACCCACAAACACTTTTTTTGGGAAAGTGCGAGATTTGGGACGAAAGCAACAGTCCCGGAGTTTCTCTCTCTCACTCTCTCTCTCTCTCCCCCCTCTCTCTCTCTCTCTGCTCTCTCCCCTCTCTCCTTCCTGGGCTGACAGAAAGTGCTAACTGCTGCTCATCCCCATAGAGTTTTATAAAGAAACCCCAAAGCCCTTTCGCCCCTGTCCTACCCTTCCGAGGTCCTCTATTGGCCGAATAGGGAGCTGAGGGGTGGAGCCTGGACCTGGGATGGAGAGAGGTGGTTGGAGTAGTTGAGCAATTGTGAGCGGAAGAGAGGGGGGCCCCTGGGAGAGAGGGGGGGTCAGCCTTGAGACTCTGAAAAAGGTGTCTGTTTTTGGAACAGGCGTGAGGGGTATAGGACGGCAGCCTGGGAGTTAGAGACGGTAGTGTTGAGAGTGGAGGGGGGATAATGAGTGATGGCTCAGAGTGTCTCAATGGTCATTGAAGGGCAGAAAGGGGTCACTCAAGACTCAATATGAGGCCCAGGGCTGGGGAAGTAATTGAAACTGACATTCAGAACCTTTAATCGACTTGCCCTTGTTAATTATGCCACTGTGATAAGCAATCAAATGTTGTTAGCCATTTTTTCCCCCTCATTTTCTGACCGATCCTCCTACAGTTTTTGAGCTAAAACGTGCGGCTTATAGCGGTGTGGGGGGCTTGTATACACGTTTTTGAAACGTGCATAGTTCTGTGCAGCTGCCGTTCTTTACAAAGTCACCAAATTTGGCGTGATTTGAGAACCCCTGGGCCTCTTGGCATATCTGTAACCGTCATGACCCACACTCGTCTATTTCATCCTTGTATTCTGTTGTTTATTTTTCCCATAGGAACCTATTCATTTTCTCCCATTAAGAAAACATGGGATTCGGGATTTGAAAGCTTCCCTTCGTCTCTTTTCACACTACAGTCAACACGGTTCTTATGCCACCTCAGAGCACCTCACTGAATACACATCTCAATCGGTTTCCATCCGCACTCATCTTTTTCTTACTTTTCTCATCCCTCGTTCTTTCTCTGTTCACTTTAATACATTTTAATTCATGTCTTCCTACTTGGCCAGTTTTCATGTCAGTTACAAAACTTGGGCAATTGCATGGGCATTTTCTTGTGGAATTGCAGTTATTTCATTCATTCATTCATTCATTCATTATCCGAACCGCTTAATCCCAAAATTCAAATTCATCCTGTTAATGTTCTATTTCCTCTTAAAATCATTCATTCATTCATTATCTGAACCGCTTAACACTGTCACTCAGTGTTGGACTTCGAAGAATGATGGGTAAGTGTTTGAAAGTGTTAGTCTTTAAAAGTACACTGACAGTCATACCGAAGCCAAATAATAAACAGAATGCTTCACTCTCAGCTATTAATCAAGAAATACTAAAAAATTATTTTGACAATATGTGCTTGCTTTGCAGTATCTCATTTGCTAATTTAGCAGTCAACCTATTAACAAGATTAAAGAATATTACAGTTAAGAACATCACAAATGATCTTGCAACTAAGGAATAGAATTACTGCAAGTGTTCAGGTCTGTCTTTAAGTGGAGGCTAAAAATCTACCTGTTATATTGCTTTATATAGTTAAGTACCAGACTGCGTGCGTATATGATTCTATATCAGTGGTCACCAACATTTTCAAGCACAAGGTCCCTGAACTCAGCCCTGGTGAAAGACTAGATCTACCACTTGAAGCACTGAGAGGAAAAAACAGCAAAAACAGAAAAATTATATTTTTGTCAAATTTAGATGGGTATTTGTTTTTGTACTTAATTTTTTTTTTTTTCATAGCACACTGTTCCATGTTGAGTATAATAAGTGATATAAATAATAAGCATTTGATCTAAAGTATGTTTTGTACATTAGTAATTCATTTTACACACAATTTTACGTTATTTTTGGTTATAAATTAATTTAAGCAACAAAAAATCTGAGGAGCCACTTGAGTCGAGCCATAAGAACTGGTTCTCCTAAAAGAGCCGGAATTCCCATCACTAATATCTGCAGCAAGAACACTTCTCATTGATCAATTAAAAGCCTTGTTCTCTTATCTCATTGGTCACTTTCACGATACTATGAAAATACGGCAACTGGTCCAATAGAAATACGGCAACTGGTCGCAAATCGGAAGTTAATCAGACGAGATTGAATATATTTTTTCCTTTTATATGCGGCATCTAACGCGAATATCTCAAAAATCCACCAGTCGATCATGAAACTTCGTTCCAACTCTAAAACATCTGTCCATTTTTTTGTCTGTTTTCCCCATAGACTAACATTGAGCCCAACTTTCGATGTTGCACGGCTGCCGTTCTTCACAAAGCCACCAAATTCGACTTGATTCGAGGGCCCATGGGCCTCTTCACATATCTGTTACATCATGACCTGCACTTGTCTTTTACATACTCTTTCTATCATTTATTTTCCCCATAGGAACCTATTCATTTTCTTCCATTAACAATACATGGGATCTGGGACTGTTTTTACACGACAGTCAACACGGTTCTTATGCCACCTCAGACCTCCTTACTGAACACACATCTTAATCTGTTTTGATAATGTTAATCTTTTTCTTGCTTTTATCATCCCTCGTTCTGCATTTTAAGCAGTTTTTCTACTCGTGTCACAGCCACAAAACTTGAGCAATCACATTTCTTGTGGAAATGCAGCTCTAGTTTATGTTGTTATATTGTATATTTTCTATATTGTTTAAGCTCCAGTCACCAAAGCCGTTTCCTTGGTGTTTGACAATAAAACCTGATTCTGATTCTGTCTTCCCGTGACATTGTGGTTGAAGGTCTTCCTCAGGGACACAATGATGCATTTGAACTGGATTTGCAAGCATCCTAATACATCCCCACTTCCCCTCCTAAAAAACTTATAATACAGACATATTTCACTCACTTATGATGCTGAATTTAAATGAAATTAAGGAAAAGCAAATAAGTGGAGATGAGAAATTAGCAGAGAAAGAGTTGATATATTGTGATGCTTTGGATTATCTCATAATGATCTTCATCATCCCTGTAATCTAACACTTCATCACAAAGAGCAGTGGGTTCTCTCTCTCTCCCTCTCTCTGCACAGAAGCACAGCAACAGCCAGTCTATATGAAGGCCAGCTTGAAAAGAGTTTCTTCCATTGTCTTCTGTTTCCCTCCTCCTGCAACGGCCTTAATTAGAGTTTGCAAAGTGTGTGCACACACATGCATCAGGGTGTGTGTCTGCCGCAGTTGTTGGACAGGAATGGTGTTAAAGTTTCAACACCGTCTCAACCTTGTGCCCGCTCCTGCTCCTCCGTCTGAGGCTCCAGTGTGGAGCTTTCTAATCTGAGAAAGTATTAAACAACACACACACACACAAAGGATGGAATGCACACATTACTTTTAACAAAACCACACCTTCAGAACACCTACACATGCTTGCATATGATCACAGACAAAACCCCTGTTACATAACGATATCATGTTTGACACATGATCTATTACACTAGCTCTAAAAGTACAGAGTGTGACCTATCTCAAGGATCTCAAGGTGAAGCAGGACCTAAATATACATTTACAAATTTAGTATATTTAAGAAAATGCTTTTAATGTCTAACTTATGGGCCATCTATACATTAGTACAGTACAACTGTACAAAATAAACACAGGAAATTGCATTACCATTACTGGTCTACTGCTACTGCTCCTTTTTAATAACACCCTTCTCCGAAAAGACAGAGCAAGAACAGGTGAAGAATGCTGAGCATTATCAGATGTGTGTGAGTGAGGCTATAAGGTGTTTGAAGGAGTGAGAGAAAAACATTTAGGAGCTATTACAGTCGAGACCATTTCTGATGCGACAGTTGCTAACACTAGCTAATTTTAGTGAGGGATGTCCTTGGGTATTCTTGAAAGAGGAGAAGGGAGAGGATATCCCAAAGAAAGCCCCCCCCCCCATTCTCTCTCTTTCTCTCTTTCTCTCACTCTGTCTTTGTGTGTTATTTTTAGCTGGCTTGGAGCTTTTTCGACCCCTTGATTTGCTGCAGTCCCAAGCCTTACAAGGCCCCAGAAACTCTGTTACCCAGCAACCCTGCGTGTTTTCATCCAAGCAAAGAGGGTTCAGCAAATCAACCGCTGCTGACTTCTCCCACTGTGATAATTAGCATCTCATCACCGTGTCCACATCATTATTACCGCCAGCAACACCACCATCCCGCCACCCACAGTCCGAAAAGGAGATCAACTGCACCACGGTTATCCCGGTCCAAAGAAGATTATTGATTTGAACATTAAACCCAACATCATTTTCATGTGTAGTTTCATAGGATCTGCCAACAAAGTTCACACATACCAATCAGAGAGGCAGAAAGAGGAGGGTGGGAGTGTTAATGGGGGGTTTGCAAAATGAGGTAATAAGAAATAACAGCTGCAAGAAGGCTGCTTGTTTACTTCCAAACGTCTGAGTGATAGATGGGAGGAGATACAAACACAGAAATGTTCCCACACATGCACGCACACACACACACACGTCCGAAATGCAGGACCACTAAATCACACACTGACAAACCTTTGACAACTTTGGATTCAAGTTGCCAGCTTTGCACACAAAGTTATAACTTCATGAAATTTTTGCATATTTATTTTCTGCTTGTTTGGCTACAATAAAGTTAGAAATAAGGATGATGTAATGGAGTATTAATATAATATGTGGTTGTGTTTATGTTTGTGTTGGTACATTATTTCAACAGGAGCTCATACATCCAAAATCTTTTTTTAATTTTAGATAACTGACATTTTCTGTCTGTGTTTATACTTATAAACTGATAGTAAACATTTGCTTAAAGATGTGTGTGACAATACTAAGCAAAAATACATATACACTCTGTGTCACTGCTCTGGTTTTTGGGAGGTGAAGTGAAGGGCCAATCCCTTTTTAATTGCTGTTTTGTACCCTAGTTATGATGAGTGTGTTTTCATGAGCTTGTTTTTTCAGGGAGGTATTTCAGGGCACACATTCCTGTCACTACCATGCAGAGAGTGACACACTCCCATCATGCCAGGGCCCCCCATCGTAAGATCACTTTAGACAGAAGGATGGAATAGGTAAGAGAATAATAAGACAATTATTATTTTATATACTGAAAATAATCTTGCAAATGCTGGCAGAAATACAGTTTCAAGGACAGACAGACACATACAATGTGCTTTCTATATAGACATTTAGGCGATTACTGTATAAATGAAAGAGTTACAGTATTTGTGTTAATATAAAACATATATTGAAGCCTTATAGAAATCAAGCCTAATAATAATAATGTATTACATTCTGAGCAAACTCCAGTTTCTCTATCTGAAAATACAAAGGCAACATCCATGACATAAGTGATGTTATTTGCAGGATCTTAAGTTCCATGATATCAGTTTTTAAAGAAAATTATAGTAACAAACTAATTTACACAGAATGCAGTATTTCCTGTCGTACAACTAGAAAACTAGTTCTCAATATTTAATAGCTTAATTGTATTCTTATTAATCTCTCTTTTTAAGAGGTGACATCTAATATGTTTGTATGATGCTTATAAAAAGTTCTGTCAGTCTGTTATGCCATTCACCACGTGAATGTTTTCTGTACTTCAAAAGATTTACATAATACATCTAATAATAAAGGTTGTCCATGTGTGTACATTCTCCAAGAAGACAACTAATTAGTAAGAGTGGACTCACACTGCTTATCTAAATCTGTAGAGGATGATATCATGTCTCTCTTTCACTGGCACTTTGGGAGTGTGCCAAGAAAAAACATGGCAACATGGAGCAGAGGGAACTGTAGTGGTCAGATTGAAGTCTCTGTTAGTACTCAAATATTCATATACAGCATTAAAAATGGGTTGACTTGCTTAAAAATGCTTTCAATATTTATTTAAAAGACATATGATAGTGTTGTGCTAAAGTGACATGGAAAATTTTGACAGAAAAAAGAATTTGTGTTTAAAAGATAGTGATATGTGAATGTTAATTTGTATTATTTTCACCAAAGATTTGGTGAATGTCTCAGCATCAGAACACAGAATAATTCATAAGCACATTTATTACTGCAGTCTTTACTCTATAAATACTGACATCTGCTGACCAGATTTAGTAACTCAAATTACTCCACTCAACGTAGTTTCTATAAGTTGTATGCGCAACATTATTATTATTATTATTATTATTATTATTATTATTATTATTATTATTATTAGTAGTAGTAGTAGTAGTAGTAGTAGTAGTAGTAGTTAATAAATAATCAATTCAATAGATTTATTATTATTATTATTATTATTATTATTATTATTATTATTATTATTATTATTATTATTATATTGTTAAGAATTTATATATTATATAAATAAATAATCAATCTGAACAGATATATTATTATTATTATTATTATTATTATTATTATTATTATTATTATTATTATTCTGTAATTGAATTCTGTAAAATTCAGTATAACCTTAAATATCAGATATGAAGAAAATATTCCAGCTGGTTTAGATTGTTTCTTTTTATTGGTAAAGCGGCTAATAAAGTAACTTTTATTTATTTTACAAAGAAGTCTGAATAATACTTTACCTACTGCTGATATTTCTTGATAGTTTGAAAAATTAAAACTTATCGGCGGACGTCGAGTCTCGATTACTACAATGTCTGTGGACGGTGAACACTCAAAAGAGTAAAATGCCGACTTCTGTGACGCTTCGTGGAATCTTTACGGCAATTTGATGTAAGACGTAAACGCCTTTTTAATTAGACGTCATTATACATTTGGACAGCAAGTCACTGATTTTAATAAGATTTCAGTATCTCCCTAAATGGCGTCTCTTCTTGACGATGTATTATTCGACATCAGTATCCAAGGCAAAGCTCCTTTAAAGGACTTTTTCTAACCCAAGTGACACAACAACAGCTGGTATTATCATTGTAACATCAATGGAACCAGTTTAACTCTGTTTTCATAAGGTTCATGCATTATGTTGTATTATTTATTATTATATTACTATTTCATTATTACTTTACTTATTTACCTGTAGTGTGACACGAATGTAATATGTATTTTAAAATATAGACAATTAAGGCATCATTAACAACATTTATTGACCTAACAAATGAATTTTGGTTAGGTGAATCTCACACAAACCATAGTTTGAAATTGTAGTTTAGGCTTTTTGGTGTGACATTTTGTGTGTGTGTGTGACAGGTGATATGGAGATGGTGGAAAAATTATTTACTACGAATTTCTGAACTCAACCACTCAGGAGAAGTTCAAAATACCCAGTATGAGGATTTTTAAATGATACTAGTCTTCAGCGTAAGTATATGGGGAAATTGCATGACTACTGTATGTGTCAGGATGCTCGATGATTTGAACAGCATAACTGAGCCAAGTGCCTTTAGAAAACGTCTTAAAATTGAGCCATTTTATACATTATGACCTCTTGAATGGACAAACTATCCATATTTTTCTTTTAGATTTAGGAGTCCAATAATCTGGCGCATTTAAAGGATGACATTCCTTATAAATTTATATATGAGACTTCACATTGACACTAATCATTATCAATGTTCCTATCTTTATTTACATTTTCCATCTCTAGAGCATGTAGGTATTGTCTTTGGCTCTCGTGACGGGAATATGTGCAAGGTTTATGCAATGGACAAATGGACTATCTGGTGCGGTTGCCAAGTAAGCTGCTGCTGCACATCCTCTCATTCCTGAATATAGAGGACATTGGTCGTCTTGGTCAGACTTCAAAGAAGTTTAAAAAGGTGAGAACATAAACTATAAATCGTATTTAATTTTTGAGGCTGTCAGTAAAATAATATAGAGAAATGCTTTGGTTTTCTCTCCAAAACTGGTGGTCACCTCCCTTACATTATATTAGTTCATTTACTTTTCTCAAGTGCAGCTAATTGGACTCAAATCTGAACACCTCAAGGTCTTCGGTCTTATTTATTCTGTGTAAGATTAAGCCAAGAGACAATGGCTTTAATTTATAAAGAAGAGAAGAGGCAACTGTTTGAATTTACATACCAATATGAATATGAAAATAGGAGTATGAACATGGCAGTAACCTGTTGATTTTTCCCAACATATTTTCCTTCTCTTTTAGAGGGAAGGTTTATGAAATTACGTGATTGAATGAAAAAAATGCACATAAAGTGGCATAATGTGTTCTCAGTTTGTGTGTAAGAATTACTTGTTTTTCCATTCCACAATTCTTATGTCCTTTTATTATCGCTGTGTTCTTCTGCTGGGGAATGTGTTGACTGCATCTATTTTATAACACACATAACACATTTCAAACTGGTTAAAGTGCAATATGAACCCTTGTGTGTCCAGCTGTGTAATTCGAATGAGGTGTGGAAGCCGATAGTGCAGAGCCTTGGCCATGACATCACACCTGACATGAAAAAACCCAGACAAATGGGATGGAAAATTCTTCCTCCATTTCTACCAAGCACTCCAAGACACAGAAGAACAGGATTTAAACAGACATTCATGCTCAAGACTCACATATCAGGTTGATGTTGGTCAGACTAACTTTCCAGTCCAAAGTAACACCGTTTTGGTTAATGTTGGCAACATCAGAAAAATATTTATTTTCTGGACAGTCCACTGATCACCAATTGGAAACACTGGGGCTCCTTATGCATTCAATGTAGGATCACCAAATTTTGGTCTGTTACAGCATCATGATAATAAGACATCTGACATCATTCACAAACAGAACTCTGTAATATTTTCCCATCTGTTCTCATTTGTTCTCTAGCGTTTGCCTGTCTACGGATTTCTTCTTGCCATCTGCAGGCCATTTGGTGTTACTGAGATCCATGTGTCTTTTTAGGCATATGTAAAATATCTTGCAAAATGTTTGTCATAATTGGATGATGTTTGTTTGTAATTGTACCAAAAAAATAACTGCACTGAATGATGACTGAATATTACGCAATATAATATATGCAGCAAGCAACTTGGTTGGAGCAGCGGCACACACCTGGCGAAAAAGCACCTCCTTGTTGAGTATACAGTGCTCATTGAAATTGTTAACCATCCTAACCGTTTACTAGCGTAGTTTCTGATCACCTACTCATGAAATAAAAGCTGCGAATGTAACACAACCAATTATAATAAGACATTTCATTTGTACATGCACAAGGACAATTAGACTTAATCTGACTTCATCATACATGCCATCACCTCTATAAATTAAAAGGATGTGACAAAATCACACTAATTAATGTGATAGTGTTCAAACATGAAGACACTTAAAATTTCCCACAGATTTACCCATAAAAATCTTAATTCAATGGTGAGTTTTCCCTTTAAACTCACTTCCACCAAATACGAAAGTGCTGCAACAAAAATATTCTGATGTACATTTAATTCTTTGACCTTATTCACATAGAAATTTCATGACCTCTGATGTGCATACAAGGTTTTAAAAGACAAATAGTTGACTTTGATATTAATATTTGTCATACTAGTCATTAGACAACCATTATCCTTAATGCATAAATAAATGTTTTTTATTTATAATATGTATATACACACTATCGATTGCTTAATTCAGAACAAACCAAAATTGTCGTCTATATATATTGCAGAAATGATAATTGTAATGATATGTTGTTCAAAAAATAAAAGATCACTTTTAAGATAAATGCATATATGCAACATTTATTCACATTCACATTTTTTTTTACATACAATTCTGACCAGATATAATAGTATTTATAGTATTCACAAGGTACTAAAAGAATATTTCCAAAGGCATTAAACATCACCTCTCAGCCAGGTAATGGCCTGATTGCAGCTCCTCAACTTCACTTTTCTTCTTTTGTCCTCCCCACCGATTTGCTCTTCTTATGTTCTCATCTTCCACGCTGTTCTTTTCATGTTGAAAGCATATGACTCCAGGAGAGTTCTTGCAGCACCTTCTCTTTGAAGGCTGTCCCTCTGCTTTGTACTTATCTGGCTCTCCTGCACCATCCTCTCAATCTCCTCCTTGCTCAGTCTGCCCTTGTCATTAGTGATGGTGATCTTGTTCTTTTTGCCTGTGCTTTTGTCCAATCGTGAGACATCGCTCAGAATGCCGCTGGCCGATGTCAGCTGTCACTTCGTGATTCGCGTGAACTCCACGAGGTGCAGGTGGGATGCCTGGCCAGCTCAAACCTGCTCCAGCAGGTTGTTGTCTTGGGTCATGGCTCTCTCACTCTCTACACCTGATGAGAACACCAGGCTGGTTGTCTGCATATAAAAAGGAAGACCTGTGTTTGCTTGGTAGGGATGGTGGTGTTGCGTTTGATGAGAGGAGTCATGACTCCTCCTGCTGTCTCGATGCCCAGAGACAGTGGGGGGCTACGGCCCAGCAGCAGCAAGTTCCTGGATATTTCCAGATGTAAGCCCCATCAGGATGGCAGCCTGCACCGCAGCCCCGTAAGCCACAGCCTCATCTGCGTTGATGCTCTTGTTCAGCTCACGACCGTTGAAGAAGTCCTGTAAGAGTTTCTGGATCTTAGGGATCTGTAGAACCTCCCGACTGCATACAATGTCATGGATCGTGACTTGTCCATTTTATGCCCTCAGAGGGCTTTTCCACTGCCGAGTTCCCTGAAGAGGTCTGAGCACAACTCTCAAAGCGAGCTCTTGTGATAGAAGGAAAAGTCAGTGCCTCTTTACACAGCGTAGTCGATTTCAATGCTTGCCTGAGAGCGATTTTTACAGGGTTCTCTTGGCTCTCTCTGGCGCTGCACGCAGCCTCCTCAGGGCTCGCTTACATCAGCTGATGTCCTTCTTGTGCTTTTGAACTCCTCCACAAAGTGGTTCACCACGCTGGTTGTCGGGTTCCTCCCCCCCAGGTGAGTGTCTCCTGCTGTGGCTTTCAATTTCAAAGATGCCATCTTCACGGCTTCGGAGATGGACACGCCCGGTGCCGCCACTAAGGTCAGAAGATGAGGACGCGGCGCTTTTCTTTTTTCTGTTTTGTCCAGGCCGTAGTTTATGGCTGCAGCGGTACTGGCTGATGATTCTCAAGACATTCAACCCGCGATCACTCCCGGCATCTTTGGTGGCCTGCCTCTGAGAATCATTGAAGTAGGCAGGCACAGTAATAACTGCATTCGTCACCTGGTGTCCCAGATAAGCCTCTGCGATTTCCTTCATTTTCACAAGAACCATGGAGGAGATCTCTTCAGGGTAAAAGGTCTTCTTCTCTCCTTTGTATTCCACCTGAACCTTAGGCTTGCCTCCATCACTGGTCACTTGGAAGGGCCAATGCTTCATGTCAGACTGGACAATAGGATCGCCAAACTTCCGCCGATCAGCCTTCAAAATAAACACTGTGTTGTTGGGGTTCATGCAACTTGGTTTCTGGCAGCATCACCGGCGAGTCTCTCTGTGTCTGTGAAGGCCACGAGTCGGGTGTGGGTTCTGTTTCCCCATCGCTAGCAATGATTTCCACTTTTGCTATGCTGAAACACCCTATTTAGGAGAGTAGGTGGTGCCCAAATACCAATAGCTGTTCCTTTAGCAGATGACATGTTGTTTAAGGTATCTGTAGAAGAAAAACAGTGCATTAATATACATATTCCAGATCACTTCTTTAAGAGGCACATAAGATAATAATTGCATTCTTGTTTTATAGATTGAATCTATTCATTCATTAATTGTCCAAAACCGCTTTTAGGGCTAATTCAATTTTACAAATGTCTTATATGTAATTTCGCTATAGTTCAAGTTTGGCATTAACCTTTATTTGACTTTATGTCACCAGTTGCTGTAAGTTGTTTGAGTTTCTGAGGATCTACGCTTAATTTCTAATTGTATAACAAGTTATTAAACCAAAAGCTGTGCAAACATAAAAGCAGGTTTTTTACTACCATGGTTTTGACACTGCATCTTATTCCCACCCTATTAACCCTCAATTATGGCACCATATGTAATCATATGTGTTAAGTGTTTCTAAAATTATCCCATATAAACCACACAATTTGGGCATTTTAATAAGACATATAGATAACTACATCTATAAATAAGTCTCCTAGTGAGTTTTTAGATTATAAATTAATACATCAATGTAAGCTAAACATACTTACCTAATATGATACAGCGATGTTATCCTGAAGGGGTTTAGTCTTTATGACTCTGGTATGCATCCGTTTGGTAGTGTTCTCTGCTGCTGAGCTTCTGATTTTTCCGTCCACATTTTGATTTGAGTCTGAATATACATTGGCGGCGGCAAGCCTCTACCCCGTTCTACAGGCTTCTGGAAGGCCCAGTGGAACTGACCAATCAGAACTCATCACGGCCACATGGCCCCGCCCACAAAAGGGTTCTACGTTGGCAGAAGAAAAAGCTAAGCGCTTGAATGAACTGAATCACTCCTTAAAGAAAACTCCAGAAATGCTGGCTATGTAAATGAAAATTACATTTCAGCGCTCAAACCCAAAAATTCTGGGTCTGTTATCGTTATTTTTGCGCCCTGCAAACATGATTATTGTAAAAGATTTCAGTTTTTTGTCAATTTTATTTTAATCTTAATCTTAAATGTTTTGTTCGAATCTAAAATTTACAGTTGACTGGCAATTTTTTCATTTTAATGAAATATTCTGTATTACTTACAAAGCTGACACGACAACTAAAAAAGAAGGTCTTTTAATCCCGACACAACTAGGGGCAGATTGTATAGTTTATATGAAGATATACTGTTTAAGCGGTTCGAATGAATGAATGAATGAATGAATGTTTGTGTTTAATGTATGTTACATAAAGTCTTAAATGTACAGATATTAAACAAAAGATGAAAATGCATTTAGTTGGGGCTGAAGATCAACGCAACCAACGTAACCTACTACATATAATTGACGTTGGTATAAATATTGGTCGGTATTGTATTAGTCTGCTCAAATAAAGCTTTAACACCTTTATCACATACTGATATTTTTTATCACATTTATCACATCTGTCTTCATTTATTAAATATCTGTGGATATTATGAACACAGTACAACGTCCTTTTAATACGCAGATCTGTAAATAGTGTGTTCTTATTATTCTTTATTATTTGTATATATTATTTTCTATATACGAGTTTTATAGATTTGACGCCGTACAGTCTCGAATGTTCTAGAAAGGTCTCCAGTGTTGTAGAAAGAGCGGCGGTTCGCGAAGTCACTGGTGGGCGGGGCCTTCTGACAGCAGGGGCGCTTTATGATTGGTCAGTTCACACGAACTTTTGTAGAAGGAGAAAGTGGAGAAGCGAGCGGCTTTTGATCATATAAAAGCACAGGCTCACTCACTAGACAGCATTCACTACAACCCGAGCAAGAGGAGCCAAACAGCGAAAACTACAGTGGGCAGTAGGACCTCGGAGCCTTAATTATAGTGAGTACTTTATTTTGGCCTTTTAGACTTTTAGTAGTGGTGTTGACATACAGCGGCAAAGCTTACGGTCAAAAACTTTTATATTTTTAAAGTAAAATTGCTGAACAAAACGACATTAATTTTGATTCCGTTACAACTTATATTTTTGACACCGTTACTGTTTTGTTGACATCTGGTAGGTCTTTCTTGATTTCTTAGCTATTTTAGTGCTGAAACATTATTGTTTGAATGCTGTGAACCGCTGTTCAAACCTGTCATGTGACGCGGATGTTTCGAGATGCTTCGTGTCATCGATTACGTCACACGTCTGAGATGGTGCACGTGTTGCCTTTGACAAGTTGTTTCCGTGGTTATTTGATGCACGATTCGGAGCTTCGAGTCCTCACGTAACCCATCCTTTACCACCAAATATATCTATATAACTGTAGCGAAATTCTCGTAAGCGAAGTAGTTTCAAATCTAAAATTATATCATTACTGAGGTGATACTGATGGGGCACTATATGACGTCGGTAATCCCTTATGGACGGTTCTAATTTCTTATAATACAGAATGCTCCTTCTGTTTCGTTATGATTTAGTTATCTTTTATAGTAAAATAGTACTAGTACGTTGGCTGGCATATATGTGTAAATATTAGACGGTATGAATATTCAGACAATAGCAATTATTTAATACGGTTTATTTTTTGCTGTTTTGTTGTAAGGATTAAGTAGTATGCACTACGCTTTGGTTTTTTACATGCAAATTGTAATATCTGCATTATGCACCCCTATCTGATTATTACCAATACAGTTATAAATTTGTTAGGATTTGTCTTAACTTTTTTCATTGTGTTATATTACAGACAGCTGAAAAGAAGCCGATAATATGTCATCTGCTAAAGGAACAGCTATTGGTATTGACCTGGGCACCACCTACTCCTGCGTGGGGGTGTTTCAGCATGGCAAAGTGGAGATCATTGCTAACGACCAGGGAAACAGAACCACACCGAGCTACGTGGCCTTCACAGACACAGAGAGACTCATCGGTGATGCTGCCAAAAACCGTTAGCTAAGGAACCCCAACAACACAGTGTTTGATGCCAAGAGGCTGATCGGCCGGAAGTTTGACGATCCTATTGTCCAGTCTGACATGAAGCATTGGCCCTTCCAAGTGATCAGTGATGGAGGCAAGCCCAAGGTTCAGGTGGAGTACAAAGGAGAGAAGAAGAACTTTTACCCTGAAGAGATCTCCTCCATGGTTCTTGTGAAAATGAAGGAAACGTGAGAGAGGTTTATCTGGGACACCAGGCATCGCACGTAGTTATTACTGTGCCTGCCTACTTCAATGATTCTCAGAGGCAGGCCACCAAAGATGCCGGAGTGATCGCCGGGTTGAATGTCTTGAGAATCATCAATGAGCCCACCGCTGCAGCCATCGCCTACGGCCTGGACAAAGGCAAGAAAGAAGAGCGCAACGTCCTCATCTTTGACCTTGGAGGTGGCACCTTTGACGTGTCCATCTTGACCATTGAAGATGGCATCTTTGAAGTGAAAGCCACAGCAGGAGACACTCACCTGGGTGGAGAAGACTTCGACAACCGCGTGGTGAGCTAATTTTGTGAGGAGTCAGAGAAAGCACAAGAAGGACATCAGCCAGAAATGTTTGTGCCCTGAGGAGGTTGGCAAGTGCATAGCATGAGAGAGCCAAGAGAACCCTGTCGTCCCAGCTCTCAGGCAAGCATTGAAATTGACTCTCCTGTATGAGGGCACTGACTTTTACACTTCTATCACAAGAGCTCGCTTTGAGGAGTTGTGCTCAGACCTCTTCAGGGGAACTCTAGAGCCAGTGGAGAAAGCCCTACGAGACGCCAAAATGGACAAGTCACAGATCCATGACATTGTCTTGGTCGGAGGTTCTACACGAATCCCTAAGATCCAGAAACTCTTACAGGACTTCTTCAACGGTCGTGAGCTGAACAAGAGCATCAACCCAGATGAGGCTGTGGCTTACGGGGCTGCGGTGCAGGCTGCCATCCTGATGGGAGACACGTCTGGAAATGTCCAGGACTTGCTGCTGCTGGACGTGGCCCCACTGTCTCTGGGCATCGAGACAGCAGGAGGAGTCATGACTCCTCTCATCAAACGCAACACCACCATCCCTACCAAGCAAACACAGGTCTTCAGCACATATGCAGACAACCAGCCTGGTGTTCTCATCCAGGTGTATGAAGGTGAGAGAGCCATGACCAAAGACAACAACCTGCTGGGCAAGTTTGAGCTGACGGGCATCCCACCTGCACCTCGTGGAGTTCCGCAGATCGAAGTGACCTTTGACATCGATGCCAACGGCATTCTGAACGTGTCTGCGGTGGACAAAAGCACAGGCAAAGAGAATAAAATCACCATCACTAATGACAAGGGCAGACTGAGCAAGGAGGAGATTGAGAGGATGGTGCAGGAGGCAGATAAGTACAAAGCAGAGGACGACCTTCAGAGAGAGAAGATTGCTGCCAAGAACTCTCTGGAGTCATACGCTTTCAACATGAAGAACAGCGTGGAAGATGAGAACATGAAAGGCAAAATCAGTGAGGAGGACAAGAAGAAAGTGATTGAGAGCTGCAATCAGGCCATTACTTGGCTGGAGAACAACCAGCTGGCAGACAAGGAGGAATATGAGCATCAGCTGAAGGAACTGGAGAAAGCGTGCAACCCCATCATCAGTAAACTGTACCAGGGAGGGATGCCAGCGGGAAGCTGTGGAGCTCAGGCACGGAACAACTCAGGGGCCAGCAGCCAGGGGCCCACTATTGAGGAGGTGGATTAAATGAACTCAATGAATGGACTATTAACCAGAATAGCTAGATGTCTCAGTGGAACGTTTTAGCTCCGATTCTTTTGGGTTGTACCACGTGGCATGCAGATAAGGGGGTTAGTATTTTCATCCTACATAGTATACAAATCTTTTGTTGTTGTGTACTATATACCATGGGGATAGATGGTTTATTATTATGTACTACAGTGGTTTATTTATCATTTTTGTACTAAAGTACATGGAATCTGTAACTTTTAACACTATCCACTTGATAGTTGAAGTAACTGTAAATAAAATACAAAGTATTTGTTATTACTGGTGTAAATTTACTTTGTTTAATAATTATTGTTGATAAAGTTTCAAATAGAACATAAATTTGTTGGGCTGTTGTGATCTTTTTTCTTGCAACCTCTGAATCGTAAAGCTGTGAAAAGGAAGATGTTGCCTGATTCACATTTTAATGTTTCTTTAAGAATTAGGAAAGGGACATTAAAATTTGGCTGAAATGTTGAAATAATATGGTGATGTGTATAGAAGCATTATCTTTAATGTTTTATAGTACAATACATAGTGAAATTATTTATCTGAATGTTAGGTCTTAAGATGATACATGATGGGATTTTCAAAATGTTGAAAGTGTAATTCTGGGTTTTCACAGTAGTGGTTAGTGTATATCTATGGCTAAATGACTACACTAAAGTGTAGTATTTCCAAGGAATATTAATATTAAACCAATACGGGATTTTCAAAATGTTGACTTTGTACATTCAAAATAGCTTTTGTAATATATTATTAATAATAATTACAAAAGGTGTCAGACAAGTACATGCACACAGAGTGAAACCAACAAAACCTCCAACATTGGGGGCAAATATTATGACAAAAAAGAACCGCGCAGGTACAAGTTGCCATAGTACCCAAACTCCTGTTCTCATCCTCAGATAAATGACGCACATGTGAACGTGATGCAACAGAAATCGGAATTTAACGGAACAATTGTTCCTGTTCCGAAGCTGCTGGAGCGCATTGTGGACAATTGTAAAATCTGAATGAAATATGTGTTGTGCCCGAAGGTATGACGTGACAATACATGCGTAACAACGCGAAAAAACACAAAACCTTGGATGCATTTAATGACGAACACATTAATTTCCAATGTGATTTGCAAGCCTTTAATACGATCGGCTGGTTTCCAAATGACGCTGCAATTTGTATTGTAAACTTTTATCTTTTTTCTGTCTGTAATTATTTTTTTTTATTTTAATTCATATGCATTAGTACATGTATTCGACCATGTCAGGAAGCGTAAATTTATATGATATGCTGGAGCTCACCTTGGCTCGTTTAGAATGCAAGACGGTCTATGACTTTACTGCTTTGGGAACATTCTTCCGAGCAATCATAGAGCGTTTAGAGAGTCTTGGTGCTGGCGATGATGGTGAATTTGTGGGACTAGAGGTGGGTAAGGAGATCGGAATCCCTGTAGTGGCCTCGGACCAGGAGACAACAGATCCCTCGAAGCCTGTCCCGTTGGAACCACACCCAAAAGTAAGCACTATACCAGTGTGTATAGTACTTGAGTATTTGTACTTCGTTACTGTACGTAAGCATTATTTGCATACGGCTATTGTGTCCCCAAAATACAGCCCTTCTTATTATCTTGTTCTCCGGAGATCAGCAGATCTTTACAATGTTCAAACCACTTTATACCCCAGTGACCCTGTTCCCCATCCAATATACATTCTTCAACACCCCCACTTTATACCCAAATCTTAGTTTAAGGTTCTTCAGTCAGTACAATTTTATTACTAAAAGTAAAGATCAGGTAAAGAACATGGAAATGGAAAGGGCATGGAGTAGCTGGAACGTGCATGGGCATATTGTACATATTCAAGGTTAGAATTTTGCTGTGCAAAAAGTTTAGAGCTTTAATCTTCATCCCTGATCATGACAGGAATTCAGTTATAACATGGGAACGTACTTATTAAAAAAAATTGTTCGGTCCAAGAGACCCTGAAGCTTCTTGTTGGAAATAAGCAGACCCAAGTTCCCGTTTTCTATTTTTGAAAAGAGCTGATTATCAAACTGGGAGGTTATTTATTCACAATTAATATTGAAGTATGGAAAGGGCACTCAAAAAAAAACCCACAGATGGAGCAGATCCAGGACTTTGAATGAGGACTGAAATCATTATTTTTGGGGGGTCATTTATTCTAATGTCTCACCATGCTAAGCGCACAATAGCATTTTCAAGGCCTTTATAAAGTTCTCTCCACTGGTATATTTTATGTCTTATTATTAATAAATAGGAAAATAAGAATGGGCATGCTTTCGAATTGATTACTCACAGAACCTTAAGATATGTGATATAAATAATAAAATACCACTTACTAGTTAAAATTCTGTCAGGATGGTGTGGTTTAATTTCCACCAAAGGTATTTATATGGCATGAAAAACACATTGCTATTATTCATAGAGTTTTTAATGAGTCTTGATGTTGAATTTAAAACAAATAACACAAAGGAACTGAGGAGCAGCGCTAGGGACTCCAGGAGGCCAGATACGGGCACAGGACTACAGTCAAAAGAGATTCTGGGAAATGTGAACGATCTGCAAGAAAAGCACAACAGCCTGGAAGCCCGTGTAGAGCAACTGGAGCTACTTAACTTCACGGGTGATGTCAAACCCACTACAACAGAAGGTATGAGTATGGCCCCTGAGAAGATTTAGAAATGCATTACTGATGCATGCATTGTTAAGCCTTTTTTCGCTGAATGAGCAATTTATATTTGATGACATTATACTTGAAAGAGAGCAATAATAAGCATAAGCTTACTAAAATGAGTACAATTGGATGCAAAATAATCAGGAAATTTAATAGAACATACAAAATTCTTCTCATAAGCCATTTGGATGGGATGAGTGTTATAGAAACGGCATCCATCCAAGTTTTAATTATGTGCTTTGTGTTTAGGAACAAAGGATACTACAGCACCTCCATCATCAGCAAACATAAAAACGCAAATCACAAAACTCAGGTAATTTGAGGTGAACTTTCAGGAGTTGAAAGTTCACTTTACGTCTATACTTCTGACCAGAAAGAAAAAATTTATGAAACTTCACAAATTTTCCCTTATGGCCAAAAGTATTTGGAGTATTAGTTGTGTTTAGTTAATTTAGGCACAGAAGTTAGAATGACAGTCACTTGTGATTCTAAATGATGTACCTCTGTAGCGCTCTCACATACACTGACATACACTTTTACAGGGACGATGTACAAAAGCAGAAGGAGGAGATGCAAATACTGAAAAAAGAAATTACAGCAGTCAGGATGGAACATAAAAAAAATAGAAGTAAAGAGACGCCAGAACGGGTAAGAGTGTGAGATACTAATATTTGAACTCTGTCTAATATTATGATGCTGGAAACTAATAGAGAAATGCAGTAAAACTTCTGTCTGATGTACTGAATTGTACTCCTTGAAAATATAGTCGAGACAACAAGACACAGATGGCCAGATGGACAAGCCACACCCCAGCTTTGAGAAAAATAATGAAGAATCTCCTGCATTGCAAACTGACACAGACACACAACAGCCAGATGTAAGATCAGCAATATTTACATTTACTATTAGCAGACACTTTTACCCAGAATCATTTCCTAATTAGAAAGGAACAGTCTCCTTGGAGAAACCTTTCCTCGCAATTGTAGGGGCCACGGGTAGCGTACCCTGTGATTGGAAGACCGTCGGTTTAAGCCCCCACCGGTAAAGGTACCACTGAGGTACTCATGAGTTCTCGTTCACAGATGGGTCAATGCAGAGGTCACATTTAGTTGTGGTCTGTTCACAATCACAAATAATTACTCACTTAATTAGTGAAAGTAACTGATTATTTATCATCATTACACAGCACAGCATACACCACAACTAAATGTGACCTCTACATTTGACCCATCCGTGAAGGAGAGGTGGGCAGCTAACATGGGCAGCGGTACCTTGCCTGGGGACGGTACCTTGCTCATGAGTACCTCAGTGGTAACTTTACCGGTCTGGGATTCGAACCGGCAACCCTCTGATCACGGGACAAACACCTTAACTGTTACGCCACCATCTGCCCCAACTAATTAGGACAGTTACAGTGTATTTTAGGCTCTTAAAACCATTCAAACCCCATTCTTATTCTCATCACCACAAGGCCTTAGTCATTTAGACCACATACCAACACCACCCCAAACATTTTTTGAATTTATGGCTCATCCAGAGAAACACACTTGCTCACTGGAGCAAATCTGGGTTGAAAGCAGAGCCAGTCCAAGCCATACACGAATTAATGTGCTTGAAATGTCAAGACATCATTAGTAAAAAAGGAATAATTACAAAAATAACAGAGATGATGGTGAAATTCCGCTTAGGGTCCAACAAAGGCTTGCGCCGGCCCTGGTTGAAGGTCTTGCTCGGGGGGGCAACTGGGAGATAGTATAGAGCCAGACTTGAACTCATTTCAAGATTTAAGATTCAAGAGGGATTTATTGTCAGTACAACAATTTACATAATATACAGTGTATTGAAATGCCGTTTCGCCCGGCGCCCCCCATGGTGCGTAGAATATGAAAAATAGAAAGATATAAACAGATTACACATAATACAAATTTAGAAGAAAAGAAAAATTTAGAAGACTCATGACTTCTCATGACTACCACTAGGCCTCCATCATCCCAGAACACTTTCTTTCCTTTCACAGCTGTTCTTTCGTTCACTAAATATTCATCTTGTTTTGGACATCTAACTTTTAAGCAAAAAGGATGTACCTAGATTAGTATTAGTGTAATCTGTCTAAACAGAGCTGCTGTCTGTCGTTATCTAATTCGTGCACTCCATTATACTAAAATTGGAGGCTGATTAAGAGAGATAGTAAAACTCTTGAATCTTAAATCTTCATTGAATGTATCTCTTTGTGTAATTAGTTTAAAAAAGAAGGTCGGACAGATTCCTGGGCTGATAGACCCCGCTCCGACTCTGTGGAAGCAACAGAATCACCCGACGATGAAACTGAACCAGACATAATAGAATTAAAAGTAAGATTAGCAAAATACTTCTTAATACTTTATACATTCACAACTGTTAAAAAGAACACCTAGGCCTTTATGACTAACCCTCTCTATACCTTCTGCCCAAAAAGGAGCTGGGGTCCGCTGGTGAGTTGATCAGCACTATGCAGAGCAATATCCTGCAGCTCCAGAATGAGAATAAAAAGCTGAATGAGACGATCAATCGGCTGATGGAAAAAAATAAACAGCATCAAAATTATCTTAATGTGAGCAAAAACAGGGTTGGCCAAATAGTGGATTTTATTATGCAATGAGATGCCGGGCTGGAATGCACCAAACATTACATTACTGACCTAACTGCATGTGGACAGCCTAAAATTACTTAATGTGGAATGTTTTCAAATTTGTACATACAGGAACTGACAAAAATGATGATGGATAGTGGTCTGGCAACTATGCCCCCAGAATTAGAGGAGATGTGGGAAGATGAGAGGGACGTGACGGATACAAGGGATGAGACAGACACGAGGGATGAGATGGATCCGAGGGATGTGATGGATACGAGGGATGTGACGGAAGTAAGGGATGTGAGGGACATGAGGGATGGGAGGGATGTGAGCAGATCACAAGAGCAATACAAGAGCCCAGACTCCCGCATGGAGCACAGACAAGAAGGCAGGACAAATCAGGATGAAAAGCTGCTCTTTCCAGGTACTCTCAGACAGCAACAAAAAGATCCTTGAGCGCACTAAGACAGTATAGCTTCAATGTAGATGGGGGTGGTGGTACAGTGGTCTGATACCATAACGCGCATTTCGCACTGCGCGTAGGGCACCGATTGCCTGAGGGGCCACCAAAAAAAAAAAAAAAATCATAATGACGACATATTTAAATAAAAAATATTTATATATTCCATTTTTAAATAGTTTAGTTGCAAGATTAGCTTTATTGCGCTTAGGCCAATTTTTTGATCATAAGATTGGGGGTTTGAATACCAGGAACCACTGCTGAGCTCCTGAGCAAGGCTCTTAAAACCTCTGATACCCCAGATTGCCATACATGTGACTTCCCATCTTCATAGTCATAATAAAATTGTGACTAAAAAACTACTCAGATGTAGTAAACAAAGTCTTTCAACCGTGTTAGAACAGGGAATGTGTTCAAGCATTGAGCTGGCTTCTTGAACATGGATTAAGCATAGTCTTGCACTAAACTGCAGTATCAATGGAGTTACACCACTGAAACTCAAAGCTATATGTAGGCTTAATAATAGTCTGTATTTCCTGTCGGCGTTGAATCTGATTCTGCAACACATTTAGAGCCCAATTTTCCCTAACCCCTTTGACAATATTAGCCTTTTAGTTGTGTTTGTTGGTGTGTGTTTAGGAATGCGGGGCCCCAGAACGATACCTGTTACTGAGAATCTCAACGCGCGCTTTGCAAGCCTCAGGTACTTTCCTGTGTAGGCCTCCATGGGGCAACGCTACGGATATTTCACTTCAAATATACTATGAACAAATGTTTGGTCATGTCAGATATGACTACAATAGAGTCTCATGGTGTAAACATATTCATACTTTCACAGGAATGATATGCAGAAGCAGAATGAGGAACTACAATTACTGAAAATAGAAGTGGAGTTTATAAAAGAACGAAAAAAAGAAATGGAGGAGGAGGTAATAAAAATTAGACATGAAAGCAGAAGAAATGACATATTAAGAGCTATAGTAAGTCTGTTGACTCTGCATCTGATATAAAGCTATTGCATACTCTTTACTCTCTGTGTGGATGTAGCTGGAAAAAGCCATGGAGCCCAGCCCTGAGGAACAATTTGCATCATTGTTATCACCCTTGCCCGAGCCAGAAGCAATCATACCACTTTCATCTGTAAGATTAGCAGCGTACCTTTTCCTTTTTACAATTGATCCCTGACGGACAGCATTTTCATTTCTACATTTCCCTTACAAAAACAAAATGTTTGCTGCAGGTTTGCGGCAAACATGGTTAATTTGTGGCAAACAGTGGAGTTTGGCAGAATGTGTTGCTACAAGTTGCACTAGTGGCAAACTTGTAGCAATGTTCTGGCCACAATGACAAATTGCCACTGGTGACAAATGTATTTGCCAAAACAATCTGCCAGTAAGGACAAACTTGTAATGAACCTTTGGTGACAAATTTACAAGTTAGATATAAGCCCACTGCAAGTTTGCCACAAACCTGATTTTCATGTGAAAATATGACCTTGCTGCAAATTTGCAGCAACATTGCCAAAGGTTAATGGCTGTTTGTCAGAAGCCTAACATTTTTAATGGTTATTACTCTTAACTATTACCAGCGAGCATAACATTTCTGTATTACTCCTGTGCATAATCCTGTCCGTCGCCGTTTTTTCCCAAAAGGAGCCTTTGGCCCTTGAGGAGTTTCAGAAGGCCGTACAAAGCAACCTTTCACATCTACAGAATGAAAATAAAAAGGTTCATCTGACAGTAAGACAGCTGATGGAAAAAAATAAACATCATCAAAATCACATTGAGGTATGCAACACCGGGGTGTGGTCTGGTTTGTCGTTGATTTGAAAGATGCATTTTATTTTTAGGAAATGGAGGTCTAGGGTTGTATAGATATATTAGTGAATTAGCTGATTATGTTCATTTCGAATTGTAAACCCAGGAACTGAAGAACATGATTATGGCTGGCAGAGCGGCATCAACGCCCTCAGGAACAGAGGGTTCGGTGGAAACTCTGAAAGATGTCACCCGACTTCAGGAAAAACACAAGGTTATGGAGGCTCTTATTCTGAAGTTACAGGAGAGCAAAGCAGACCGTGAAGATATCCAACAGCTCAGCGATCTGATAAGCTTCTCAGGTACTCCCGAATCGCAACAGATTTAAAGGCATGAAGGTTTAAAGATTTGAGTTTTTTCAGTGTCTTTTTATCTAGAATATTTAGGAACATGTGAGGCCTACAAGATCATAAACAAGGATATTTTCCGGGGACAAGAAGTCTAGGGTCAGAATGTACTGGACAATTGGTGGCGTAACGGTTTGGGGACGTTGGTGGTTGGGGCAGTTGGTAGTGTAACGGTTAGGGTGTTCATCCCATCTTCAGAAGGTTGCTGGTCGAATCCTGCACCAGTAAAATCACCAGTAAAATGGAGGTCACTCTTGAGAAGAGTGTCTGCTATATGCAGTAAATGTTATTCATCATTTTGGAACTCTGTTTGGTACTCTGTTGTTCCTAAATTGCTTGTTGATGCCATTAAAGTTTTTTTTTTGCCATTTAACTTTTTCCTACATTTTATTTTGTGGTTGATCTACTGTCTATTTAATGCTTGTTTTGATGTATTTCTTTATTAGGAGCGACAGCCATCTCAGGACCTCCATCTCCGGAGAATCTCCACTTGCATTTTGCGTGCCTCAGGTAAATAGATACCTGTCTGTCCTGGCAGGGGAGATCATTGACTATTCACCTGCTTCAGTTTGTACAAATGGTTAGTGGTCCTCAGTGACATAGTTGCTTAAGGGCCTTATTGAAGCCAGCATCTTGTGTAAGTGATATCAATGTATAAGTGCACAAACTTTTATAGGAATGATGTGCAGAAGCAGAAAGAAGAGCTGAAAATGCTGAAAAAGGACATGGAAGCTGGCAGGATGGGACAAAGTGAAGACATGCTAGTGGTGAGGGGGAGATATACAGTGCTGTGAAAAAGTATTTGCCCCCTTCCTGATTTCTTATTTTTTTGCATGTTTGTCACACTTAAATGTTTCAGATTATCAAACAAATTTAAATATTAGACAAAGATAACCCAAGTAAACACAAAATGCAGTTTTTAAGTGATGATTTTATTTATTAAGGAAAAAAAAACTATTGAAACCTACATGGCCCTATGTGAAAAAGTAATTGCCCCCTAAACCTAATAACTGGTTGTGCCACCCTTAGCAGCAACAACTGCAATTAAGCATTTGCGATAACTGGTAATGAGTCTTTCATATCGCTGTGGAGGAATTGTGGCCCACTCTTCTTTGCAGAATTGTTTTAATTCAGCCATATTGGAGGGTTCCGAGGATGAACCGCCTTTTTAAGGTCATGCCACAGCATCTCAATAGGATTCAGGTCAGGACTTTGACTAGGCCACTCTAAAACTTTCATCTAGTTTTTTAAGCCATTCAGAGGTGGACTTGCTGGTGTGTTTTGGATCATTGTCCTGCTGCAGAACTCAAGTGCGGTCACGAACTGATGGCCACACATTCTCCTTCAGGATTTTTTGGTAGACAGCAGAATTCATGGTTCCATCAATCACAGCAAGTCGTCCAGGTGCTGAAGCAGCAAAGCAGCCCAAGACCATCACACTACCACCACCATGTTTGACTGCTGGCATGATGTTCTTTTTCTTAAATGCTGTGTTACTTTTACGCCAGATGTAACGGGATGCACACCTTCCAAAAAGTTCAGCTTTTGTTTCGTCAGTCCACAGAATGTTGTCCCAAAAGACTTGGGGATCATCAAGGTGTTTTTTGGCAAACGTGAGACCAGCCTTTATGTTCTTTTTGCTCAGAAGTGGTTTTCGCCTTGGAACTCTGCCATGCAGGCCATTTTTGCCCAGTCTCTTTCTTATGGTTGAGTCATGAACACTGACCTTAACTGAGGCAAGTGAGGCCTGAAGTTTTTAGATGTTGTTCTGGGTTCTCTTGGATGAGTCGCCGCTGCGCTCTTGGGGTCATTTTTATAGGTCAGTCACTCCTAGAAAGGTTCATCAATGTTCCATGTTCTGTGGTTCGCTGGAGTCCCAAAGCTTTAGAAATGGCTTTGTAACCTTTTCCAGAACGATAGATGTCAATTACTTTGTTTCTCATCTGTTCCTGAATTTCGTTAGATCACAGCATGATGTCTTCCTTTTTTGGGATCTTTTGGGCTACTTTTTAAGTGATCTCTTGATTGAACAGGTCTGGCAGTAATCAGGCCTTTTTCACATAGGGCCATGTAGGTTTGGATAGTTTTTTTCCTTAATAAATAAAATGATCCCTTAAAAACTGCATTTTGTGTTTACTTGGGTTATCTTTGTCTAATATTTAAATTTGTTTGATAATCTGAAACATTTAAGTGTGACAAACATGCAAAAAAAAAAAAGAAATCAGGAAGGGGGCGAATACTTTTTCACAGCATTGTACAGGGCTTTATATCACATTTTTCCAAACGTCACAAAGGTTTTGATGTTCGGACCAAAAATAGAAACAAAATAACCCGAACCATGGATGATCTGGTATCAGCTGTCATACTTAAACAGGAATATCTATCTGTTGTGTTGCACTCATATGGCCAGCAGTGCTTATAGACTGTCAAAAATGTTCAAAGCAGCAAGTCACTTCTGACATCACCATGCTGCTCAACATATTTAGCTCTAGAGATAGTAAAATATTGATTAATTTATTTTCCATGTAAATCAGCTCCTCCACAATTTCATTTTGTTATTTTTGAAGGTAAATGTGAGGCGTTTTTATCATACATGTTTCCAGCGTCTTCTAAACGTAACAAGGAAGTGAGTTTGCTGACGTATGGCTCAACGTTTTGCGGGAAAAGACAATGACTGGTCAAAAAGTTGCGGTAATTCCTCAAAAATGCACGGTAGTAATGAATTTGCGGCGATTGGTTGAATTTGCGTTAATAGTTGCGACCTCAACATAGCGAAATCCCGAAGGGTCTGGTAAATGAATAGCTAGTATCCTAATATGAATACTACTGTTTCTCTGTCTAATACATCAAATAAATTTACTAAAAATTTTTGAAACAATGCTAGTTTACTGTTGGAGATGCTTCCAATGTTCTCCTATGAGAACTATGTGAAATTAATTTCTGTTCAGAATTTTCATTGCCTCATTTTATTAAAGATGTGATGTGACTGGACTGGTATGAACACATTATTTTACAAACTTGCTAGATTGACACATCCTCAGAACTAGAGATGACCGAAGCTATGGAAGGTATGATTGATGTGAGCCAACTCCAGGTGACTGACTTACAGGAAGAGAAGGAAGCATCAGAAGCACCTACGGAAAATTTCCAGCAGTTCATTGGACGCCTACGGTAAATGACTGCTTGCTGGCGCATAGCATCAGTGATGTGAATTTGCCTACTGCAGATATAGTCGTTCAGTGGTGCTATGCAATGTGATCAGTTGCTTAAGAGAAGTCATCTTTATTCAGATACAGTGCAATTAGCACAACAGTTAGTGAGTTATCCCACTAATCGGAAGGTTGCTGTTTCGAATCATGGACCGGTAAAGGTACCACTGAGGTACTCATTAGCAAGGTACCATGCCCACGCACTGCTTCCTGGGCGCTGCACGGGGATGGATCAATGCAGAGGTCACATTTGGTTGTGGTCTACTGTGTGCTGTGCTGTGGTGTGTTCACAATGATAAATAATCCCTCACTTTCACTTTCAATTGCAAACAGAGGTGGGTAGAGTAGCCAAAAATCTTACTCAAGTAAGAGTATTGTTACTTTAGAATAATATTACTCAAGTAAAAGTAAAAAGTAGTCATCCAAAAATTTACTCAAGTAAGAGTAAAAAGTGCTCGGTGAAAAACTACTCAAGTACTGAGTAACTTCTGAGTACATTAAAGATTTATTGGTTAATCATATAATCGAATATGCACAAATATAAAATAGCAATGTACAATGTGTTTGGATATTAACAATTTATTGTTAATTTAAACATTTAAACTGCTTTTACAAAAAAATATTTGCAAAACTAAAAGTGTAGAAGGATTAGCTTTTGGTTACTGAGGTTATGGTTAGGGTTATGTTTAGAGTTAGGTGTAGTGTTATTTAGATACAGTAATATAGAAGTCAATGGAGGTCCTCACTACTATATAAGTACAAGGATATGTGTGTGTGTGTGTATCTCTGTGTGTGTCAGTATGTGTGTGTCCGCGCATGTTTCGTGTGTGGTCATATGACTGCCTAGCTCCCTTTGATTGGTGGAACGGTCATTTAGGAGAAAGTTTTCCAACAAAACAAACAGATCGCACATTGGATAACAGATGAATAAAAATAAAAGTAGCGAGCGGAATGGCGTTCACTGTAACGGAGTATAAGTAGCGTTACTCCTTCACAAATATACTCAAGTAAAAGTAAAAAGTATGTTGTATAAAAACTACTCTTACAAGTAGTTTATCCAAAAAGTTACTCAAGTAAATGTAACGGAGTAAATGTAACGCGTTACTACCCACCTCTGCAAACAAACACACACTTACGTATGTTCACAGAAATGATGTGCAAAAGCATAAACTGGAGCTGAAACACTTAAAAGAAGAAGTGACTGCTACAAGAGTGGAGCTTAGAAAAATAAAGATAGACGTAAATAAAGAAATGCATGAGCAGGTGAGTGGGTTAGAAATTAAGTTTCTTTAATATGTAATGCTCCGTTTTAATACTGAAGACTTGATACTTAATTCTTTTGTGTTTGTAGTGGGCTAAAGCTCAGGCTGGCTCTGAGCCATTTACACCAGCATCTCCTGCTGACACAAGAACTCAACAGTCAGCTGTAAGACAACTTTTCTTTTATAGACATTACTTTTAGCTTCTCAGTGACCAATATCTACAAGTAGAAAACGTCTGCAAGTAATCCTGTCAATAATCTCTATCCAAAAGGAGCTGATGTCTATTGCTGAGTTGGTAAGCACTGTGCAGAACAATGTGTCACAACTACAAACCCAGAGTAAAAAGCTCAATGGGGGAATCAAGCAGGTGAAGGAGGAAAATAAACAGCAACAAAGTCACATAGATGTAAGTATAATATAACTTAAGTTATAATCATAATTGATTGTAAATTATCAGGGACCAATTATCGGGGGCCAATATTAGGCATTTTGCCAATTATCTGTATCGGTGTTTAATTTTTACCATCACCGATATTAAGTAATTACAAGTTGCACTACTGTGGCTCCACTGTAATGTCCCACCCACAACAGGTTCTGATTTGGTATATGTCACACGAGTAGTAGCCAATCAGCGCTGAAGCCTTGTTGTCACCCAAACACAAGCACGAGCATGAAGCTCCTAGAAGAGAAGAGTTTCGGCTGAGCTTGGTGTTTGTAAAATGTAAAAGTTTGACAGATTTTCTGTTTTTTTGGTTCCAAATATGAGTTATCACCCCAGTTAACTGGCAATAAGCAGTATCAGTACCGACCCTGAAAAATCTATATTGGCCCACCTCTAGTTTAAATTATATATCATCTAACTGGATGGTTTGTCATCTAAAAGTAAATTTAAGTTGCCACCACAAATCAGTCCTTAAACCTAAATTAAACATACATTTTTGTATCAGTGGTATAATAATATCCATTCCCACAGTCTCTAATAAATTTTCAGTAATATTACACTCATTACATATTTCAGTAAAACACGTTACAAAACACTTTGAACTAGGGATGCACCGATCGATCGGCCAGCGTATCGGACTCGGCCGATTTTTGTCCTGATCGGCGCAGTTGTGATAACATTGCGCGCGAACTGTATTTTTCGCGCGGTTTGAAAGGGGGCGGGGTTTTGGCAGTTTGTGGGCGGGGTTTGGGCAGTTTGGGGCGGGGTTTGGCAGTTTGGGGGCGGGGTTTGGGCAGCTTCTGCCTGCGAATCCTATTGGCCGATGGCTCCTGGTCTTGTGATTGACTGCAGACTACAGACAGTTTTTATAGAAAAACCAAAGATGACGTAGAAAGAGGAACGGCGACAGGTAGATTAAACACAAGTTATAGTTTATCAACCTTATAATTATAATTTAATAGTTATGTCTTACACGTTTAATAAGCACGCAATCAATGGCTCCCCTTGCCCACTTGTCTGTCCCCAATTCAACATAAACACAGATGCACAAGTCAATCACAAGATGATCACTAGATGATCAGCCGTTCTCCATAGTTGAGGATACAGGCTTCAGAAATTTGATAAATCACCTCTGCCCAAAATACACAATGCCAAGTAGGCGTTACTTTTCGGACGTCGAGTTACCGGGGTTGTTACGTTTGACATTTTACGAGTTACATTTTATTTATTTAAATTTGTAAAGAAAATTTGTTATGAAAATAAAGCATTATATTAAAGAAAATTAGATTTTTGTTTGTATTTGCTGTAGAGCTGCCACTATTATATGACACTATTATAAAAGTAACTAGTAAACAGGGAAAGTAACTACCGCGTTACATTTACACAAAAAAAGTTGAAACCCATTTTTTTGTGTCGATGTCGTCGACTACTCGCAGCAGCTCTAATTTTCTGTTATCTGGGGGAAAAATCGGTATCGGAATCGGCCAAGGAAATTGCAGTCGGTGCATCCCTACTTTTAACCCAAAAGTGTGTGATATTTTATATTAAAACCATAAACAACACCTTTGGCACAAGAGATAAATTGTAAGTAAAAGAGCTATTACTTACAGAATGTATGCCTACAGTCATGCCACACAACTTCGCCATGCACTGGATGTAGAATGAACTGCAGTAAACAACATTTTAGCATTTCACAATGCCGAGTCCAAATTCCACAGTTATTTTGGTGAAAATAACTCAAAAGCAATGCAGGAGTCATGTAACACATTACAATTCAGAGACAGTAATATTGCAATGTAATCAATTACTTTGAAATAACAGTAACTAGTAATCTGTAATCTATTACATTTTGGAACTTGTCCAACACTGCTCTGCAAGACAATAACTGTAAATGTTTATGTCTCAGCTCCTGTATAAAACTGTGGGAGAGCTGGAAGAAAAAAAGACAAATAAAGAGAGTGTGGACATGCAGATGTGTAATGTGAGTGTCTCTCTTCAGTTTGAATTCGGTTCCAAAACATAAATTCACGTTCTTTGAGTTACTGGATCTTTTATTCCTCATTTAGAAAGCAGACCGGGTGGCCCTGGCCTCGCTGACAGAGCAGATGAATGAAATGTTCCAACACATCAACACCCAGATCACAGGTAATGAGATGAACTCGCAGAACTTATTTGAGAAGATCTACATGGAAATAGAGTCCAAGGTGAGCAGAATAGAACATATCTGGAATTTATGGTTGTCTTTCTGGATTTGTGGAGATCACATCTGAGAATCTGGGAATGTCTTGCTGTAAATTGCGACAGAATAACATCATTTGTTCCATGCTGTCTGACTGTACTTCTAGCTGAACCGAATTGAGCTGGAACCTCTAAAAAAGCAGCTGGAGGATCAAACCAGAAAAATAAGAAACACTCTCAAAATGTTCGATGGACAATTTCTTGCTGAACATGAGCATGCTGCAGGATTAAAGTGCGAATTCTTCTTCTTCTTTTTATTATTATTATTTATTCAATTTTCTATTTGATCTCATTTCAAATTTTTCCATAGGCAACATGTGGAGAGGTTCCACTGCATTTCCTGTGACCAACCCATCGGCATGAAAATTCCTGGACAGTGAGTCTGGCTTTTCGAGTTTATAGTAATTCAGTGGTTTTACAATTATGCTGTAAAATGCCTTATGATTATATGTAAAGTCTTAAGGGGCGGTTGGTAGCGTAACGGTTAGGGAGTTGGCCTCGTGATCGGAAGGTTGCCAGTTCAAGTCCCGGACCGGTAAAAGGTACCACTGAGGTATTTATGAGCAAGGTACCGTTCACAAGTGCTGCGAATGGATCAAATGTAGAGGTGAAATTTTGTTGTGGTACACTGTGTTTGACAAATGACAAATAATAAATTGTTTACTCTCCCATTTGTTTCTCAGACGACCTTTGCCAGGGCCTTTTTCTCACGCTTTCCCCTATCGTAAATCCACCAGGCCTGACCTCACTTATGAGTTGGATCAAGTGAGAAAGCATGGCCGGAGGTAAAGGCCTATTAAAAACATGAACACATGCAAATGTATGCACACAAAAGTATTTTATAAAGTTTTGCCACAAAAGGTCTTGTGCAAAGCGGGCCTATAGTCAAAACATTAATTTTGTTAATCTGTTTTCTATTTGCAGGGTCGCTAACTCTGTAGGTCAAGAAAGACATATACGGATACAAAAGTAAGTACTTGCGATACAGTCAGGCCAATATCACTCGGCTGTACAAATAGCTTTCAGTTGTTTGACTTTATTAGCAGATGAAAAGTTTGGATTGGCTAAATTACAATAAATGAGCTATAAGTTATGAAACTGCAGATGTCAAATAAGATGGTCAGTAAATATATAATACTTTGTTTTCCTAATATTAAGAAAAGACAAGGACTGCCCCCAAGGTCAGGATTTTCATTTGCCACCCATCACTGATCCGGTGCAGAAAACCAGCCAAAACCAACCAAAAAAGTAAGACCTGCCATCTATATATCTAAATATAGTTGTTTTACTGGGTTTACTGACAAACAGGTGTAAGAATAAAAATAAGAATGCTTATAGTGCCTTTCACAAGCAACGTCGCTTAACATAAAGAGGGGTAGGAACCTGAATTTATGTCAAATGACTGTGATTGTGAGGCATGCGGGGGATCGTTTTTTGAGAAACATAGGGAGATCTGAGGAGGATGAGGGGAAGAGGAGGAATATTTATTAAATAGTAAAATGTTTGGTATAGTGAATTTTCAGAGATTCTCTGCCATAATGGAAAATCTTTTTTCCCGAGGTACAGAGTAGAGAAAGGCTAAAATTGTTTTTTTTTTCCATAAACTTACTCTGTTCTGCTTATATTAAGGAAGGGCCCGGAGTACACCCAGGGTCAGGAATTTCACTTGCCACTCATCAATGAGCAGATACAGCACACCAGCAGCAGCCCTCAGTAGGAGTGAAGGGCGAAACTCAAGGTTGAATACGGGGGTAAAAGACGTCTTCACCCATTTAGGAGGGTGCCAGAACATACCTCCTTGCCCCAGACCACTTTGCCTCCCCGGCCTCATGTCCCCAATTCCTCACTCATGTCCCCCATATGTAAGCCACTCAGGTTTACATTGTTTTGCACAGTTTTCTGATTTCACCCACCTGACCCCCAAGGTCTCCTACTGTTTCGCCCTCTCCACCATTATGAGAAGAGACTGCTTTGTCGCCTGTGTGACACTACATGTTTGCTTTTGCCAAGGACTCAATAAAGCTCACTCATTGTCGAGCATCTGCACCTTAATTCTTTTCCCCCTGAGACAATCATGGCACCTGCAATCAGGATAAAAAAATGTACTGCAAAATGGAATAGCACAACTGCTTTGCTGATATTAAGGCTGATATAAATCTGCCTGGTCAGTATGCAGCAACGACTCTCATGACATGCAAACACTTTCTTCACTTATTTTTATTATTTCCAGACAAAGGAGGTAAGCAGGATTCTCCAGTCATTGGTTTCTTTGTCCTAAGTTTCTAACCCTCCTTTACTTAAGGACTCAACTCAAAATCAGATTCAGAATGTCAATATTTATTCATTTCCTACAGTACCATTTTGAGTTGGACGATACCTGTGTGTTAAGAGCTGGTCATGACGTGTGTGCTTTCTACTTGCCTAAACTAGCTCTTTACGTTATATGAAAATTACACCCATGACTTTGGCATTTTTATACCACAGTATGCTTTTTTCAATAACTTAATTAACTAGTTAAGTTCAATAACTGAATATCACACAACCTGTTGATAGTGTGGCCTAGTCGTGGGATGCTCAACTAAGGAGTAATAGGTCATAAACTCTGTAAATGTCGTAAATATGACAGCTCTAACCTACTGTCAGAAGTACCGCCATTTGACCCCTAAACCCTATGTTGTTCCTGTGAGACTCCCTGTAATTAATGAGTATCACTCTCTATGGATAAGGGAATCTGCTAAACAATGTAATTAACTACATAGGATATATTCACATTTTGCTTTTTGAAATCCATCCTGCTGTTCTACTCTATTCCACTTATAGAAGTTGCTGTGGATGTAGATGTCACTAGGGCCAGAGATGTAAAAAATCTGGCGTCAACAAACAACCAACTGTTTCTGCGTTCTTCTGGATATATTCAATCATAGCAGATAAAGTAGACGAAATGCAGATGAAAGAGGGAAAGACGCCACAAGCACAAGTCCCATCATCACTTACAGAAAGGCTAAAGAATGGTAAGTAAAAACGAATTATGTGGGCGTTAGAGGACTCATTTTTCCAAATTTTGTTGGTTAACTCGGATCTGGCCGTTCGATACGAATATTCGTGACATGCAGCAAACGTATATCTTTAAATCAAGCTCCTAGACTCATTTTGCAGACTTCAGAATTCTTCATAGCCATGACTGCCTAACAGAGCATGTCACGTGTTTTGTTTCATTATAAAAGTGTATTTTCATTTGGCTAATTTATAATTTCTCAATGTTATCGTCATCCACAACTGTTTCGACTTCAGAAACTTGTGAGTCTCCGACTGAATTTTCGGCTTTCAGGGAGCAGCCCTTAAATTGTGGAAGTTTGTTGTAACTCGGGTTATTGAAATATGTAACAAAATATGTAATATACTGTATGTATATGCGTTATATATATATATATATATATATATATATATATATATATATATATATATATATATATATATATATATATATATATATATATATATATACACACACACACATTGTTTTTGAGATTACTGTTGTTTAAATGGCGGCTTAATTACTTTTTTCACTTTGTTGCTTTTAATTTTATTTGTTGTAAATCCAACATTAGTAATTAATTACAACATCGTATTTTAGACTATTCGTAGTCCATCTTCGAATGTGTAGTTTTAGTACAGAAGTGTCGCGTCAATAACGTGCGCCGCGTCGCATAGTAACAACCAAGTGTCAAGTGAAATTAGATTCTCTCTCTAACGTTGTTGTCTATTACAAATTCAGGGTGAATTCTTCACGTCTTTTCTCGATATCGTCAAATAAATGTGGTTAGAAGATGACCGTGCCGAAGCAGTGATGAAGAGTTCTCGTCAAATCACGACGCAAGTCGAGTTCGAACGAGTTTTTGCGTGACGTCAGATGTTTCTTCTCAAAAGCGACATGTTATGTATTAATATCTGTGAGTGAAAATTGAGGCGCCAAGATTATAAGTGTTATGACGTCCAAGACTGTCACCGTTACTGTCGAAACAACTCATCAGCAGTCACAATTTCCCAAAATGGGAGCGGAATTAGCAAATAATGTATTTAAATCACACGCACCAACTCCAACCTACTCAATATGTTTTATGTTCATTTCGTTCAATTACTCGTATTAAGTACATTTGTTCAAACATGCCCCTGCACTTAAGTTTAGCTGATAAATTGGAGCAGGCCCTGGGTTATGTGGACAGTAGGGTTGTAAAAGATGTTACGACTTTACACGACCTGCTTGACGCAATTATAAAGCATTTAGAAAGCCATGAAGAGCCAACAGAGCTGGAGAAAACAGACGATATTGGAGCCGACCTTGTGGCCAGACTGCAAATAGTCGAGGGGCAACTAGCTGATTTACAGCAGCTTGTAAGTACATCATTGCTGTTACAGAAGTTTTGTGTACTATGATAGCTGCTTCTAAGTACATAACTGCATTTACAGAGGTTTTGTGTACCATAATAGCTGCTTGTAAGTACCTAATTGCAGTTGTAGAGTTTTGTGTAGCTTGTGTTTACAGCTTTTAAGTATGGAACTGCAGAGACAATCTGGAAAAGATGATAAGGCGCATTTGATCTATTTTTGGGGCCTCTAGTAATAAAGTCTGACATAAAATCCAAGCAGATATTATGTTTTCTCATCAGTGACTGTCTACATGCCTTTTCAATGTGTAGATCAATGAAGTTCGTCTGGGCAGTAAAGACACTGCTATGGAGCGATGCTTCCATCAAGTGGAAGACATGAAGGATGCTGTGGTGAGCTAAATCGTGCCGAAAGGCTTTACTTCCTAAAATGTTTCATGTGGTTATAATTCTCCTTTTCTCTATCTCTCTTGTATATAGCAAGCACTGAAGGAGAAAACCGCAGAACTCAGTGACTATGTGCAATGGGAAGCCATGCAGACTGTTCTCACCAATGAAATAGAGAAGTTAAAGGAGGTATTTTGGCACTTTAGAATGTATTCTGCCTTTTGGACCCTCAGAATTCTGATCACATTTTAACTTCAATAAAATTAGAACTTTGTAATTTAGTTAATATGATATAATTGTTTACAATATACTAATACATTATTCAAGTTATTCATACGTCATTAATGCAAAAGGCCATACAGACTTTATTGCTTATTTTTTATTTTATGAAAATGAAGGAACTGAAGCAATCCATCATGGACATCAGACACCCAACTGCTCCTTCAGGACTAGAAGAGATGGCAGAATCTTTGAAGGATGTGGCCCAACTGTGGGAAGAACACAAGAACCTGGAATCCTTTGTGAGGCGTCTGGAAGTGGCAAAGGCAGATCGGGAAGAGATCCAAAAACACGGGGAGAGCCTTGTGATCTCGGGTGTGTAGCTGTTAGGGGTGTAATGATACATCGATCTGCATTAGTACATCTATTAAATAATCAACAAGCCTGTAGCATGTTTTTCATTCAAATGTGAGGTTGAACGTACAAATATTGCTGGCTCCTGAAGTGATTGCTGAAATCATATCGTAGCAGATTTTGTGATATTGGCAGACATTGAATTGGTGTCCATTGAATCAATATAATCTTGTATCATGATGATAGTAGCTGTCAGAATTAAAGTGAACTTGAGAAGATTTACATCACTGCCAGATGACATTTTCTTACCTCTGAATACTGTGTTATTGTCCTAAGAAATAATATATTGATGTTTTTGCATAGACAGTGAAAGCACAGTGACTTATAGAAGTCACTGGTATAACAGATTAGTTAGTGATCTGGGGACTTGTTATTACAAAATATTCTCTATCACCAATTAATGGAATTTATAATCACAACTCCATTCCCCTACGCCTAACAAAGTCCTTATATTATTTTAAAACCATATTTCTGACACCACAGTCCTGACAGATTTTATTTCTTCTGTCCACTTAATCTGCATCCCATCATGCTTTTATACTTTGGGTTTTTCTGTGCTTAGGACCAAGGGACAGTGCAGCAACTCCATCTTCAGAGAATCTCATGCACATTGGAGACCTCAGGTAAATGCTTAATGCAGCTTTATTTGCTTTAAATATTGCATAGATGTATGGTTTGCTATTCTTAAGTGATGTAACGTTAACAGGTATGATCTACAGAAACAGCAGGAAGAGATGCAGTTGCTGAAAAAGGAAATGGCAGCTTTTAGGATGATGATGAAAAATACAGGAAAGCAGGACCAGGTGAGATGGATAGATGAATAGGACACAATTCTCCAGCCTGGTGTAAGTTTAGCAAACATCTGACTAATGGTGTCAATAATCTCTGTCTAAAAGGAGGTGTTTTCTGCTGAGTCGATGAGCACCATGCAGAGGAAGCTCCAGGATGAAAATAAGAAGCTCCACAGAACAGTCATACAGCTGAATGAGGTAAAGAAACACCAATAACATCATGCCGTTGTCAGATTTTCATAGAACACTTGACATGCTTTATCAGTTTTCACCTTTCATACATTTAAATAGAGTTCAAAATGCTTTACAAAGAGGGGAGTGAATAAAAATGACAACCATTTTCAAGGCTACAATTTTCTATACACAATTTAGATGCTATTTGACCACTATAGTGCTCGGCTTGTTAATTCTATTTTCGTTTGCCATTGAAGGAATTTTAGTTCACACGTAATACTGAAAAAGCAGCTTGCTTTGTAGTACAAATTTACTTTACCATTGTTGCTGTGAACACAATTCCACATGATGATTAATGATAGTTTAACCCAGTGGTTGTGTGTACCTTCCATAGAACTACCTGCGTCTCCTGGAGAAACACAAGAGCCTTGAGAGCCTTGTGGCACGGTTGCAGGAGGGAAAGGCAGATCGGGACGAGGTCCGGCTGCTGGGGGGCTTGATTAACCACACAGGTATGCTGGGACTCAAGTGGAAGAAAAGTGCGGAGTGTACATGGTGTTGAGATTTAGACCAGGCTTGTCAAATACCACTGGCACACCAGCACTGTATAATGGCTTCTTTATCTAGGACAGTATTCGTCTAGGATGCTACCTAACTAACGATACAATGTTTGCTGATTTTACAATGTTTGTTACAGTACGATTTTTGATTTACAGTTGTACCTCAGTTCTCAAACTGTTAGACTACCAACATCGTTTTTAATTAAATAATTTTTGTACTTAGACCAGCTGAAAAAACTGCCTTTCATGCGTAAAACCATCATATTTTTGGTGTATTTTTGGGCGCCGAGAACATATATTTTTTTACATTGATTCTTTGGAGAAAATTTACTTGGAACTTGAACATTTTTGGTCTCCTGGAACGGATTATGTTCGAGTACCGAGCTACCACTGTAATTCAATTCAGGAGCCAGTGATCAATATGAGACAATATTATGCTGATTGAAAACAATCGCTTCCATTCATATCAAATTTCAAAAACAGCTGAAATATAATTCCATATTTTAATTCATGAGGTCAGCTAGATATTTAAATAAAGCAAGCTTTAGAACTGAGTTGTGTGTAGCTCTGTAGAAACCCTGTATGCTATAATTCTTTGATTTGTCGCTTCATGCTTAGGACTTAAAGACTTAAAAGACTCCACCACAGCATCTGTGCCTGCCGAAAATCTCCAACACCCGTGCCAGTCAACTGTAAGCAAAATACCTGTCTAAATATTATTGTCATTAAGGAACTTTAGTCACCCAGATTTACCATACCATTGTTGCTATGAACACAATTGTTAATGCTAATTTTATAACTCAGTGTTTTTCATGTACCTTCCATAGAACTACCTCTATCTCCTGGAGAAACACAAGAGCCTTGAGAGCCTTGTGGCCCAGCTGCAGGAGGGAAAGGCAGATCGGGACGAGGTTCGGCTGCTGGGGGGCTTGATTAACCACACAGGTATGCTGGGACTCGAGCACAAAAAAAGTGTGGAGTGTAAATGGTGTTAAGATTTAGACCAGATTTGACCAACATCCTGTATCCCTGTATGCTTTAATTCTTTGGTTTGTTGCTTCATGCTTAGGATTTAAAGATTTAAAAGACTCCACCACAGCACCTGCACCTGCGGAAATTCTGCAACACACATGCCAGTCATCTGTAAGCGAAATAACGACTGGGTGGCTACAGTTTCTATTAACACTGATGAGAATTTACATACATACTGTACTTCTGTGACTAATCCTGTCAATACCCTCCTTGTTTTAAAAGACGCTGTCATCTACTGCTGAAATGATGAGCAACATGCAGGACCGAATTTTGCAGCTTCAGGACGAGAGTAATACGCTCCATGCGATATTAAAGCAGCTGAAGGAGGAGCTCAAACAGCATCAAAGTCACACAGATGTAAGCGAGACTGAGTTTAGAGTTGAACGAGTTAAATCAGTGTTTCCGGAGTATTCTGGATTATTTATTGGTACACATTTTATGTGTAGCAACAAATCCAGTGCAAATAAGTTTTAACAGAGAAAGAACTAAAATGTCACATTTGATGTCACAATGTTGACTTGAGAATTGAGAGCCCCTGGGCTTGGGGGAAGTCACACAGAACGAAACAGACTCAAGAATTTAGTGCTTGCAGCAATATTCAAGTGTTAACTTGAAACAACCCAAACCTGTAACTCTTAGTGCTGGTTCCAGGCCCGGTTAAATGGGGAGGGTTGCCTCAGGAAGGGCAGCAGGGCTACTTATTTCATTCCCTAAATGAAAAGTTAACTAAAAGCAAGTTGTTGCATTTTGATTCAATGATGTTTTCTTAATTTAACGTCAAAGGAACCTAAACATTATTTAAAAGAAGCAATCAAGTACATGCTGCATCATTACTTGACAATGTAACCATATTTGTTGACCAAATGATTAACTATACTACCTGATATCTATACTTTGAGGCATTCATGTGTGAAATCTGGAGTTGATTGAGTCTTATAGTAATCTGTATTCCAAGTATTGTCTGGAAACATGAAACACAGCTTGTTAACTTCAGTTTTGGACTGTACCATACATTTATGCCCTCAAAAACTTGAGATGTTTAAGACCTAATGAAGTGAATCAGATTTGGATCAACTCTGAACTGGCATTAAGGTCGGCACGGTAGCGCAGTGGTTAATGCTGGCGCCCCAGGGCGAGAAGATCCTGGGTTGAATCCCCGGGTCGGCCGTATGGCCTTTCTGTGAGGAGTTTGCATGTTCTCCCCGGGTTTCCATGCATTTACTATGCATTTATTATGCATAATAGGTTATTTGGTGATTCTAAATTGGCCCCGTGAGTGTGTGTGCCCTGCTGTGTGTTGGCGCCTGCCCAGGGTTGGTCCCCGCCTTGCGCCCTTAGTTCCTGGAATAGGCTCCGAGCCTGATTGAGATTAAACGGTTGCTGCCAAAATCTGCCCACTGTTCCTTTATGGATGGGTGAAAGTCAGAAGTCACATTTGGTTGTGGTGTGCTGTGCTGTGTTCACAATGACAAATAATAAATAATGTCCTCACTTAATTGGATTGCTTGCTTCTTAGTACCTGTACAGTACCATGGAGGTTCTGGATGACAAGAAGGCTGACAAAGGACTGGTGGAAATGCAGATGTGCACTGTGAGTGTTCGAAAAATCCAGTCTTGCATATATAACCTCGGCAACAGCATCTTTATTTTGCTTGAGTGACCGGATCTCCTTTTTGGGTTGTTTAGAAAGCGGATATGTTGGCCATGGCCACCATGTCAGAACACATGAATGGGATGTTTCAACACATCAGCGACCAGATGTCGGGTTACAATCAGAACTGGCACGACATGTATGAGAAGCTCTCCATGGACATGGAGTCCAAGGTGAATAGTAGTTTAGAAACTGTATCTGCAGTTGGTTAATGCTCTGAGTCATAGCTGGGTCTTCAAATACCCCAAATATCAGTATCAAAAACACATCTGTTCTTTCATGTCCGTGTTTCCAGCTGAACATCGAACTAGATCCTATAAAGGAGCAGCTGGAGGATCAGTGCAGGAAATTGAGAAACATCCTCAAACAGTTAGAGGCACAATCTCAACAGAAAAACGTTGCTGGATTGAAAAAGTGAGAGTTCAGTCTCTGATTATTATTTATTATACTATAATATCATTTAAAACTATTTTTTTATTGTTGTCACTCAAATGATCTTTCTCATACTCTCATAGGCCTATTGTGGAGAGGTTCCACTGCATATCTTGTGACCAGCCTGTTGCAATAAAAATTCCAGAACCGTGCGTTTTACATTTTGAGTTTACAGTTCATTCAAATGTATTATGTATCATGGGAGCTAAGGTACAATAAATTCCCTCTTCGTAACATTTCTGTCTTTGTTGTGAATGTGTTCAGGGCGATACTTCCAGGACCTTCATTTCCCGCCTTCCCTTATCGCAAGACAAACAGGCCGGACCTCACCTATGACATGGATCATGTGCGAAAGCATGCCAGGGGGTAAACTCATTTTCTAAAACAAGTTGTGTTTTATATTAATACATTTGAATAATTGCAAGGGACCAGGAGTTGTGTAACGACTGGGCACTTGAACCGTGATCGGAAGGTCGCCGGTTCAAGTTCCGGACCGGTAAAGGTACCACTGAGGTACTCATGAACAAGGTACCATCCCCAAGCACTGCTCCCCGTGTGGGCTGTCAAAAAATGGATGGGTCAAATGCAGGGGCTACATTTGATTGTGGGGCACTGTGTGCTGTGTTCACAGTGACAAATAAGACGCTCTGGATAAAAGCGTCTGCTAAATGCTGTAAATGTAAAAGTAAGTTTTCAAAGCCTAGTGACCAAGTAAATACAACATGTTATTGTTCTTGCAGAAACAAGAGCACACTAGGACAAGAACCATTAATACTCTCAGGTAAAATTAAGTTTGTTTTAAAATCAGTTTTGTTTTATTTTTTGCTGTAAATGGTCTAGTGGCAAGGAATAGTTAAATTGAAATACAGGAGGCCCCCGACTGAATTCCGGTGAACCAACTGAGCGTGCAAGCATTTACAGATCGGCTCCATAGATCAGCCCAATGCCACGATACCTGATGCAGCTATTTGAGTTGTTATCGGACCGATATCCCATCCAGGTATTGGATCGGTGCCATCTCTTAAAATATATTGTCATCGTGAGATCGAAAAATCAAAAGTCAAACGTAACTCAGGGGCCTTCTGTACATGAATTTAGTCTAAAATAACACCTCCCCGGTCAGCTGACCGTTACCCTGCTAGTCAAAATTGACCGAGAAGCATGAAAAGTTGTTATGATACATAACTATATTCTTAGATATTCTTGTTTTTTTCCTAATTGTGTCTAGGAAAGCCCCAGAGTGTGCCCAAGGTCCGGAACTTTCACTACAGGCCACCAGTGAAAGTGTGCAAAGAAATGCCCACTGACATCACAGAAAGTAAGTCAGCTCTGTAGATGCATAGTCCAGCTAAGACAAGGTCAGTGAATAAAAACAATCTGGCATATGCAGGTGTCTACATATTGACATTTTTTGAAAAATGATTCAAATCATGGAAACAGTTTATCAGATGTCTGCAGAATCAGCTCAGGGTTTCACTTCACAACCGCTTTCATTTTTTAAAATGACATCCTTGTTTTTTGGTTCAGTGAGCACTTCACAGAGAATGCTGATTTGATCGTCTCAGGATGTCAAGATTGGATAGACAAGTTCCAGGCCTGTCCGTCAAGAGGTATGACACAATATGACAACATGCACAACCATTTGAAGAAGTGCATCATGTTGTTTAACAGCTATAGGTGACTGTCTAACAAAACTTTCAAGCCGCAGAGCGGCCGAATAGGGCAAAATAACCTGCCCGATGCACTAGCTGTTCAAAAGTAGTAATCCGTTGCCAATCTCTTTTGGTTTAACCCTTTATGCCATATCAAAAAAATCGTCTAGCATCCAAAGGCATTAATACATCTCATGAGTCAGTTCATAAACATCCATATAATCTGCAAGATAAAATCCACAGGTTTCAAAGACAGTAATCCACAACAGCAAAAACACGCAGCAAAATCATATTCACGACAAAATTTCATGCATCAACACCATCAATATCTTGGCAAAATAACTAGGGATGCAGGATGTTGTCAGAATTGTATTGGATTCGCCTGATAATTGGTTATTCTTAAGTCACTGGCATTGGACCGACGCTTAGATTTGTCCGATATTTCCAGCAGATGTTTGTTGATGCATTTATTGCATGCTAGAAAAGTAGCACTTATGCCAGGCATGTCCAAAGTCTGACGGTGGGAATTTATTCGGCCCGTGCCTTCTGTCTTAAAATGCGTGGCGTTATTCTCCAAAATTCTGTGCACAAAGTGAAACGTTAATGAGCAAAATCTCTTGTCATTATGTGCTGAACTCTGCCTGCAGGTGCTCTGCCCTCGCTAAACTCTGCTTTCATGCTCGCTTGACTTGGCGCTTTGTTTGAAATGTCAGAACTGTGGTATTATTTTTGTTCCAAAATTCTTAACTTTTCTTTAAAAATTCAAAATTCTTAATCTTGCCTTTACTCATTTATCGGCATCGGCAGATATAAGCATGAAAAACATTGGGTATCGGCATTGGTCTATAATTCCCATATTGTGCATCCCTAAAAACTATACTTGTGCACATCATTCGTGGTTCTTATTGTTTTTAATGTTTCAAATTGAACCGTAAGTTTTTGCAGTGGTGTCTTGACATTTTCCTTGAATAATCCTTGAATCATAAATAACAGAAAGTATGTTTACAATTTTTTTTTAATTTAATGTTTGTCTTTGTGTGGCAGTATAAAGGAGCAGCTAGCAGATCTGCTAGGCTACCATTGCAGGTTCATTTATTTTTACTATTTCCTATTGTCACTTGAAACAATAATTGCCAGAAAAAGTGTTTACAATTTGTGCAATGCTTTGTTCCATCAGGTTTGTTGCTGTGATAGCTGCACTACAGCATCTTTGGAGAAAACTAATGCATAGTACGCTGAAATATGTCATTTGGGAACAGATGCACTTGCACACACGTAAATTAATGTGTACAGCCAGTCTGCAAGGCATTGGAATCTTAGGATATTTCCTCAAACAAAAATCCTGCAAGAGTTTATTCTTCAGCTGCCCAAATCAGGATGACACTCACTGGACTTCTCCAAGTTCTTTTTAAGACCCCTGAAGATTTTTTTGCCTTATCAAAATGCATTGTGTCTGTTTTTTAATTATTAAAGGGTTCATAAAAATAAAAACAACTGATTTGGAAAGGGATAAAAATCCTGAATCTATGCAAGTTCATGTCAGGGAGCTTAATCAATATATCTTTTAATCGGAAAGGTGACATTTTTATTGAGAATATATGATCTTAGATTTTTGCTCTCACGGTGTTTCAGTATAAAGACAACGATTACGTAATGCTGAAAGTGTGTGAGAGACAGACATTGTTACACAAGAACATCACATACCTCCACCTGTGAAGTAGACAGTTTCAGCTTGTTTGCTTTTGCGGCAGAGTAGACTGAGAAACTCAGTATTTCAGACTAAACCTGACCGTAAGCATCCCATTAAACAATTAGTGTAAAGCGGAGCTTTAGTTTAACAATTTAGTGATGAGTCTAATGAATCCAAAACAAACCAAATCATGGAGTACATTTAAACAAACCAAACCTATAATCAAGCCTAATCCTAATTGAGTGATTCTACAGTGCTGTTGCTTCATAGTCCTTCTCAATTTGGTTCAAGGATGTACGCAACAGCACAGAAGCAGTTAAGTCAGCCTTAATTCTTGCAACAGGCGAGACTTGAATCTTACAACATACTGGCAAGACCTGACTGGTACTGTACTGCAAAATGTGAAACTCAACTGTGATTTCATGAAAACTGAACCTGTGTGTTGAGAGTAAGTTAAAGGAAAAGATTTAACAGGTTATTAAATTAAGGCTTAATGTTATTAATAGAATGTGTTGAAAGTCCTTTTCATTAGCTGAGCAGGCATCTTAGCTAAGCACTTGCTGACACAGACCACTGTTTTAGTCATGGAGATAAGAATGCAATCTGGAGAGTTCTGAAAATGTCTGCATATTTATTTGGATAATAGTGTTAAAGTGCATTCTGGTTAGAGACGTTTTGATTTCCAGTTTTCTGGAAACATGAAGTAATTGGCGTTAATATAGTAAGAGTAAGTTAGGCAACCAACAGCCATTGATATTCAGTCTGGTTGTATTTTTAGTTTTATAAATCATGTAAACCCAAAAAAGTACTTTTTAGTGAACTACTGGTTGATAACTATGATGTGAATAGCTGTTGTACTGAATGCATTCATTTGTATATCTTTATAATTTTCTGCCTTTTAATGTAAATTTGGGTGCTAAAAATACTAGAAACCTGCCCACAATAATCTTAAAATATTTGATATACAAAACACAACCATAAAATAATGTTAGAAAGTGTAGACACTCTGAGGCATACTTGCCAAGAATTTCATTAAGAATAAACAGAAGTATATATATATATATATATATATATATTATATATATATATATATATATATATATATATATATATATATATACACACACACACATATATATATGTGTATATATATATAATTGAATATGATTTGTTATTGCCTCGATGCAAAATCGTCTACGTCTGCATCGCGATGCATCGATTATGTGATTAATTTGAACACCTCTTAATGTCTACAGTCACTAACAAAAGAAGTCCTAACTGTAATAGCACTACTCAACCACTAGAGTGAGCGTCACGGACCCTGCATCACTTATGGCACCGTGGAGTTAAAATTTCCTTTTATATTTATAATTTCCGTTTTATTTATAATTTTAGTTTAATATTATGACAGTGTTAACTTAAAAAATGGCTTTATGAAATAAAACTTTGACTTTTTAAAATTAAGTATTCCTTTAAGCGCGCCCCCGCGGAATATCTCCATCGAGCCAGATCGGTGCGCGCTCCCGTCCACTCGCACGCTCAAGAGCTCGTGGTTTCCGTTTTGTTTCTCTGAATACTTCTCGGCCAGGCGGGGATTATTTCATCGCAGGAGTCAAGGTAACCCAGGCGAAAGTGCTGTTGGGTCAGTGAAACACGGCTTTTACTTTGATAGTTAATCTCCCGTCCCGGTTTAGAGAATGTAAGGGACGGGAGTGGGCTCGATTCCGTTTAACACGCGTCACACACGTTAATTTCCTCTTTTGCAGATGTCTGTTGCAGATTCTCAGCTAAATAAGGTGCTCATCTTTAGTGCTTGAATCAAAGACAAATGGACTACTTTTAAACATTCTTGACAGGACTTTCCCCCCCAAAAAATCTTGTAGACGTTTCACCTCTCATCCTAGTCCAGCTGTCTTCCATTCAAGCACTCAATATTACTGTTTTTGCAGATGTTTGCGTCTGATTTTATGCATTCCGGATTCGAGGGTCTCATTGTTATGGCCAATAGGGATCATTTAAAACTAAATCGTGGATTTGTGTATAGTAAAAAGGGGCTAAAAAAAGAGTATGAGAAAGAGAGAGGGACGTGCATAATTACGTTAGAGAGGTGGGGCGGTTCCTTTGCTTTCATCCCAAAAAATCCCTTCGGATTTTGAGGAAATCGTGTGACTTCACCTGAGAAAGACGTGGTTATGGTGTGGAATTGACTGGTGTCTAGGGGTGAGACATTTTCCGTTTAATAAATTGATTGTTCCTAACTTAATTTATTCATTTGCATATTTACATGCTTGTATTGTAGGTAAAGGCGACAATTTAGGCTCTTTCAACCTCTTACGTTAAGAATAAACTTTTTATTGATGGTTCATGTTCTAATTGGGGGCTATTATGTAGACACTGTTCGCTTTAACGTGTATTTGGCGCGTGTTTCGTGGGACGCAGCGGTTTTCACGGAAAGCTCGTGCTCTCATTGTTACCGTTAATCACGGCCCGTGTCCTACAAAACAAGTCGCGGACTTGTGCATCGTAACGGTTTGGCAGTTTGCACCCGTTTTATTGCTTTGGTTCCCCGGTGCTGGACTCGTCCACGGACCTCGCAATTAAAAAGCTGCAAATCGTGCATTGCGTCTGTAATCTCATTCACTCGTCCGCGGATTTGCGTGAAATTCGGCGTTGCGTGGTTCTGTTTTATTTGTTGGTGAGATCGGCTGTGCGATTCTTTGTTTCCGAGACTTCAGACGGCGTGTCCGATTCTTAAATTGGTCAAACAAAGAAGCCTAACGACTCGCAGGTGTTGCTATCTCACACCCTGGTGATATATTAACGTTTCCTGCTTTGGCCTTTTGACAAAAAGTCTGTGTGTCGTTTATTCTGTTTGCATGTTCCGTAAAGGGGGAACATAGACTTCTCTTTCGTGGAGCGTTTTGCATGGGCTTTGCTTCATGCAGGCCTCTTTGCATGTGCTGATGAAACACAAATGAATTGGGTGTGTGTGTATATATATCAAGGGTCAGCTCAAAATGCTGAAGTAAGTGATGACCAGGAACCTGGTCAGCTGTGCACATATTCTGAATTATTGCACTGCTGTCTGACTGTGGCGGGCAAGAAATGGAGGATTTGACAGCAGTCGAGTTATTTCTGGATAAGCACGATGGTACAGATAAAAGGGCGTTGCATGTGCACTGGTCCATTTTTGCCTGGGAGGGAGGGTGAGACAGACAGGAGGAGATAATATGCACATGGAGAGGGGAGGGTGGGTGAAACGGACAGCGGGAGATGGACCGAGAGAGGGGGGGAAAGGAGTATAGAGAGGAGGACTTGCATAATTACGTTACAGTGGTAGGGCGGTTCCTTAGGTTTCATCCTGAAATCCCTTTGGATTTGGAGGAAATTGTGGGACTTCTCCCGGCACCGACGTGGTTATGATCAGAAATTGACTAGTGTCTGTGGGTGAGACGGGTTATATTATCTGGTTAATACAAGTAGAAGCAGATCTTTGTGTTTTTTTTTTCCTTGCCGAATGTGTTTTGTAGCTAATGGCTATAATCTAGTCTCTTTCCACCAGCATTTTTACCGCTTGGCTCTATTTACCATGATGGAAAATTCTAGCAGCATTGTTTCAGAGGATCCTCAACGTGGATTAGCACAGCTAGATAAAAACCTTTGTGAACGCATAATGGAAACAGATGGTGGATTATACAGTAAAAACAGTTTAATTGGCCATATGCTCTAGACCCGTTCATATGACTTTGTGAGGGAGTTTTTAACTAAATGTAGAACAGGTTTGTGGTTTAAATTCACAGATATTTTTAGATACCATAATATTATTCGGCTACTTAGTAAGGTCAGGGTTTTTGCATGTAGTTAATATTTCACCAGGTGTCGGGCACAACGACTGACGCGAGTGTTTAATTTTTCTCATTGTAGTAATCAAGGTTCCGTGTGTCTAATGCTTGTGTATATTTGTTTTTGTGTGCGTCAGGCTACTGTTAAAGGATGGAAACTGATCAGAATCCAGAAGTGCCGGAAACTGTTGCCGAGACCCAGGCGGTGGAGGCTGAAACGCCTGCTCCTGAACCTGAGAAGACCGAAACAACAGCTCCAGAAGCGCCCAAGGATGAGGGAGAAGCCCCGTCACAGTCTGCTGAGCCATTACAAGCTCCTCCGGAGGCAGAAAAATTGACAACTAACACTTCCATGGAGTCCACAGAGAAAGCGAAAGAAGTGGAGCCTGCTGAAGTTACCCCCGAAGCAACCGCAGAGCCTGTGAAATCAACAGAGAAGGTGGAGGTTGCAGCTTCAGGAGACCAGGAGACGTCTGCTGAGAAAAAAGTAGAGGCTGAGAAAACTCAAGAGAAGGTGGAGCAGCAAATCGCAGAACAGCCGAAGCCAGATAAAGAAGCAGAACCTACTCAGAATGATGCTGCACCCTCTGAAACCCCTGCAGCGGAGAAGGAGCAGGAAAAGCCATCTGAGGCTGAGGATGTCAAAGATGAGGCTGTTAAAGAGGTGGAGTCAAAGCCCAAAGAGCCGGAGATCCCTATGTTTTTCGGCTGGTTTCTGCAGTCTGAGGTTGAAGAGAGGATAAAGTGCTCCACCATGGACTTCCTAAAGACTCTTGACACTCTGGAGACCTTTAAGAAGCATCTCAGTGAATGTAAGTTGATGCAAATGTAATTTTAGCGAGTGTTTTTGAGCTTTTATGTTTTTGCATTTTCAGTCCCTCTCGTGTTTTTCAGTTACTGGAGAAGCAGAAAAGGAGGTGGATTTGGAGCAGTATTTCCAGAATCAAGGATCACTCCACTGCACTACCAAATTCTGTGACTATGGAAAGGTTGAAGGATCAAAAGAATATGCAGAACAGCAGGTTAGTCTGTAAAAATGTCTTGATATTTTGGAAGGTTACTGTTTTGACCGTTTGACACTCTTGATGATATAACGTTTTCCCCTGGATGACTGCTTTAACCCTCTTTTTGCCCTTTTTCAGGGAAAAAATTGTAATTCTCTACCATTAATGTTAATTTCTTCTACTTTGGCCTACATTAAGGAGAACTCGATTACTTTTCTTGTAGATAACCTGCTCCTGACTTACAACATATTCTTAAATAAGTGTGTACCAAATTGGAACATTCCACAAGCCATTACTTTTATACTGTGTACTTGATTTTCTAACCCTATATTTATATCAGTACGGTTTGTTCATTTTTGCCTCCATCAATCAGAATTAAACTAAAATTATTACTCCTGCATAGGTGGTTAAGGACTCTGTTGGCAGTTCAGCCGAGCTGTCTGTCATCGGCCTCATAGTGACCCCCCGCACGTTCGGTTCCCGAGTGGCACTGACCCCCGAGCAGCTGAAGCTTTGGCCAGAGGGCGCTGACAAGGATGGTGTTCCAGAAGCCTCCCTCCCCAGCGTTGAGTCTCTCCCTCCTGGCAGCCGCGCCCACGTGACCATGGGCTGCGCTGCGGGCGTGGAGGCAGTCCAAACTGGCTTGGACCTGCTGGAGATCCTGGCTCTCCAGCAGGGCGACCAGGAAGCCGTGGAAAAGGAGGAGCTGGAGCTCGGCACGCTGTCCTACCTGGGCCAAGGCCGCTGGTACATGGCCCTGAGGGAGGCGGTTGCTTGCGACACCACCTTCACTAGCTACTCCGACGAAAAGCGTCCCACCGAGCCAGCCAAGAAGGAGGGTGGGGAGAAGAAGAAGAAGCCAAAATGCTCCATTCTGTGAGGGAAGAAGGGATGAATGGATGGAGGAAAGTGGAGATGGAGAGGAGTTTCTTTAGAGGTTCCAGCAGGCATCTGCCTGAGACTGGGTCCTGTGTACGTGTGATTGTTGTGAGTTTGTGTGTTTTTTCCAGCTTTAGAATATTTGGGATTGGGTGTTGGCCATTGGTACTTTACTGCAACCTCTGCCATTCCAAAGCGGCCCACTGACCCCACCCAATCCTTTCTTAGCCGGTGCCTTTTTTCGCCCCCGCCCTTTCCGCTTGGCAGCATGAGCTCCCAGGCTTTAGAATCTGCCTTAAGGTCATGCGACACCCCTGCTGTAGGTCTTAGTTCACGCAGCGTTAGGTGCTAGTTCACGCCGCTTTAGGTGCTACTTCACTCGGCTTTAGCCACTGCACTATGGTAATTTCTCTCAGCACTGCAGTGTTTTGTCTTCCCAGATTTGGTACAGTGTTGGATTGCCTATTTGAATGTGTCACTTTTTGTCACACCTCTGGTGTACGTTTTATAATCAGCACCTTGTTTTGATGTCACAGTGTTTGGGTATTTGGGTTGATGGAAGATCAGTTAGCCTGTGTGGTACCATATTGGATATGGGCCTGATAAACCTTGAGTTTAGAGTTAAGTGTGTGTGTGTGTGTGGAATGAGAAATTTCTTTCATCTGTTTTAGTAATAGGGGCATTTGTTATGAACTTTAAGCAAGTGTCACTATTACACAGGCATTTATTTTTCTCTCAATCATTTCTTTTCTTTTCTTTTTTTTACTTTGACTTTATTCTTCTGTATATCCAGCTTCCCTGTGGTATATCTGAGTAAAACTGTGAACATTGTATTAAGTCTTTGGGAGGTTACTTTTTCCAAATCTGCCACTCTGCAAACATGGTACACTTCACCCAACCTTGTCTTCTGTCGATCCAATCAAGCCGATGCAGCACTATCGAATTTCCCTGTATCAATAGCTTTGATCTAGTCTTGAATTTCCTCTTTCTGATTAGTCACTTCTGACAAAGTGCACTCATTTTACTGTGAGTGGTGACTGCCTGGTGCCTTCCTCTGTAGGTGCTAGAAGGCGGAAGCCGTGCTTACGTAAGCCTCACACCTCTTGAGGTATTTTTGCACTTACTTTTTTGTACACTTAATAAAGAATTTGCTTGGCTCTGGCAACTGTGTCTGTTTTCTTTGCATCCTGACACAGCGTGATCGTTGTACTTCCTCATTTTGGTTTTGTCTTTTGGATGTTATAATCTGCCTTCTAAGCAGAATCTCTAACCACACAGTTTTGATCAGACAAATAAAACCCAGAGTCGTGTTGTAACCAACTAGTCTGAACAATCTTTAATAATTGCTCTGTGGCAGAACACTTTCAGAATCCCAGAAATTAAAAATGAACATGTAACATATAGACAAAAATAGCAGTTTTATAGATTGGCATTTTACAAGTGGTCATGGTTTTGTGATAAGTGGCAGTTGCTAGTGTAACGGTTAGAGAGTTGGCCCCATGATCAGAAGGTCGCTGGTTCAAGTCTTGTACCAGTAAATGTACTGTCCCCAAGCACTGTTCGCAGGGCCCACTGCTTAGTCATGGATGGGTCGAATGCAGCGGTCACATTTTATTGTGGTGCATCGTGTGCTGTGTTGTGTTCACAATGACAATCACTCAATTCAAGTGGGTAACTTTAGAGATCTGATTAAGTAAATGTAATTTGCAGGATTCCCCGCAAGGTGGCGCCTGTACTAACTTGCACCAAGGGCTGTTTAATTGTATGGCACACTAACGTGTGTGCTTGAGGAAAAATATATACAAAACATTACAACAATAATATGCTTAATAGTAATATAAGCAAAATAGGGGTAAAGATAACATTGAAGTAAATTATGAAGTAAAATATTTCGAGCTGAATAGAAATAAAAACGTCCATTAAACAGTTATATGGTGTAGTATTCTTCAGTATTGGTTAAATAATTTTAACTGTTATTACTTGCTATCCCAAAGTGTTACATATAGTAAAATACACTATGTTAAAATGTAGTTTAGATCAAATATGTGTAGCAAATTAAGAATAGAAACTGAATATTTTCTAAAATATTCAGTCATGGACCTTCTTTACGAAATTTCTTCAGATGTGAACACTAAATTTATGTTTACTTTCTGAAGAGACTTTCCTTTCTGTTTTCATGACAACGGGTAAAAAGATTATATATTAGTTGTCTTTTTCATAATGATCGCCGTCCTCTTGTTGCCACATTGGCTTACTTGCTTATGAAACCTATAATTCAACCTCAGTCTTTCCTCATTTGGTGTCTCAGGCCAGCGGATCAATGCCAACATTTCTATTTAAAACTTTGTGTCATTATATCGAGGCTGGTTGAGTCATGTCTTCTGGCTGAAGATCTGCATTAAGTAATCATACTGGAGATAACTGCACCAGACTGAATGAGATTAGTCCGGCCTGCTCACTCAGCAGTTTTATTTCCCAAAGTGCTGTACATATAAAATTAAAAAATATATATAATTAAGATTAAAAGCAATATAGATGTGTAGCAAAAAAGGAATAGAAAAATGGGATAAAACAGTCATATTATAAGTGAAAGTGAGTGATTATTTCACTCAGAAATAATTTTTTTATCAGAAATAATATACGATGCCTGTCATTATTACACACAGTTTGCATTGCAGTAATAGTATTTCAAATTTGGAATTTTTCACGATTATGATGCACATTTCCCCCATCAGTTAACTTCACGTCGAGACGAGCACGTGCACGGCGCGTGTCAGTGTTCTGGAAACACTTTCTATTTGCACACTTTTATTGACTTTTAATCATTTTGCGTCTGACACCATAAGATTTTATGAAACATTCGCTTTCAACACGCCATGAACCGACAGCGGGTTACATTCCAACGTCGCTCCACATTCGTGAAAAGAAGAACGAGCACTGAGCTCATCGATTCACCAGGAGGCGATGAGCTCAACGCAGCGGGAGCTGATTGGCTGAAGGGAAGCGGACGGCCCGCTTCAGCCAATCCCGATCCATTCCGGCCACTGAGCCGCCAGTTCGTGTGAGGAAGCGGAGTTCGCAGGAGCTCGAAGCGGATTGGACGGATCGGACCAATCCAAGACAAGGAAGATCGGATCAGTCCATCGTCAGACGCGAAGGTGGGGGAGAAAAACACGAGTGAAGTGGAGAGAGAAGCGCAGATCCATTAACACACACGACGAGGAGCTCCTCCAGCAGCGTCTTTTCCTCAGGATAACACTTCTGTTACAATTCATACACAAAGAGGTGAGTCCTATTAGAGACATTTGCTACTGCGCATGCGTAATTGCGGAACACGGCGTAAAATAGCAATATATAACTTTTTTCTCTTACATTTTATCATTCACTCATTTTTAACAGTTGAGTAATAATAATAATAATTGAGCACTATTTGCTTATTATATTAAAGATTCAAGATTCTTTAACACATACATGGTTACACAAATACAACACAAATGTAGTGAAATGTAGCCTAAACAATCCAAAGCAATTTAGAATTGTAAAGGTTAAGAATTTTACAGTAAACTAAAGAATAAGAATAAAATATATACATACACTATAGAAAATAATAGACCATCTTCTTTGGGCTGGTTATATGTAAAGCGCTCTGTGACAATGTTTGTTGGAAAGAGCGCTAAATAAATAAAACTGAATTGAATAAGGTTTGTACTATAATCAGTGACTGTAAATGTGCATAATACAGTAGAAACTATGGGTTTAAAATGTAGTGTGCATTGTTGCCGAATGAACAAGTACATACAATGTTTAAATTGTGGATGAATATATTCATTTGTTAGACTATTCTTATTAAACATTTTGTTGTTGATTATTGTATTCTGTCTAAATTGCGCTTAAATTCGTTTCTTGAGAGATGCTTTATCCATGTGGGTTATACATTTTCTCCAAAGCCAAACAAGGTAAAAAAAGATTTTAAACAAGCCCCACCAGTTTGTTAGATCTGGTATGAATATTTGGTTTGAATATATGTTTTCCCAGGAATTACTTGATCTTGTTATTGTTTTTATGAGCCAATGTACCAATTTACAGTAAACCAATTTTAATTAGTTTTCTTATTTCCTTATATGCCACGGTAATGATGGACACTATCAGTTGGATGTGGACCAATAAATTCCAAAGCATGAGCAATTATCAAAATTTGATTACGTTTTTGTAGCACTATTAGGAATACTAAACAATATACTTGCTTCAGACTTGTTAATTAGGCAGCGTTGGTACGATGCAGTACTCAGAAAATTAATGAATGGATGCTAATGCCTGATATAATTCTTATTATTTATAATGGGGAACAGTATCAGTATCACACTGCTTTGTCAAGTCTATCTCATCTTGGTTTGAATCATTTTCGCCCAAGAATGTTTTTTTTCCCCCCAATATGCCAATTTACCAGTTTACAGTAAGTTTAATCAGTTTCCTTACATACCTCCTTAATGATGGATTATTAGTTGCACTTGGGGCCAAACTATAAGGAGTTATAAACATATAAGTGTTATAAGAAATACTTAACAATTTACTCGCTGTAGATTAAGAATAGACAACTGATATTATATGGTATAAAATATAAGAATGTTTACAGTGTTTGTAATGTATGAAAACGACTGAGCTATTTATGTGTGTAAATATAAAGGGTATTCTTACTGCCCTTTCATTTCATTGAGGTGAAAAATGTCATCACTGGTGTAAGATTTTTGAGAAACTGGGCGTGTTTCAGCCCAAACTCCCTTATCCTGCTTGGATAGATAGTGTTCAGATTGAACAGGATGTTTCCTCTTTACTCACACACTTCTCTCTCTCTCACACACACACACACACCCTCGTCCTCGCCCGATCAATACTAAGGACACAGAGTGACCTGTCCAGTAATTTAAGTGATTGAATGGCATGTCATTTGCTGAAGCTGAGAGCAGCAGCAATTTCCTTGTGAGATCGAGGACACTTTGTAAAAATCAGTTAGTTATTAGGCCAGTTAGTTAGTTGTGTAATTGTGAATCAGTGCTTGTGCTTTTGTGTTTACATTTAAACTGCTACAGGAGTGTACATAGTGGACTGGTAGTATTTACATTTACAGCATTTAGCAGACGCTCTTATCCAGAGCAACTTACATTTCCTAATTTCAGGGACAGCTCCCCTGAGAGCAACTTAGGGTTAAGGGTCTTGCTCAGGGACCCAATGTTGGTAAGGTCGGATTCGAACCCACAACCTCTTGATCCTAAGGCGAGTGTCCTACCACTAGGCCACCAACACCCCACATTTAAACTGCTACAGGAGTGTACATAGTGGACTGGTAATATCTTTTGTGACTCTGCAGTTTTGACCTTCTCTTGCAGAAATATTTGATTGAAAGCAGGACTAAATCAGAGTCTGTCCAAATTGGTCACGTGAATTGATATATTAGGAATTGGTATCAAATACTCCAGTTGTCGGGTTTTGCCTTGTGTAATTCCTGTTTTGTGGGAGTGCTGAAATTAATCACATAATCGAGGCATCGCAATGTAAAAGTGAACGATTCTGCATTGATGCAGTGGCAGACCATAATCAGTTACATCATCATGACGTTGGTTGCTGATTTTCTGGCTGCGGCATAAAAATTCTAGTTAAAAAGAACATCCCGGTAGTAACTGATCTACAATCCATGCCCAAAATGTGAAATAATGTAGAAATTTTGAAGGGATGCATCAAAATATCGTATCGTATCGAATCATTGACATAATAACCACAGTTGAATTGAATTGTGAGACTAGCGAAGATTCACACCTCTAATAAAATGAGAATTTGTAACACCAAACATGGTTTATGTCAGTCTCAGGGATGTGTTTATTTTGCTGTGGTGTAGCTCCTTGTTAATCATTTGTGTTGAAGCCAAGGACCTGGATGTGTGTCTTAATCAAGCAGTGCACTCTCTTAATTGAACACTTGTGTTGTTTTCTCAAGGCCTTTACAAGCTCTTGAATGATTTTTATTTATGGAACAGCAAATAAAAGAAAAGAAAAGTGAATCCTTCCAGGATTTTGTGATCACAACTATGCAACCAATCATTGTCGTGTCCCACAGAAGTTGAGCCATACGTCAGTGAACTCACTTCCTTGTTACGTTTGGAAGACGCGGAAAACGTGTGATAAAAACGCCTCAGATTTAGCTTCAAAAGTAACTAAATAGTTAAAGGTTAACACAAATAAGAGTGGTTTTGTTAGTCAGTCAGTCATTATCTGAACTGCTTAATCCCTATCGGGGTCGCGGGGTCTGGACCCTATCCCGGGACTACAGGTGCGAGGCAGGGAGCAGCCCTGAGCGGGCGCCAACACACCGCGGGCCGGTGGTATAACTATTTGTATAGGGTACAACCTCCCTAAAAGCAGAAGTAAGGTGTGAAATGTTTTGTAGATTTTGGCAATTATTCCACTAGATTTTGGCAATTATACCACTTTTTTTTTTTCTTAAGTATGTTGATACGACAGATGAAAAGTACATTTAAGTTACAGTCTTTATTGCCACATTTGCTTCTACTGTCTAAATACCAGCGCTATCTTCTGATTATAGCAGATACAGTATTTATGTTCCCTTTTAGTGCACAAAATTATACACAGATAATCAAAATATACAGATAATCACCAGAGAGTAACCTTTAGAACACAGTGGAGATAATGTAGAAAGTGTAATAAATAATCAGATCCAATAATATTTTTATTTAGAGACATTTAATTATATGAAATTTTGTGACAACCCTAGTTGCAATAGTGGAGAGATTAATAATACAAAATGAAATAATACTTTCTTGTCATGAGCAGTGTAATCCTTTCCAAATTTAATGTTGGGTTTGTGTGTGTTGATTTTAATGCTAATGTTAATTTTAATTCCGTGACACACACTTGCTGTACATATCGCGAATATTGTATTTCTCTTTTCTCTGATCATAAACTTTTTATTATTCAGACGGATCACTTTGAGAGGTCTCGGGATAGACGGGTCACCGTGGCAACCTCTCTGACAGTTTACTGTCCTTACTCCAGTCCAAATTCTGACAGGTTTCAGACAAGAGGGCTGTGATGTCATCAGAGGGAGACAACAGCCTGTCTGTCACACGAGCGATCATGCGGGGATGAGGCTCTTGCAGGGAATTTTAGGTCTACCGGGAGGAAGCCAATGTTTGAGCACCATATTAAATGGTATAAAATATAAAAAATGTTTAGAAGAGTGTTTCTAATGAGCAAAAAGGGCTGAGGTTGTGAAAAAGATCATGGTATCTTTAATGTCTAGCTTACTATTAAGTATTATACTGCCATGAAGTTTATGTTTTTAGATCAACTAACTAGCTTTTGATGAATATATTTGGTGAATTGCCCAGCAACCTTACCCTAAGACGGTTGATTTTTCCCTTCATTCCCTCCCTTGTCTTTTCTTATTTTTAAGATCAGCACCACAGTTGTGGAACACCAGACCCACTTTAGTCCTCACCGATCTGTCTGTTGCTGGAGCTGATTGCACTGCACAAACCGTCAGTCATGTCCTGCTGTGAGGTTTGGTGCTAATCAAGTTAGTGTTCGCCTCCCGACTATTTTAGGCAGCCAGTCCTTTTAGGAGAGGACAGAAGGAAAATAGAGGTGTATTTGGAGAGGATAAAAAATGTATTGTTGTTCTGAGTTTTCAGTGTGCTGATGCCCAGTGTAAACCTTAATGTTTTTATTGACTCTTTTAATGAGCAAATTTTTGTTTTTGTTCATAGATTGTTTAATGTATGGTGCCTATTCTATTGCATAATACATGCATTCTAAAGAATACAATTTGGATGAGCAGATTGAGTAAAATCTCTAGATTTCAGCGATGTGTGTCTCATGTAGGGATGCATAATAATATCGGAATTGTAATTCCGATAATTGCCTTTTTTTAGTCGTCGTGGTATGCATCTCAGGAAATAGAAGGAACTGTAGCTTAATGGCTCTCTATGCACTAGATAGTGCGCATGGAGTGTCTACCGGGAGGATGCCAATGTTTGAGCACCATATTAAATGGTATAAAATAAAAAAAATGTTTATAAGGGTGTATCTAATGAACAAAAAGGGCCGAGGGTGTGAAAAAGATCATGGCATCTTTAATGTCTAGCTTACTATTAAGCATTATTCTGCCATGAAGTTTATGTTTGTGAAGTGTGATGTAGATCACTTAGAAATAGCTTTTGATGAATATATTTGGAAAATTGCCCAATGTCATGGAAAAAACACCCGCTAACTGGATAGAGAGTCAGATCAGTCAGAAATTTATGCAACATAGATTTATTGAGTACAAAATTGTATATAATTGCCAGGCAAGAGCAGGTCCACCTCACATGGAGATATGAGGGAGAGAGCTGCTCAAAACAGAGTTACATGCCTTTTTTTAATGCACATAAATATGGGGTGGATTCACGTGGCCTGTTCTGAGACTTCAGCTACTTTGTATCTGTGAATGTGCTATTTGCTGGAAGAAAACACATTTGTTTGTGTACGTGAGATTAGAAACAAGTAGAACATTAATAGGGCCGTATGAAATCCGTTGTTTTTTTTTCCCCCCAAATTCCGTATTTCCATTTTTATTCTTCTGAATTGCGTGTTTTACGTTATAATAATATTGATTCACCTAAAAAGTGTCTAATTACGGAGTGGATGGGGGAAAAAAACAATGCAATTGCAAAAAAAATCACATTAAAAAACTGTTATTCAACTTCAACAAAGTGCTGGGGTTCAGCAGAACATTTTCTGCTTTGGTAAAACATTTACCTGTAAACAACAAAAAACATTCATTTTTTCGTGCCAAAGGAAACATTTCTGATGTGAGTGTTCTTGCGGGTGCAGTCTGTCGTGTGCTGGCAAAACGTACAAAAGAGTTGTTCTCCCAATTCATAAAATCGTTTGGGTATTGTTCTGCTCTAAATTTTGCACTAACACTTGAATTTCCGTAATCTTTTTGAGGTCTTGGGTGTTTCAGCGAGCCTCTTCGCCATAGCTGACCATTGACGTTTTCCCTTCTGTGTCTGTGTGTTTGTGTGTGTGGAAAGCTGAATCCTGCCTCAACAGGTAACACGTACAGCGGCCAAAACTGATTAGAAACCACTGCTTTGCTTTGCCCACACACCGATATCAGCGGATTATACGACATTCCGCGTTTTACAACGGATTCCATTTTATTTGTTGAATTCCGCGATTCCGTCCGCGTTTTCCCCATCGCGGAAATCATAGGGTCCTACATTAAGCATTAAAATTTTCCCCTACATCCAACAACCTTACCCTAAGACGGTCGATTTCTTCCCTTTATTCCCTATTTGACTTGGTACACTACATAGGGCGTGAAGTGACTTTGTTGTGCACTACACTGGAAATGCTCGGCCCTCTGATTTCATGCCGTTTGACTTGGAACAGACATCCCGCAGTAGAATGGGTTTAAGTGCCAGTTCAAGTCCATGACCATGACCCGTAAAGGTACCACTGAGGAACTTGTGAGCATGGTACCATCCCCAAGCACTGATCTTGGAAGCTGCCAAAAAAAGTTGCCCACTGCTCCTGCACGGGTGGTTCAGCTGCAGAGCTCACATTTGGTTGTGGTGCACTATGTGCTGTGTTCACAATGACTAAGAATCGCTCACTTAAACCCTCCTTTGTTGACTGTTTTATCCCTAGCCCGTTATTCAGAAAATGTTCTTTAAAAATTTCATCTCTGTTTCTCCAGGTCTTTGATCCAGCATGTCAGCCAAGGCCATTTCCGAACAGACAGGGAAGGAGTTTTTGTACAAGCACATCTGCACCACGGCCGCCGTGCAGAACCGCTTTCGATACGCCAACGTCACCACGGAAACAGACTGGGCCCGGCTGGTCCAGGATCATCCCTGGCTGCTGACTGAGGTGACCTTTCCCTTAAAATGGTTATTAGATGATATTTAAAAAGCTGGTCTCTTAGGACCCATTTCCCAGTCGAGGCTTAAGCCTTAAGTCTAGTTTTAAGTTTGAATAGCAAATCTCCATTAGTACTACAACATTGTCCAAGACTAAACTTAATCCATGAGCAAGAAATCAGCCCATTGTGTTTATGCAGCACCCTAAAGGAATTCTCGTTTTCCCTGCTTTCTTTAGTTTATTCTCAAAAAAGCTGCCCACTGTTCGTTCACGGATGGGAAGTTCACATTGTACAGTTCGTGCTGCACAGTGCGCTGCGTGCTGTGCTGTGTTGACTGACAAATAATCACTCACTTTCTTCACTTTCAAAAACATAAGGGGCCAATTTCCCAGTCGAGGACTAAGCATAGTCTTGGACTAAATTGTAGTACTAATGGAGATTTACCATTCAAACCCAAAGCTAGTCTACGACTAGGCTTAATCCTCGACTAGGAAACTGGCCCAAGATGTTTATTTATTTAATAGTGCAGCCGATAGGATTTTTGGTAACATTTTAATTAGTTTAATCGTTGCACCACTTGAGCATATGGAGGGTATAATATACACTTTTCTGTAGGCTTTTACTCTTTTCACACTTTAATGTTCAAATAATTAAATTATAATGTGGAGTTACAGCTGTTGCATCATCACCTCTAACTGAGAGAAAGAGAGAGAGAAAGAGAGAAATGCTGGTTCACTAACAAGAAAGGAGAAGAGACAGAGCAGTCATTAGTACATTGCATGCTAAGATGAGTTAAGTGCAAAAGTAGCCGAGATTAGAATCACAGTCACTATAAATCACCGAGCTGCAGAGATGTCTCCTTGCAGAGTGGCTCTAAAAGCCAGACCTAATCAAATTTATGGAGGAGGCCACAGTATAATCATATTAGATGTGACTCATCTCCCCCCGCCTCTCTCTAAGAGAAAAGGTACAGACGTAGCATCAGTAGAAAAGGTCAAGACAGGGTTGATTTGGAGGAAAGAGATTTTTTAATCAGCTTCAGAGAAATAAAATGAGAGTAGTTTCAAAGTAAGCAAACAAATAAAAAGCCCAAAGAAAGAAAATAAACCTGCAATGTGGTCTCTTTGTATTATAGATAGTAAAGATTCTTTATAAATGTAATACTGATTTTATATAAAGGAAAAATATTGAGTTTTATTACATTTTTGTTATACATAAGTCATATGCACTACAAAACAAAATGAAATGTGAAATGTGAAATTAAAGGCTTGATTCGAGGCCAACTACACTTAGAATTCTTGAAGATGTTTCACCTTCTGAACTGAAGAAGGCTTTCGGATTTGTGGCTTTAAGAATTGAAAAAAGAAGTCCAGTTGCCCTCCATTCAAGCCCTTAAGATTATCATGTCCTGGACGACGGACAAACCTTGTTTCTTACATAGAAAATGAAATTTTATTATGTGATGATTGAGTTCTTGCCCCTAAGGTTCCAGCGTCTTGTTTGTCTCTACAGCGATTGGTTGTGAAACCGGATCAGCTGATCAAGCGCAGGGGGAAGCTGGGACTTGTGGGCGTGAACCTTGATTTACAAGGCGTCAAAGAATGGCTCAAACCACGCCTGATGAAAGAGACCATGGTGAGGTCATACCTGTGTGTGTGTGTGTGTGTGTTATTTTGTTGCTGCAAATCTCCATTACTCTACTAACATACTTTAAAAAGGAATCTAGGTGTCATGCAACCCTGTAAATAATAGAGGTGTGACGAGACACTCAGCTCACGAGACGATACACGGTATAGACAAGATTTGAACACTATTTTTAAGGAAACTTCAATTAAGAAAGATTATGAAATTATGAAATTATGGAATATGGCCTTTTATTTGAATGAAGGACATAAAAAGTCAAGTGCCAGTGCAGTGTATTTAGTGCATCAAGTGACTGGACTCCTCATGCATCTCTTCACACCATTACTGTGCATCAGCCTCTGACTTCTAATCAGTCTGAGGCAATAATATCAAACCAAAAAATATAATACAGTATCAGTTTGTTTGATGCTAGTGAAAAAAGGTTGACAACACATTCATCAAAAGTCAGAACAAACACAATGGAATAAATGTTCAACAACACCAGCCTCTGTCAGCCGTCTTTACAATTAATTAGCGTTACCGGGCGAACTTGATGAGGTAAACTTCCTCTATCGCTACACTTATGTCAGCTTAAACGTACTTTTATGGTGAAAAAACAGTCTGCCAGCTAGATTAGTTAAGGTGTACCTTGTCGATTGTGGCAAACTACATAACTGACGTATATCAGGAAAAAATAGCAAACAAGTTACTAGAGATATGTTTTTCTATCAACCCACAGAAATCAGGTAACGTTAGCTGAGGTAACTTAGCTACCTGATAACAACTTAACCTCATAGTTAACCTCATACCTTTGTCCAGTCTGCCATCTGGTGTTGTTGACCGCTATCTGCAAAGTTATTCCAAATAGTGACGTCACCTGTTGAACAAACACGGAACTAATGTTTTGCACAAATTACCCATAAAGCCGTGCAGTTTCGTGAGACAGCTTTTCATCTCGACAAGAAATATTGTTGCATTTTAATCTCTTCAGATCTCGTCATACCCCTGGAAAATAATATTGTCAATATTTTTAAAGCTGCGCTTAATATGCATCACTTCCCCTTTATTAAACAATGCTGTGTTATCGTGTTTGTGTCTCATGTAAATGTGTTTTGTTCTTCACTCTTTTCTATCCAGCATATTAATCTCACTCCATTCCCTGGTTAATGTAATGTCTTTGACGTATTGACTCCCTCTCTAAATTGGCTCGTGTCCCTCGGGGCTCGTAAACCACACCAGTTTCTATGCTCTCCTCTTTTTCATTTTTCACCTTGTCATCCTCTCGTACTCGGCTTCCTTCTCTTGCAATGCTTTCCCTTAAATGTCACGTCTCCTCGCAGCTTTTTTACACTGTCGATTTATACCCCGAATCCTCTTTGCTGTGCTGTTGTGACTGAACGGCAAATGAAATTTGTGCGTGCGTGTGTGTGTTTGTCACTTGCCATTTTTCTTTTCCCTTTTCTCTTTCATGCCCAGACGTTATATAATTATATAAAAATTTAAAACTGGAAGAAAAATAAATCATCTTGCTAGGAATAAAGAGCCCATTTTTTCCTGTGTGCAAGTTGAAACTGATGACTGAAACTGTGCTTCTTGTCCCAGGTGGGGAAGGCTAAAGGCATTCTCAAGAACTTCCTGATTGAGCCCTTTGTAGCCCATAAGCAGGTAAATAGCTGAATTAATCTGCATCAAAGTGAATCTGCAATGAGCTCTTTAGAACTGCTTCGGGATTGTTGCGCAAGAAGAAAAGATCTGCATATTTCTAACAAAGGGTCAAACCTTTTTTCTTAAGAACTGAGCTTTCGCAATTCAAATTTTGCACCGTTCTTGGGAAACCTGAAGAAAGAACAATGTCATGGAAATCTGCTGTATCTTAGCCATTTTTTTCATTACAAATTCCATTTTCATTTTCATTCGTGGCATTTAACAGGCGCTCTTATCCAGAGTGGCTTCCATTTCCTAATTTCATTGACAGTCTGCATGAGAACAATTAGGCTTAAGGGTCTGTTCACAGAACCCAGTGATGGTAGTGCATTAGGCAGGGTTCAAACCTACAACACAGAGATGGGGACTCGAGTTTGAGACTTGGACTCGAGTCGCACTGAAGTCGCATTCCAGACTTGACTTCAGACTCGCTCTCAAAGACTCGAGACTTAACATGGACTCAAGACTTGGGACTCACGAATAATTATTATTTAATGTAATTATTGTTTCTTATGTTCATCTATTTCGTTCATTTCAGTTTTTCCAACGTATTTACGGAATTTGATGGCGGGCTGAATATAACAGGGAGGCTTCACCGGGTGTGTTACTGAAGCATTGCGTTAATATTGCGTATTCAGCAACCGCTATCATCGGTGTATCTGGCTACAGCCGATGCCTCAGCGGAGCGCAAGTGCCGCGTACAGACGCTCTGAAAAACGCAGAAATAGACTAGTCTAATATTTTTTAACGCGAGCTGTTCTCTGCTCTTTTACGGAACGTGGCCGGTGTTGGTTGTGTGAACGTCAGGAATGCGTGCAGCCACAGATTTCAAAACAAGACTGACGATGCTGTATCCTCTGTTGCAGAACAAAAAAGCCGACAAATATTTGAAAATACATTTATCAATTTCAAACAAAGCTTTGTCATTAGAGACTTGAGACTTGACTTGGACTTGGTAAAAATGACTTGTGAACATCTCTGCTCCAATCTCTTGGTCCATAGGAGAGTGTCCTAACAACAGACTTCTGATTTATTTTTACTCTTTCTCACATTTCCTGTTTCCGTCTCTACAGGAGGAAGAGTTTTACGTGTGCATCTACGCAGCCCGCGAGGGCGACTATGTGCTCTTCCACCACGAAGGAGGAGTGGACGTGGGCGACGTTGACGCCAAAGCTCAGAAGCTCCTGGTGGGCGTGGACGAGAAACTGCAGCCCGACGCCGTCAGACAGAAGCTCCTCACCCATGTCCCTGCAAACAAAAAAGAGTGAGTGTAATAGAGAGAGGGAGGAAGGGAGGGGAAATCGTAAGCTGTTACTGTACCGGTTAGGGAGTTGGTCCTGTGATCAGAAGATCGCTAGTTTAAGCCCCGGACTGGTAAAGATACCACTGAGGTACTCATAAACAAGGTACCATCACCACGCACTGTTCCCCTAGTGCTGCTGTCCTCCACGGATGGGTCAAATGCAGATTTAACATTTGGTTGTGGTGCACTGTGTGCTGTGCTGTGTTCACAATGACAAATAATCTCTCCCTTAAATGTGATAGGTGACCAACGAGGGAAATAAAAGTGATAACTTTGGATAGCTTGACATTAGAGGTGTTTACCTTCACTGGTCTTATGATTTGATTCGATTCAATACGATATCTTGACGCATCATGATGCATCTCAATGCATCCTATCAATTTTTCCATATTACGTCACATTGCGTGTAGATCGTGCAGCCATAGTTGAAACCAGAATGTTCTTTTTAACTTGATTTTTTATGCCGTAGCCAGAAAATCATTGTGATACAATTTATAATTTTCAACTGCTTCTGTCCCAGAGACTACCACTCAGACTAACCAGGCTGAGTGGGGGGAGTATTGAAAAGTGTTTTGAAAAGTGAAAAAAGGAATCATTTTTAAAAGTGAGGAATGAGGGACGCTAGAAGTAAGAAAAAGACGAGTGCGGGTCGAAACAGATTGAGGTGTGTGTTCAGTGAGGTGGTCTGAGGTGGCATAAGAACCGTGTTGACTGTTGTGTGAAAACAGGCAGAGAGAAGCTTTCGGGTCTCGAATCCCATGTATTCTTAATGGGAGAAAACAAAAGGGAAAAATAAACAACAGGTAAAAAGGATTAAAAAGACTCGTGCTGGTCATGAAGGCCAAGAGGCTCATGGACCTTCGAATCGAATTTGGTGACTTTGTGAAAAACGGCGGCTGCTCAGTAAAGCGGAGAAATTTGAGCTCCATGTTAGTCTATGGGGAAAAAACGGATGCGAAAATGGACGCGTATCAAAAACATGTACTGTATATAAGCACCTCACGCTGCTATAGGCCACACGTTTAGGTGTCTGGCCTTATTAGGAAGGGCGCAATGTTGCTGTGGGAAAGGAACTGACGACTAAGGCAAGAATAAAGAATATGTAGAAAGGAAAAATGAGGAAACGGGACACGAGTCGTTTATTATGCACTTTCTCTTAGAGGAGGCTGAGGGTCCATTAGATAAATGAAATCACCCTCTCTCGCTCCATAACCATGTTAGTGTCATTCTGATCACGTACCTGCTTCTTGTCTTATTGAGATCACTCACCCACACACACAAACACACACACTCTCTGGCCGTACTTACAGCCTTGGCTGACATTGAGATTGACGATTTTGATACTGCGAGCCAACGTTGATACCATTTTCTCTCCCCTCGTCTATCACCCTCTTTTCTTTTCTCCCCCCGCCTCCACTCTTGGCTCTGGGTTCTCCTGTCGTCCTCAAAAACTCGCTCTCGCTCTCGCTCTGTCTCTCAGGGGTAATGGCCCGAAAGCAATGAAATGCCACTTTAGAAAGAACACAAGTGCACACCTAAACACCACACAAACAGACAGCACACACACACAGAATTTAGTGAGATCTGACATTTTGGGTCATTATTGGACCGCTTTTAGTAAATTTATGGATAAATGGAGATTATTTGTCATTGTGATCACAGCACAGCAAAAAGTGTGCACACAACCAAATGTGAGCTCTGCATTTGAACCGTCTGTCTTCAGCAGTGGGCAGGTAACTGGTAGGTGTCAACTGTAATCATCAACTATAATTCATGCATGAAATAGGAATAAATAAGGGTCGACTGGTTTTTGGCCTGGCCGATTATCGGAGGCCGATATTAGGCATTTTGTCGATTGTCTGTATTAAGTAAGTATTAGTAATTATTAATAAATATTAAGTAATTACAAGGTGCGCCACTGTGGCTCCACCGCCGTCTTGCTGTCTTGCAATTATTGATATCGGCTCTGAAAAACCAATACCCAATATTGGTCAACCTCTAGTAATAAACAGATTAAATGTGACCCTCCACGGCAAAACCAGTCGCTTGTCGCAAATTTTCAAAATTGAGTTATTATGTCTTCATGAAAGGGCATAAATCAAGCTTCAAAACGATACCTATAGTGAATGAATCGGACGACATATGACTGAGATATCAACATTCAAAGGAGTCGGGTTTCTCCTGTCACGCCAAGTGAGAAACGGAGAAATCTGCCTTTGAAGTTGACTATCGCCGTAGCACTCACAGACGCTTGGTGCGGTCGCGGCTACGTTTGTATTTACGGTAGCCTACGCTGCATTCACAGCCACACGGATAGCCTACCTGCGTTAGGTTAACTGAACTCGGGAGACGAAGATGGATTCTGGAGAAATATCTTCACGCTAGTCAATGAGTGGATTTACCGTAAATATTGAAGTAGAGCGGTCAAAACAGAAACTTTTAACATTCTGCTGGAATTGAATTCCTCACCTCAAGAAAGTCACGTTTTTAGGATGGAAAGGGTAAGTTTTTCAGCGGAATTTATTCACAACAGTACAGTATAGACCTTCCACTGTTTCAAAACACAAAACAAAAAATCCAAATTTTTACCCCACGCAACATAAATGCTCGTCTTTCTCGGAAACCTCCGTTGCGACAAGTGACTGGTTTTGCCGTGGAGGGTCACAAATAAGGTGAGCTACAGAGCATTTCAGTACTTGCTGAATTAATTCTCGATCTGTGTGTGTGTGTGTGTGTGTGTGTGTAGGGTTCTGACCAGTTTCCTGGTGGGTTTGTTCAACTTGTATGAGGATTTGTACTTCACCTACCTGGAGATCAACCCTCTAGGTGAGTCATGAATAATCAGGCTCCTGCTTCCAAGAATCTTGCCAAGTCACCTCCTCTGCTGTTTAACAAGATTAACAAACAGGTTTTTCATCCTGGCCGACTTCGGCTAGATCCTGTTAAAAAGTGACTCTTCAGGTAGAATAGAAACCCTGTTGGAAGATGTGTCTCCCGAGACTCGATTAGCCAGTTCCTGAGTTTCAGCAGCAGCCGACTCAATGTGTCCCTTCGCTAAAGTCACATATTCTAATTTTATTTTCATTAATGACATAAGAGTCTCTCTGGGAAAACTATGCTCTCACTTTTACCCACAGTAGCTGAATTCCTGGAGTTGAATCCAAAGTGACTTTATGAATAAGATGTATTATTATTTTTAAAGAGCGAGAGAAAGAGAGCAATATGGGATTAAAGCTAGTGCGGAGGAGCTCTATTTCTTAGTTCCTTTTCATTTAATTTGGATGTTTGAGGGATGAAATCACTGAATGATTTACGTTGAGTCTGTTTGATGGTGTGTGTGTGAGATTGAGGTTGTTGTTGAGCATTAATTAGATGTTAGTTTGTGCCTTGTGGCATCTGCTCGTGTTTTTATCAGTTTCTTTGATGTTTCTTTTCAGAGAAATACACAAGCTAGTAATCTTCATGAAGCTCGCAGTTCCTCACACACACACACACACACACACACAAAGTATTACAAGTCCAGTAAAGGTTTTGTGATACTGATCATATGTTGCCCTCAAGGCACTGCTGTCAGAGTGTGTAAGTGGATCTGAATATGTACTGGTTAAATATTTAACTGCCTCCTCAGTCGTTTGTCCACAATCCGATCAGCTCCCTCCCACTTAAGATGTAGTGTTCAGATTCCTGCATTTATTTAGAATATTCTATAAAGGAGGCCTCACAGCGAGGAGATCCTGGGTTTGATTCCCCGGCCAGCCATGGGGATTAAGCGATTCAGAAAATGAAATGTGACCCGATCTGCCGTAATGAGTCGGAAAAACTTCAAAAATATCGTTTTTCCTTTTCGAAGACCAGATTAATTTTGAAGACCTTTTCTTTCATATAACACCAAAAAAGAAGAATTGATATTTTTCATGTTTTTCAACATAATCGGCCCGTATCTAAATAAATAGAACGCCGACTTCCGACTCATTACGGCAGATCGGGTCACAAATGATATATAAATATTATAATGATATTAATAATTTAAGCAGTTAGTAAACCTCTCTCGCTTCCTCTCATTCTAGTTGTGACTAAAGATGGATTGTACGTGTTGGACATGGCTGCTAAAATTGATGCCACTGCTGATTATCTGTGCAAGGCAAAATGGGGAGATGTGGAGTTTCCTCCTCCGTTTGGCCGAGAGGCCTATCCTGAGGTGAGACGTCCCCAGTGCCGGATTGAAGTGTGTATTAAATATTTATATATTTGTACTTTAAAAAATATGTCGACAGAAAGTTTTGATTTATACAAATTTCATTTCAACTCCCTGAAAGCATTAAGATTATGGACATCTGATCCAGAATATTTTCACTTCCTCTTGCTAAGAACTGACTTAAATATTTAATTAGACACAAAACGTCTTGAATAACTAGAGATGCATTCCCGCAAGAAACGTCCAACGTTATTGGTCAACTTTTGTAGCTGAGCACACATCTCAATCTGTTTTCACCCACACTCATCTTTTTCTTTCTTTCATCATCACTCGTTTTTTCCCCATTCACTTCAATACATTTTAATCAAAGTCTTTCTACTCAGCCAGCTTTCATGTCACACATCCAAAAATTGAGCAATCACATTGGTGTTGTCTTGCAGACATGCATCTCTAGTCAGTCATTCCAGGATTTTTTGAGATTGTTGCGGCCTAAATGCCTGATTTTGCAGCAGATTTTCTATTGAATTTTTCAGGCGTTTTGTTGCAATTAAGTTACGGGAGTAACTTCTAAAGTTCTTCCAGTAAAGTTCTGGAAAGATTTGTGATTTTGTCCTCCTTCATAATGATTCTTTAACAATTAATTAAAATGACGGGAACAAAACTGGTATTATTTTTAGTAATCATTAATTATTTGGTTTCTTTTTGAAGGCAAATATAAGGCGTTTTTATCACACGTTTTCCTGCGTCTTCGAAACGTAACAAGGAAGTGAGTTCGCTGACGTATGGCTCAACGTTTTGCGGGAAGCGACGATGATTGGTCAAAGAACACTGCTGTTTGTCACATTCCTAAATGAGGGAATGCCTTTTCAGTAGAAGCAACCGTAATGAGATTGAGCCGTCATCACACGTGCTCCCAAGAACTTTAATACATGCCCTTTTAGCCTTTCAGATGACCAGAGAATCTTATATTGGTCCCTAAAAATGCTCACATACATATTTTATATTTTAAGAAACAGGTTTGCAGAAATAATTGGGTCTTCCGTCATATAGTGCGGTATCATATGGAGAACTTTAATTGTCAGTGGAGCCAGATGGGTTCGGTTCACGGAGGCCTTTGATTGGCTGAGCCAGCTGAGACCAGACAGCTGGGTTCACCGCTGTTAACGGGGGAATAGAATTTATTATTCCCTGTGTTGTGCCTGTTTTTATTGACGAGCCATTTTATTTAGAAACGTCCACCGTGTAGGCACTTGGTGGTGTAAAATAGGACACTGTAGCCCAGAGTCTGTGTTTCTCAGCATTGACATGATAAATGATGCTTATGTTTATTGATGCACGATATGGGAATTATTGACGCCATTAAATGACGGCATCCATTTTAAGACAGAATGCGCAGGCCTTTGGACATGGCTGGCACAAGCGCTACCTTTCCAGCGTACAATAAAGGACAAAGCAATTATCGTTCGCTTCCAACGTGATTCCGAAATTATTGTGCATCCCTACTTATTTTAATAATAATGCGTCCGTCCTGCTAAACAAATGTATCAACGCTCAGTTCTGTCAACGCTGACCGTGTTAATTTACCACGTTAGGAAGCATACATCGCAGATTTGGATGCAAAAAGTGGAGCCAGTCTGAAACTCACGCTCCTGAACCCTCGTGGACGCATCTGGACCATGGTGGCAGGAGGTGGAGCCTCGGTGGTGTACAGGTAAAAGAGAGATTTTTTTTCCCCTTTAAAAGTAGTGTTCTAGTTTATCATTCCCCATGTTGTTTGTCTTCATGTTCAGTGAAGAATGGACAAAATATGGTATATTGAGGTTGAAAACCAAATTCTGAGCGAGAGATTTTGGGAATTAGAGAGGAAACGTGGAGTTGCATTTTCTACACAAACTTCTTTTGTTATTGTCATTGCTTCTATGTTTTTGTGAGCTCGTAGGTGGCAGCGACGGCCAGGTGGCAGATACTGTGGCTCGTTAGGGGTGAGCACTGAATTGCGCTAGTCAGCCAAGCTTGAGAAAGGAGTGTCTAGAGGAATAAAGGGAGCTCTTACAGCTTCACCAGCGCTGCTCCACTCCATCTGTCAGAAGAACTGTGTAGTGGAACTAATTAGGGTGTGGATATGTGAGGGAGGGGGAGTCTGCTTCCCAGATAAAATTTTACCTTTACATTCCCTCTCATTTATTTTCAAAGTTATGATAGTTGCCATAGGGGTGGGCGATATATTGAATATACTCTGTGTATCTCGGCTTCTTTCACGTACGGCGTAGTGAATGTCTATATCGCGAATATCGAGTACAAATCCTCACATTAATGTTAAACAGACAGCATGTACGCCACGTTCCAGTTTGGTTTCTCTGCTCTCTCAAAGCAGAGCGCTCACTCCCCCCGCCCATCCAGAACACTCTCCTAATGCTTTGTTGTGTGCTTGTAGAAGGCATGTGTGTGTTTCTGCTTTTCTCCGGTGAAAGTAAAGATTGGCGGTGGCATCGGCGAATCAGCTGTTGGACAGGGGCGGTGCTTAGCATTTATCCACATACTGGAGCTGCAAGATGGCAGTTTTTGCTCTTTTGTCCACTTTTATTCAGTGCACAAAAACAGAATTAAATGCTTAAACGGGCGTAAATTACATTATTACAGATAAAACCCATATTTGATGTGGCTCCAAGTCGTGGCGCAGGGGATTGTGGGAAGTTCTCTCTCAGAAAGATAAAAAATATTGCGATATTATTTTTTAGGCCATATCGCCCAACCTTAAGTTGCCGTTATTCTGGAGGCTGTTACTGTCCTCACAGTTCTCAGCTTAAACCATGTCACGTTAACCCTGTCTGCAGTGATACAATCTGCGATCTGGGAGGAGTCAACGAGCTGGCCAATTATGGAGAGTATTCAGGGGCTCCGAGTGAGCAGCAGACCTACGATTACGCCAAAACCATCCTCTCCCTCATGACCCGCGAGAAGCACCCCGATGGTACGTTCAGCCTTAATAGTATTAGAATCAATATTATCAATAATCAGTGTGGTCTTCATATTCCATGTGTTGTGCAGTGTGGTATTTTGAGGGTCATGAAGTGAAAACCTTTCTTTTCCGTTACGTAGGGAAGGTGCTGATCATCGGAGGGAGCATTGCTAATTTCACAAACGTAGCGGCAACATTTAAGGTATGGAATTTATAGCTCCACCAACACGTCACAAGTGTTACATATCATGAAGATTTTTTTTAGGTAGATTGTGGAAGTTGGTAGTGTAACGGTTAGGGATTTGGCCCCATGACCGAAGGGGTGTCGGTTCAAGTCCCAGACTGGTAAAGGTACCACTGAGGTACCCGTGAGCAAAGTACTGTCCCTAAAAGACCTTTGTCACACTTCCTGGTTCTGAACGTTCTAATCAGTGAAGCAGTGTACCCACACTTCCTGTTTACATAAGCTGTTTCAAACGCAATGGCTGTGTTATTATAGTGTAGGTGGCTGCTCTAATTTGTAACAACGACACACTTACCTCAGCTTTCCCGATGTCTCTAAAGATGAAAACCTACGGAAAACTTGGGTGAGGTTAATCTGGAGGGACGAGAGTCCGTCATTTAAAATACTTCATAGAAGCACTTACGTCTGCAGTGTAAACTTTGACAGTGTTTTTATGTACCCAGGAGTGGTAGAAAACGTCCGAAACCCGGTGCTACACCGCGGAGATTTTCTTGGAATAACTGGGTTCCTCCGTAACCTTAATTGTACCTACTTCTTCCTCGGCAGAACCTTCGCTAACGTTAACGTTAAAAGCACCCTAAAGACGAGCACTGACCCGGTCAAAAAACCTGAGCCCAGTTATTCCAAGAAAATCTCTGTAGTGTCTATTGGTCAAATGCTGAGCTTAGGTTTTGTTGTGGTGCACTCTGTGCTGTGTTCACAATTAATAATAATAATAACTTAATAACTTTGTGTGTTTAGGGTATTGTCAGAGCCATTAAAGACTATCAGGGCCCTCTGAAGGAGCATGAAGTTACCATCTTTGTTCGACGTGGTGGCCCAAATTACCAGGAAGGACTGAGAGTGATGGGGGAAGTGGGTAGGTGCATGTGTGTGTGTGTGTGTGTGTGTACATGAATATACTGTTTATTAATATACACCGATCAGGCCTACCGTTATGACCATGGCCTCTGTTAGTGGGTGTGATATATTAGGGACCAAATGATGTGTTGATGTGTTCTCAACTTGATGTTAAGAACTTTGCTCAGTGACTCAGGATTGGTTTTATGCTCTCCTAGGATGAACTCAAAAGTGCTTGTTTGTTTGTTTGTTTGGTGTATGTGCGCACAGGTAAGACCACAGGCATCCCCATCCATGTTTTCGGAACTGAGACCCACATGACCGCCATCGTTGGCATGGCGCTTGGACATCGACCAATTGCCACTCAACCACGCGTGGCTGCCCATACTGCCAACTTCCTGCTCAACACCAGCGGTGGCTCTTCGGTGTGTGTGTATGTGTGTGTGTGTGTGCACGTGTGCGTGTGCATGTGTGTGTTTATTTTTGTGTGTGAGTGACAGAGTGTGAAGGATTTCGATAATTTGACTTTATTCTAAGAGTTTTATTGCTCCTGTGTTAACTCTATAACGTGACAGAGCGTCCAAGCCTCCTGCACCGATGCCCATCTTCTCCTCTGGACCTAGCTTTGTCCTTATGAACGGTACTTTTACTGGCAGCCCCTCTGGGGGAAATATGCCTCGTCTCAGTCAGTGCGTTGGCAGAAAGCCTTAGTGTTGCCTGCAGCAGCCCATTAGATGCAGCTCGTGTCACTGCTTTCACTCAAGTGAACTCTCTTTATTTCTTTGCCTCCTTTTCTCATTTCCCCTTTTTCGAGTTCCTCAGTTAGTGCGGAGTCGCAGCATGCCTGCACTTAAAGCAAAAATAATAGCTGGATTGGGTATCGTGGCACTGGGTGGCAATTCATACTAAATCCTACATTTTAATATAACAATGAGAAGAAACAAGCAACGCAACACACTACAATCCCAAAAGCAAATCACACCATTATACTGTTTAATTTCCTTAACAACATCAGTTCTCACTCACAATTTCTGTGTTTCTGATGGTTTTAGCGCTGCAGGATTAGGCACTGTCACAAAATACACTAAATCATTTTTGAGATGTTATTTTAATAATAAATAATTAATCATATACATATAGGTGAGTAATTATTATATTGTTTTAGGTAGGAAAGTGGTATCTAAGTCAAGTATTTCCTTAAACATAACAGAATAATCTGATTATTTTTAAAAGCATTATTTTCTGTTTTCTGATTTAAAAAAAGACTCAAGAAGGCTGTATCAGATTTTTATTGTATTGGCAGATATCCAAATTTACAATATCGATATTGTATCAGACAAACAGTGGTATCGTGCCATGTACTTGGATGGGAGAAGGAAAGTAGGAAAGCTGATTGCGCTTGTTCTAGGTGTCGGTGACGGGGACACTGTTTACATCTGGGCTCTCTGAGCTCTTCTTAAAAGTATCGGGGTGGAACACTGGTGTCCTGCTATAATAAATAGTCCCAAAAGGGACTGTTCAAATCTGGCCTCCCTCTAAAGATCGTTCCCAATCTCAAACTGATGAATTCTCTCTTGCTATTTTTTCAACTTGGCTAATGTATAGTGAGTGTGCTGGTGCAGAATCATTGTCTCTGTAAAGCACTGTATTTGTTTTGTTATATTCATCTTTTAGTCTGTTTGTTTGATCATCTTGTCCCTCTCTCTTTGTCAGACCCCTACCTCAAGTCGGACAGCATCTTTTTCGGAGGTGAAGAGTGTAGCGACGGCTTTGTCAGATAAAAAAGCTCAACCAGGCTCTCCAGCAGGTTAGACCTATACACATCAACCTACATTGCCCCTTAGCAGCAGTAGCAGCTTCCCTTTTACCGGGAAGGCTTTCCAAAAGATTTTGAAGGAAGTGTCGAAATTTCAAGTTCCTCCTCAAAACTTGGATAATTCCCAAATAATGTTTTAAACGTGGGATGCTTCTCCCCCTGCTGACCAACGAGTGAAGTGCACCTCAAGGGTTTTGCACACAAACTTCACTAATATGTAATAAATAATTCTACTGATAAACTTTATTTGAATAGCACATTTCACTACAGATTTTTGACTTGAAAGTAATAATAATAATAATAATAATAATAATAATAATAATAATAATAATAATAATAATAATAATAAAGAAGAGAAAAGATTTGAAAGCATAACCCTAAGAACTTTCCCCTCTTAGACGTCCAGCCATGCAGTTTGGATTGGTTCTGCAGCCAAACTAAATGACCATCTCATCATGTTATTCATCATTACTGTCCTGATCTCAACTGTTGAGTATGATCTTAGTCAACCATAAAGCCCGACATCAACTTCCTTTGTTCTGTTTCCGTTACAGATTCGATTCAGACTACTTTTACGCTTCTATATTTAGCTGTAAATATTCGATTCTAGTTCTGGGGTTCAGAAATTAACGGTAAAAGACATTCAAAGGTTTAGTGCATATGCAGCAATATATTAAGATGCCCACAATGCTGTGTAAGCTCTTATGTTGGTTACTTTGTCTTTTATTAGCCAGAAGAGTGGGCAAAAGAAAAAAAGCTGGTGTTAAATACTGTTTCAGGAACTGCTAGATGTCAAGATGAGGAAATAGAGAGTTACTAATTTTATAATTGTTATAATCATTACTTTGTGGTGGACTTTGCAACTCATTTTTATTGAGTGATTGTCATTGTGAACACAGCACAGCACCCTAACCTTTACTCTACTTGCTGCCCCATATCTGGTCAGAATGTGCCACAGCTAAAAGGTCACGGTTAAAAAGGACGCTGGTATTTCTCTAGTAGACAAGACGTTTGATTTGGAGAATACTTAATCAGGGGCAGGTGGTGTTACTGTTTGTCCTTGACTGGTTTCTCCTAAATGGCCTTGATTCCGTCTGTCCTTGCAGTCCAGACATCTTCCAGACAAACAAAAACAAGGAACGGTGTGGTCTTGAAGGTTGCATGCCTGTTCAGCACAATACAATGGGACTGGACACAAGAATCAATCAGATTAAGACTTGTTTTGTATTTTCAATCTTAATGAATTGCATTATTATGATTCACTGTTGCATCATAAAGGCAACAGATTTATACTCATATTTACACTACCGCTCAAAGGTTTTGGAATCTTTCTTGTTTTCCATGGACACATTAACACACATTAAATTTGTCTGAATAGAAAAGATGAATGTGTTCTTGCAGTTTGCTTGATTTGTCTAGAGTTTACTGTTGAAAGTCTCCACGTCTCTTTTCTTTCTTCCTGCAGCCAAAGCCACCACTCTGTTTACCAGACACACGAAGGCCATTGTGTGGGGCATGCAGACTCGAGCAGTGCAGGGAATGCTGGACTTCGACTATGTGTGTTCTCGCGCAGAGCCGTCCGTGGCAGCCATGGTCTACCCCTTCACGTAAGTTTACAGCTCACAAAGAAATCCTTTATACGAAAGACGTCACGTGCATGAAAGATTTATTATTATTTTCCATATGCCTTTAGATATGGGCACTGGTCAAAAGTTTGGACACATCTGGGTAAATATTTCTTGTATGCAATGGCAGCTCGTAATCCATTTTAACGGAGGTTTTCAACCGGCCATCCCCTGTCCCCTACCGGTCTACGGTGGCATTGCAGGTGGTCTGTGACATGCAGTCCCCCTTTACTACTGAACTCACTTTATAAAAATGATTCCTTTTTTATTTTTCAAAACATTTCCAACTGATTTGGGCATATTTTGAACATTGATTGTGTATGTCACTGGTTACCTTCTAACTAACTGTATCTGCACAAATTATTGAAAAGTATTGCACAGACTCTAGTTCTCCACTGCTGTTATAATATCTGCACAAACTTCAGTGTTAGTCAGACTGTTTTAAGAGATATTGTTTTATTAATAGACTGGATATAGAATTTTTCATATTGAAACTGTTTCTAACCTCTTGCACATACAGTGTAAAAGTCAATTTCCACTTTTGTAGGTTAATATTGCATCTAAATTCTCTCTTTCTACTTCTATTTCTAGTACAAGTTTAAAGTTTATATTTAATACTCCATTTCTAGTTTAAAATGTATATTTTGTATTGTATTTATATACTTTTAGTTCTATATGCCCTATTTGTTCTTTCTTCCCTGTTTCTTGTTGCACTGTGTAAATTGGAGCCACGTCGTCTCGTCTCTCTGTATATTGGTGCAGTATATAGCAGAGATGACAGAGTTTACTTTGACTTTGACTTTGATCTTTATGAATAATGAATTTAATGCAAATATCTAAAAAGTAATACAAAAAATACTCCCTCCAACACTTAGTCTGAGTGTTGGTCCCTGGGACAGAAGCAGCTGTATCATAATGACATTGCTTGGTGATTTTCTGGCTGTGGCATAAAAATTCAGTAGCAACTATAGCTGCCCAATCTGTGATCCATGCCCAATCTGTGTGCAATGTGAAGTAATTTAGAAAAATTGATTGCATGCATCGCAGTGCATCGAGATATCATATCGAATCGAATCGCTGACGTGATAATCATAATCGAGTTGAATCGTGAGACCAGTGAAGATTCACACCTCTAGCCGCTACATAATTCACAGATTAAGTGGATAATGTGAGATCTTTTTTTCGACTGAATTCCCGATTCCTGAATCAGTATTTGTCAATGCACTCTGCAATAAACTCCATTTCTGATTCTGATTTTCGTCATCTAAATTATAGTTTGAGCGTTAATTTGTTCAATAAATCTGCATTCTATCCTGTCTCGTATCTGTGTTGCTAACTAGACACATAAAATCCTGCTTCTGCTGGTATCTTGTATTGCAGTGGCGACCATAAGCAGAAGTTCTACTGGGGCCATAAAGAGATCTTGATCCCGGTTTATAAGAACATGTCGGATGCCATGAAGAAGCACCCGGACGTGGACGTGCTCATCAGCTTCGCCTCCCTCCGCTCTGCCTTTGACAGTACCATAGAGACACTGCAGTACCCACAGGTCTGCTTTCCTCCCAATTAATCCAGAGTTGGCGCTGCCGCCTCATAGTGAGAAGGTCCTGGTTTCGATCCTTGCGATCCCGATAGGGGTTAAGCGGTTCAGAAAATGAATGAATGAATGATCCAGCGTTTCCAGAATAATGGGTCTATAGTGCTGAGTTTTCAGATGTTTCATCAGCCATGTTACATTTGTGAAACTCTTGAGGGACTGGTGAATGTGTTTTGAGTCAAGGAATATCTACAATTTATGAGGACTAAAAAGTTGAGAACCATCGCTATAATGAAGTGACTAATAATTTGACACTAGAATTCTAATGACGTGCCATAAAAGGCTGTTTTAGATAATAAAGGACATTTTTGTCAGAAACATTTTTGGCCACTGCATAATTCCTTTAGTTCTAATGAGGTGGAAAATGTGCGATATTGTAGTGTGTAGTGTTCTTAAAGGCGTAGTGAGCATATAAACCTTGATTTCTTATTTTATTCATTTCACTTCAGTTGTCTGTGTGTGATTTTCCAGATTCACACGATTGCAATCATCGCCGAGGGCATTCCCGAAGCTCTGACCCGCAAGATTATCAAAAAGGCTGACGAGAAGGGAGTCACCGTCATCGGACCAGCGACGGTGCGTCTAAACAGCTTTATGTTATCAACGTTGTTTCAACGTCGTATATAATGACGTTACCGATACATAATACTTAGATTGATGAATGAGTTTTTTGTATTACGTATGGGATGGACGTGGTGGTCTGGAACAAGAGGTCATGGGTTTGAATCCTACCCCCAGCAGTGGGTCCCTTACGCCCAAATTGCTCCAGGGAGAATGTCCCTGTAATTAGTCGATCTGGATAAGAGTGTCTGTTGAGATAGCATTAATGTGTGGTGTGTGTGTGTTTTAGGTCGGTGGCATAAAACCTGGCTGTTTTAAGATCGGTAACACCGGCGGTATGCTGGACAACATCCTGGCATCGAAGCTGTACCGGCCAGGCAGCGTGGCGTATGTCTCCCGCTCGGGTGGCATGTCCAACGAGCTCAACAACATCATCTCCCGCACCACAGATGGAGTCTATGAGGGTGTTGCCATCGGAGGAGACAGGTGTGTTTGTGTGTCCCATGTTTACCAACCTTAAGGCTTGAAGAAATGTGAAACACGTTGATATACTTTTTAAATCAAGCTTCCCTTCTTTAAGCATGTGCAACCAAGCAAGCAAGCAAGACAAAACAGTTCTAAAAAGAGTACAAATGAATTTAAAAATCCTTCATGAAATTAAAATAAAAGATGGGAACGTAACTTTTCTATAACAGAACAGGTGGTAGTATAAGCAGTATTCATCAAGGCAAGGCAAGGCAAGGCAAATTTATTTATATAGCACATTTCATACACAGAGGTAATTCAAAGTGCTTTACATAAAAGGAAGTAGAGTAATAATAAAAACAATAATCATAAAAACAATAATCATAAAAACAATAATCATAAAAACAATGCAAAATGATTTAAAAATGATTTAAAAATTGATTTAAAATACGTTCAAGACAGTTAAAAACAGAATGCAATCGGTTCGGACGAAGCACAGTGCTCATTCAGTAAATGCACAACTAAACAGATGAGTTTTGAGTCTAGATTTAAATGTAGCTAATGTTTTAGAACATTTGATCTCTTCTGGAAGCTGATTCCAACTGCGGGCAGCATAAAAGCTAAAAGCGGATTCCCCTTGTTTTGTGTGAACCCTTGGTATTTCTAACTGACTCGATCCTAATGATCTGAGCGGTCTGTTAGGTTTATATTCCGTGAGCATGTCTGCAATGTATTTAGGTCCTAGGCCATTGAGTGATTTATATGTCAGTAAAAGTACTTTAAAATCAATTCTAAATGTAACTGGAAGCCAGTGTAGGGACCTGAGGACTGGTGTGATATGCTCAGACTTTCTGGTTCTAGTCAGAATCCTGGCAGCAGCGTTCTGGACGAGCTGCAGCTGTCTAATGGTTTTTTTGGGAAGGCCAGTGAGGAGACCATTACAATAATCCACCCTGCTTGTGATAAAGGCATGAACAAGTTTCTCCAAGTCTTGGCTGGAAACAAAACATCTAATTCTTGCAATGTTTTTAAGATGATAGTATGCTGATTTAGTTACTGCTTTGACATGACTACTGAAACTAAGGTCTGACTCCATAATCACACCAAGATTCCTGACTTGGTTTTTAGTTGTTTGACCCCTAGCATCAAGATATGCATTCACCTTAAGAACTTCCTCTTTGCTTCCGAATGCAATGACTTCAGTTTTCTCCTTGTTTAACTGAAGGAAGTTCTGGCACATCCAACTGTTTATTTCATCGATGCATTGGCAGAGGGAGTCAATGGGGCTGTAGTCATTTGGTGATAATGCTAGGTAAATCTGGGTATCATCAGCATAGCTGTGATAGGCAATTTGGTTCTTTCTCATTATTTGACTTAGTGGGAGCATATACAGGCTAAACAAGAGCGGCGCAAGAATTGAGCCTTGAGGGACTCCGCATGTCATGGACGTCCACTTTGACTTATGTTCTCCTATACTCACATAATAACCTCTCCCTTCTAAGTATGACCTGAACCAATTGAGAGCCATCCCAGAAAGCCCGACCCAGTTTTCCAGTCTCTCTAGAAGAATGTTATGATCGACAGTGTCAAACGCAGCACTAAGATCTAGTAGTACCAGCACTGATATTTTGCAAGAATCAGAATTTAGGCGAATATCATTTATTATCTTAACGAGCGCTGTCTCTGTGCTGTGATGCGGTCGGAAACCAGATTGAAAATTGTCCAGGTGTCCATTTAAGTTTAAGTAGTTGTTCAACTGATTGAAAACTACCTTTTCAATAATCTTGCCTATAAAAGGGAGATTAGATATTGGTCTATAGTTGCTCAATATGGTGTTATCAAGATTGCTCTTTTTCAGAAGGGGCTTAACAACTGCAGTTTTCAGGGAGTTTGGAAAAGTCCCAGAAAGAAGAGAGGTGTTCACCACTTCTAGGAGATCTGCTTCTAAACAGTTAAACACACTTTTGAAAAAAGATGTGGGAAGTGTGTCAAGGTTGCAGGTTGAGGAGTTAAGGTGCTGCACTATTTCTTCCAAAGTTTTGCTATCGATTGCTTCAAAACCAGACAAAGTGACTTCTTTTTGAAATTGCGGTCGAATCTGTGTGATCTCTGCATAACTTGAGGATGTGCTAATCACCTTTCTGATATTAATGATCTTCTCTGAAAAGAAGGAGGCAAAGTCATTGCATTTACTGTCAGAGAGCATTTCACTGGGAATCTGACTTGGGGGGTTTGTTAGTCTCTCAACAGTAGCAAAAAGAGTGCGAGTGTTGTTTAGGTTACTGTTTATAATGTTTGAAAAGAACTTCTGTCTTGCTGTGGCTAGTTCCACATTGAAAGCATGAAGGCTGTCTTTATAGATGCTATAGTGAATTTCAAGTTTCGTCTTCCGCCACATCCGCTCAGCTTTTCTGCATTGTCTTTTCATACTCTGTACTGCTGTTGATCTTCTCCAACATGATTTTTGTCTGCCAGTCGTCTTACTGACTTTCACTGGTGCAATGTCATCGATGACATTCTTAACTTTTGAGTTAAAAGACTCCAGGAGAAGATCAACAGAGTCTGCAGAAATGCTTGGCATTGAAGATATAGCCTTCATAAACAGCACACTAGTATTTTCGTTAATACATCTCTTTCTGACAGAGACGGCTCTAGATTCAGTGGTAGCAGAGATCAATATATCAAAGAAAATACAGAAGTGATCAGATAGTGCTACATCCTTAATGACAGTGGAGGAAATGTTTAGACCCTTACTAATGAGTAAATCAAGAGTGTGTCCACGATTGTGTGTGGGTCCATGCACATGCTGAATCAGGTCAAAAGTGTTTAAAACGGTTATAATTTCTTTTGTAGTTTTGATTTCTGCATTTTCTATATGAAAATTAAAATCCCCTGCAATAGCAAAACAGTCAAACTCTGAGGAAATCATTGATAACAGTTCTGTGAACTCTTCAACAAAGGCTGGAGAGTATTTTGGAGGCCTGTAAATAATGATAAATAGAATGCGTGGAGCACCTTTCAGCACAAACCCTATATATTCAAAAGACAGGTACTGACCAAATGACACTTGCTTACATTGATGTAAGAGTTCTGTAACAGAAAATTATCTAAAGATGATAAAAAATAACCATTTATTGCTTTTTGCCAGGTATCCAGGCTCAGTGTTCATGGATCATGTTTTGCGGTATCAGGACACACCAGAGGTGAAGATGATCGTTGTCCTGGGAGAGGTAAGAGATTCAAATACAGAACATTTCCTCTTTTTACAAGAAAATATCATATATTGTAGCAGCTGTAAAACCAAACATAGATTACAGGGAATAATATAGTGTATGTAGTCTCTATTTCTCTTTATTTCATCCTTTGCTACGCTTTCTCAAACTCGCTACATAGATTGGAGGTGCAGAGGAGTATAAGATTTGCCGGGGCATTAAGGAGGGCAGAATCACTAAGCCCGTGGTCTGCTGGTGCATTGGCACCTGTGCCACCATGTTCTCCTCTGAGGTGTGTTTGTGTTTCAGGGAAATCAATTATCTCTAATTCAGCTAATCGTGTAGGACATTAGCCTACTGGTTGTAACACATGACGACTCATATGCATGGCCTGGTTTTTGGACACAGGTGCAGTTTGGCCATGCTGGAGCGTGCGCCAACCAGGCCTCAGAGACGGCGGTGGCCAAAAACAAAGCCCTCAAAGAGGCCGGAGCCTTCGTTCCTAAGAGCTTCGATGAACTGGGAGAGGTCATAAAGTATGTCTGAGCATGCTTACGCTAATAATGATAATAAGAGACAGGAAACAGAAAAAAATAGTACGATTTTCTTCATGTTCGCATCATGTAGGTCTGTCTACGACGACCTGGTGAGTCAAGGTGTGATCGTGCCAGCTCAGGAGGTACCTCCTCCTACCGTGCCAATGGACTATTCCTGGGCTAGAGTGAGTAGCAAAGGTCGCATTTTGTTGTGGTGCTGTGCTGTGGTCACAGTGACAAATAGTTCAGTTCATATATGTATTAGTATTATGTATGTATTTATGACTAAACATTGACTTTCTCTCTCTGTAGGAGCTGGGTTTAATCCGTAAACCAGCCTCTTTTATGACCAGTATCTGTGATGAGAGAGGGCAGGAGCTGATCTACGCTGGCATGCCCATCACGGAGGTCTTCAAGTCTGAGATTGGACTGGGAGGAACACTGGGCCTGCTCTGGTTCCAGAGGAGGTGGGCACGCTTGTGTGTTATTCTGGGGGGCAGTTGGTAGCGTAACGGTTAGGGAGTTGGCCCCGTGATTGGAAAAGTTGCTGATTCAAGTCCCGGACCGGTAAAGGTACCACTGAGGTACTGATGAGCAAGGTATCATCCTCAAGCACTAGGTGGGTCAAATGCAGAGGTCACATTTCATTGTGGTGATGTGCTGTGGTGTGTTCACAGTGACAAATAATCACTCACTTTCAAAGAACAAATCTTAAATAAGATGTATTGGCATTGGTTAATGTCAGGTTCTTTGTAAAAACTGCAGTAGAGGGTTTTGGATGGTGATCGTGTATTTTTTTAATTTCACACTTTTTTGTGGGTTTGACACTTGCTTGTATGATCTGTGCTTTGAGACGCTTGAAAGTGCTCATTTATTACTGGTACAGGATGCAGTGCTGATTTCCTGTGTGTGATTTCCTACAGATTGCCCAGGTACGCATGTCAGTTCATCGAGATGTGTTTGATGGTGACGGCTGACCATGGTCCAGCCGTATCTGGAGCTCATAACACCATTGTGTGCGCCCGTGCTGGCAAAGATCTCATCTCCAGCCTCACATCGGGACTTCTCACCATTGTACGGCTGCTTTATCATATTTCTTAACTGTACTGCAGCGTTGAATGCATTTGTAAAAGTTGGCGTGCGTGTGTGGTTTTAGGGGGATCGGTTCGGCGGTGCTCTAGACGCCGCCGCCAAGCAGTTCAGTAAGGCGTTCGATAGCGGCATGCTGCCCATGGAGTTCGTCAACAAGATGAAGAAGGACGGCAAGCTGATCATGGGCATTGGACACAGGGTCAAATCTGTGAGTGAATGTTTTTAAGGCGATCTCTTTAACACACGTATTGTGCTCTAGTTTTGACGTTTCCTTTCACGGCGTCTTGTGGCTTACTTCAGCTTCGTGGTGTGAAGGCTCGATGCTGTTGTCCTCGGTCTCATACCACAGAGCTGACACAATTGTCATGTTCTAGAGCAACTGACACATGTGAATTGAAATAAATTATGTATATGCTATAAGTGGGTCCATTTGCTACAGAGGGCAACGGAAATATATAATCAATATAAGTAGGGATGCATGATAATATCAGAGTCATATCAGAATCGGCATTGGAACAATGCTTAAATTTGTCAGATATTTTCAGCGGATATTTGTTGACACATTTATTGTACGTTGGAAAGGTTGAGCTTGTGCCAGTCATGTCCAAAGTTCGAGGTGGGATTTAAACACGGCCCATGCCCATGAACTATGACGTTATTTTTGTGCCAAAATTCTGAGCATGCAGTGGAACTTTGGTGAACAAAAAATATCCTCATTTATTGGCACCGGCAGATATACGCATGAAAAATATCAGATATCTGCAACGGCCAATAATTCTCATATCATGCATCCCTAAATATAGGCACAGGATATATTATAGTATTCATGTTACTGTAGTTTTACATTTATTATTAATAATATTGTTTGTAACACATTTCATGTTATTTTGATTCCTTTAATATCTAAAACCTATGTCCAGGCTTGATTTGTGCTATTTTTCCACAGATAAATAATCCTGATATGAGGGTGCAGATACTAAAAGATTTTGTGAAGCAGCACTTTCCCTCCTCACAGCTACTGGACTACGCTCTGGACGTGGAGAAAATTACCACCTCTAAGGTTTGTCTGTGTGTACACATTTGAGTGTATGAGACTGGGATTTGTATCTGTAAAGCCTTAAATTTCAAAATCTACATTTTCTCTCTCAGAAACCTAACCTCATTCTGAATGTGGACGGCTTCATTGGCGTGGCCTTTGTGGACCTGCTCAGGACGTGTGGAGGCTTCACAAGGTCAGTGAGAAGGAGGAAGCACAACATTCTCACCAGTTACAATAATAGTAAACTCTATAATAGTTGGTGTGACTGATCTTTCTTTCGTTCTTTCTTTCAATGTCCCTTCCTTTCTGTCTTTTCATTACAGGGATGAGGCAGATGAGTTTGTGGAGATCGGAGCACTGAATGGAATCTTTGTCCTGGGGCGCAGCATGGGCTTTATTGGTGAGTGTGTATTCAATTTTTCCTTTAAAGTGGTTTTACACAACATTACTCTGCCAATGACTCTTAATCAGAGCAAGTAAGGGCTAGTCTGCGGGTTTTGTGGCTGTCATAAAACGATTTGTCACGGAAAACCAGATCAGTATAAAAGACCCACCGCTTCAGTCTTGAATTATAGTAAGTGAGTAATATATTTTTTGCCCCAATTTGACCCATCTGCAGTGGGCAGATATTTTGCAGCGCTTGGGCATGGTACCTTGCTAATGAGTACCTCAGTGTCACAGACACTTGAACCGGTGATCACGGCGTCCAACTCCCTGACCGTTACGCTACCAACTGCCCGTATAGTGTATCAAATATTTGAATTTTACAGCTGGATTAGATACACAATGCAAACTCCCCAGACTCCAAAAGGGAACCAAAATCTGCATAGACAAACTCCTCGTTCGGCCAAATAGTGATTTTTAGACTGTCCTGGAATTAATGGTCACCAACTGTGCTGTCAGCCAACAGTCAGGATTCCATTAGGTCATAGTGTAATTCTGCTCCCTCTGCTGGACACCATTTACAGTACATAGCACCACGTTTTTGGTGTTTGAGATCATAAGATAGCACCAGCATCTTATAAAGCAACATCCCTTGTAAAAATGTTATGCTTCTGGCAGACAGCTGGCGTTAACCTTTGGCAAATTTGCAGAAAGGTCATATTTTCAAATGCAAATTAGTTTTGATTCAAACTTGCGGTGGATTTATTCACCTGGAAAATTGGCAACAAAACGTTCACTACAAGTTTGTTATTACTGGTAAATTGTTTTGGCAAATCACTAACAAATATTTTTGCCACTAGTGGCAATTTGCAATTGGCCGGTAAAGGTACCACTGGGATATTCGTGAGTAAGGTACTGCCCCCAAGCACTGTTCCCCGGGTGCTGCTAAAAAGCTGCCCACTGCTCCTTCACGGTTAGGTCAAATGCAGAAGTCACGTTTCTTTGTGGTGCACTGTGTGCTGTGCGGTGTTCACAATGACAAATAGTCACACACTTCAATTTGACTATTGCACTTTACCCTCAGGCCACTACCTGGACCAAAAACGGCTGAAACAGGGTCTGTATCGCCACCCATGGGACGACATCTCCTACGTCCTGCCTGAACACATGTCCATGTAAACTTCATCGCCACTGCACCTTCAGCTATGACCTTCTTTGTAATTTGACCTCTGGGTGTGAAAAACAGGGAGTGGCATTCTTTATCATGTCTGTCATATGAAGTCTTAACCTACTTGACCGTAACTGTGCTGTTGTCAAATGCAGTCTGTAATTCAGGCTGTGGTAACTGTATTGTGTTTACATTCCTATAGAGTTGATATACTGTTGTATAAATGTTACCGGACATATGTATCTTCTTCGAAGGCAGAGTTCATTCAAATAGGACATAAACTGTGATTAATCCCAATAATAGCCTGTAACCGTAGTTAGGAATAAGAGTATTGCTGCTAGATAGTGTTACGAGGAGAGATTTTAAGGATTAAGCTTAAATTAAATGTTTTTTCCAGAATGTTTTAAGATCTGTAACATTTGATTGAACTCTTTCTATTTGGATTTGTTCAACAGACTGTGGTGGAAAGTGCCATCTTTAACTAACAGACTCCGTTTAGCAGCTAACTAGTGCAATACGTAACTCTCTATAGAGCTAGGCAATAAATGTATTGTGTGTTTAAACATCTCATCGTCAGAGTCAACAATGTGAGCAAATTCAGAATGTAGCTTGCTATTTTTGGGGGTTGATGAATGTATATAAAAAGCACTATTTTGGACGGTTGTATTTTTAATAGTGACATATGTAACAGCATTGTTTACAACACACCGGTCATTAGCCAGTAATATTTCCCTAAAATATTAGGGATGTGTTCCCTGTGTCCATTATGTTTTGCCATTCCATTTATTTTTTAAAACCTCATTTAAACTGTGCTTTTATGAAGTGTATTGGGTCCATGTTCGGCTATAACTGTGAAATCAATAAATAAATAAATAAATAAATGAGTTTATGAATTTGACCTCTGTCAGTTTTATGTGTGCTATGTGAAGGCTGTGGTATTTTTTTGATAGGCATGACTTGTGTTTGGCGGTCAGAAATGTCCATTAAAGTTTAGCCTAAAAATAGCTACCTTTGTAGACAGACTGGTCTATCCTGCAATTTGGTGGGGTTGTCTTTTGTACAAAATTGTTCAAAAAACTGAGCGATAAGGGCTCATTTTATCCTGTAGAGGTCACTGTTTACATAATGGATTGGGCAGAGTTCTGGATGATGACATGTTAAGAGCAAGATGCTTGGCATCTAATTAATTAATTAATTAGAATTCCTAAACTATTCCGCAGTTATGGCATTATTTAAAAATATCATAAGATTAACCCCCTATAGTTAATATAAACTTAACTCCACTTTCTTTCATAAATACTTCTACTTATATATCTATTATATATATCTATATATCTATATCTATATCTATATCTATATATATATCTATATATATTCATATCTATATATATATATATATATATATATACATATGTGTGTGTCTATTATTTATCATTTATCAAAGTTTACTTTCATTATAAAACTGCTATTATTCCATATGTGCTTTAGTTAACTATTCAATATCGTGTTGTATATATATATATATATATATATATATATATATATATATATATATATATATATATATATATATATATATGAAATAAAATGGAGAGATTAATGCCTTGTGCAAGTAAAAGTTGAGTTTTATATTAACTTTATTCTACTTTACATGGTGCCCTTCCATATCTGCCCAGTATTTATGACAGTGTTTATCTAATCCGTGAGGAGCCTTGATGCACTTACAAGCCCACTGGAGATTTATTCAGCTGCCCCGTACAGCTCTGTTATTGGCTGTTTTAACTACTCGCCTGTGTTCTTCATCATCAGATTCCACTCCCCATCATATCGTGAGAAGTTTGGCTAAAGGGTGCTACCTGAGCAGCCTTGTGCCCTGGGTGTCATCTAGTTACACTTCCCACCAAGGCCAAGCACTGGATATAGGATAGCAGGTCATAATGCCAGACACTGATGAAAAGACTATTGGGGTTGGATTACCTGTTGCCAGATTGTGTAAAATTGCATCACTGTTCTGTTAGAGATATACCTTTAACAAAAAACCAAATATGTGTTGAATGCATTTACAATATATCTTTAGCGTAATGTTTTTGTTGTAAATATAAAAACATAGTTCATTAATATTATTTAAATTATTTCTGCAAACCCATTACTTGCTGGAAACTGTTCTCAAACACGATATATAACCATTTTAAATATATAAATCACTTTAAAGCCTATGTATGCTTGGTAATGGTTTGACTTGGCAAAATGACTGTGAAAAAGTGCATTTTAGATGTCACCTTTATTAAAAGGTTATGCGTTACCTCTGCCTTGAAAGTATGCTAATTTAGTGTATAATGGCTGATTTAACTTTTACCCTTAAGAAGTCATTGTGGATAGCTTAAAAACTGGAAAAAGTCCAGTTTCAGGTCTTCACAGTTCTTTGTAGAACTTAACCTAATGTTCTGAATACAGACCAGGAGGTAGAGCAGTGCATGAATGGAAGAGTCCTACCTCACCAAAACACTCTAATAAGGGTCAAGATAATAATTAGTTGGACAGAAATGTGCAATATTACAGTTTTTCTCAAATGCTGAAATGCAAAAGGTGGGGTTTCTTTTGCTAACGTTATTTCAAAAACACATACATTTCCAATATTCAGTGCAAATACAATCAGCTTTTTCAGCCAGTATCTAAACTTCAATTTCTAAAAAGCTACACAAAAAATAATTAATTGCACTTCTTATGCCTCATTCTGAAGTCGGCCATTCTCTTTATTTATCTCAAAGACAAACAAAAACACTATAACTTAAAATGTTCTCTGTTATTTTTGATGGATCTTTTTCTCAGAATTAAAAAATCTACAATACCCAGTTCACTAGTGACAAGTCAAATTTTGAAGTAGGGTTTCCAACTTTCTCAACCCCAAATGAGGGACACTTTCTTGCAGCTGATGTCTCGGACAATTCCCAACCCTGGAGTGATACAGGAAAGCGCTCTCTGCTTTTTGGTTTCCCACTTTTTTTGTAGCTGTACAATGCTTTTTTCTTAGCAGGCACACGGCTCATTTTGACCATTAATAGTCTTATAATTTTGTCACCGCTCACCACTAGCTACCAGTGCACACACGCACACCAAACAACCGCGGTCTCATAGCAACGCTTTATACAGTTTTGCCATGCTTACAGTAGTCTATTATCGGTCAAGCTGCATTGGAATACTGGAATACGGGACTGGAGCTGCCCCTGAAGGGACAAATCAAAATCACCCATATTTCAGGATGTCCCGGACAATTCGGGACGGTTGGCAACCCTATTTTGAGCAGTACTTTCACAAGTGATTAAACGCGTTAGTTTTTCAAAACGGCGTCTCGCGTTGCACGTGACGACGCCAGCGCCCCTTTACGTAGATACGCATATAGAAGTGGGCGTGGCCTACGCACTGAAGGTAAGGTGGCGGTGAATTTGAAACGCATTTGGAGTTCTGTCATATGACTTGAGCTTCATTATCTACTGGAGTGTTTGCCTGCAAAACAACAAACTATCTAGTACTCACCTCAACTATCTGACACACCAAAATGGAGAGTGACGGCAGTTCTGTGAGTTAAAGGCAGTTAAACCCGAGGGTGTGGTTATGCTAGTAAGTTTGTTCCCATTAGCCAAAGTATAAGCAGTTAGACTGATTATTAATTGCTAGTTCGACTGTAAAACCACTTTAGTTGTATTTGGAGGAGAATTTCCTCTGTAATGTTGTGGTTTCCATTTATGGGTATGTGGTATATCAGAGACAAAGTTCAAAATCACCTTTCACCCTGGGTGTTATCTCTGTACCTAGGGGTTGCCTCCTAGGTGACAAAACCTGACATTTTTGCCAACCCGACTGATCACTTTGGCTTGCGAGTGGAAAATGATTGACTCTATAACGCCTGTGCGTCCCGGAGAGTGATTTTTTCCGGACTGACCATTAAAAAGGATAATCCTGGTCAAACCAAGCAGGTAGCAACCCTACCTGCATCTGGAAAATACTAGGTTAATTTTGAATATCAATGCACAGTCCAGTGTGCTAACATAAACTATCTAATTAGAATCTTATCTAAAACCATAAACCAATTGATTTGGTAATGTCCAAACGTCTCGCTTTCAACCCAACAAACCATGGTTTCACTAGAGGTCCTTTTCATCACAGGAATACATAACAAGCTTTCTACTATAGTTGTATAAACATGCAGAATAATACCTAGATTTACACTGTTAAAATGTCAGATCTCCCAATTGGAGTATCTACTAGCTAGGAATAATGAGCATTACTTAAAAAGTTCATAACGTGGATAAGTCATCTTGAATTATGTTTTGTTAAATAGGAAGGATTATTTTCAAAGTTGTGATGAGATCCTCTAAAATATAAAATAATTTGTCTTGGTTTAAAATGAGACCATGGATGAAGTGACGCTTCTTACTTCTGCCTGCCCATCATCTGCATGTCTCTGCTTAACTCAAAACAAATTCACATTTGTCATGTAGCTGTTTTGGCACCACAAACTTTGGAAAATGCCTTTGTAATGTTTATGTATCTCTCAGAGTGGTTATCCCCAAATACTATAAATATATGGTATATTTACAACATTTATGGAGAACAACTTTTATTTCTAATTAGAAGGACAGTCTCCTGGAGCAACTTGTGGTTAAATAGTCTTGCTGTAGTCAGGATTCAAACACATGCTCCTCTTGGTCCATACGCGAGTCTCCCACAGTAGCAGTGTGAGACTTGTTGAGTTCAGTTGGCATATGGCCAAATTGTGAAGTTCAGGAGGCGGTTCAGACCAGTGTAAGACGTGCAGATGTCTCATCTATCCAGTTGTGTCTTATCAGAACACTATCCACATGCAGCAACACCCTCTACTACACAACTAGCCTTTACTGACACTTTGTTGGCCGAGGTGGTGGAATGTGTACATTGTCTATTTTATACAGGAGAGTTACATTTATTGAAGACTGTTTAGCAAGTCATAGTCAAAGAAAACCTATTCAAGCAAGTGAAATGCTATGAAGGAAATTATGCAGAAGCAATATCACAAATCTGAACCTGTATACTAGTATCACAAATCTGAACATGCATACTTCAGTATCACAAATCTGAACATGCATACTTCAGTATCACAAATCTGAACTTGCATACTTCAAAACAACAATTTCAAGTATTGTTTGTGCTTTATAGCCAGCTGCACTAAATCAAGCTGTACTTCTTCCTCAGTGAAGCTAAGCTGGTCCTTGGGTTTGGCATCTCCAGCTGTATTCTGACATGATGGAAGGGTCTTTTGTGCATATCAGTGTCACTGGCTACACAGAAATACAGCAATTAGTAGGATGCCGACTCAACATTCAAGGTCACGAGCATCATGTATCAAATGCCCTCCCCCGCCGACCATCCCTTACCAAACCAAAGCATGTATTCAGAGATGGCATCATCCCTGATGAAAGACATGTTCATGATCTGGGATGACCTGCCATTAATGTAGCTTACAGTGCTTTAAACTAGCTGCGCAACTGTTAGCATGGTGCTGAGTCAGCCTTCCTTTAGCCTTTTATTATTTACATTTTCTTCTGTGCAAATTCTCATCATCAAGATCAAGGTGCACTCATCTAATTAAGTAGTCTTTGTCTTGTTTTAGGCCAAAGCATTTTCTTAGAATAGATTTTAATGTTGTTCCTGAATTGTGCTTGTTATTTCACAAAAGTTCATGCAATTAGTGTTGCAGGACACTTCTAGGCCTAAATTCAAGGCAGTAAACTTGTCTATTATGTGTTTTACGATTTACAACCCTCCCATATAGTAATTAAGCATTTGTCTGGGAAAAGGTCAGATGGAAGTCACTTGACATTTGACATTGGTACAAGTACATAGGAATGCACCATCTAACTTTTTACTATTGTTAAAGATGCCCAGACTCTGGATATTTTCAATATAAAGCTCAATATCACTGGGCTCTGAAGAATACAGTGACTTTTATGTGCAAGGCTGTTATGTGTCTGACTTAACTTTTGCAATACTTTCCTAACATTGTTAACAAAAAAAAGAAAAGAAAAAGAAAATGTATCTACATCTATGTAAAAGTTTGCTCAAGCATTTACAATTAAAATAATAATCGTTCAATAGCAACTCAGCAAACACACTATGTCTCTTCAGAGCAGCAACTAATAGGTCAGGAATAAAATTCAAGTGTAAAAACAATACAACACTGCCAAATTAGAAATGTTAATATTATATTGCTAAGTAACAAACTTGACCAAGCACATAACAAACACAGACAGATTTAGGATCAGTAATTTGATGGCATGGATCAGCCCCACTCGGTTCAAATATCTGCCTAATTTCTGATAAATACACATATTGATTTAATACGTTTATAACTGATAAACCACCCCGATAAATGGCACTGATACACACTTTTTAATTCCAGCCTTGCTGGTTTGTTGTTGTTTCATCATTCTGCATTTTCCTGTTCAGCTCGTTATCCAAAGAACTCATGTAGAGATCATCTGTGTAAATATTAAGTCATACGGTGTTTCTATTTCAGAGAAGAAAACCAAAACATTACAACATTGGAATCTTCCTAGAATTCCTTGCTTACACTAAAGATGATGATATCAATGAGAGAGAATTTCTGTAGTTTTGCTTTTACTGGTTAAGTTCTAAGAAAGTCTTAGGCCTCAATGACGGTTTTGATTGGTTGTTGGACTAGTATGCCAGAAAGAGATTGGACAGAGGATGAGAAAGAGGCGTGTTTTTGGAAAGCCATAGAGGCTGGAATGCTTGCATAACTGAATTCCCTGTCATGTGAGTTTCTTGGAACCAGGCTTCCAACACACACACACACACAAGCAGGGTGCTGATGAATTTAAAAGGGCATAATAAACAGTTCTTTGGCTGGAAATGTTGACATCGACCATCACATCACATTTTAGGAATCACATTTACACTTTGTGTTCAGTAAAACAGTGGAGTTAGTCAAAGCATCCCACAGCACTTCATACAAACACTGAATGTTAACTTCCTTATAGAAATCAAATTTTAATGCTGCAGGTGCCAATGCCTTACTCGCTGGTTTCCAAGAAAAATAAACCAATATTTGTTGTTGAAGTCAATTTTAGAGAATATGGTACAGAGAATAAAAAAATATCTATAGCTATATATCTATATATAATTACATTCATATCTCTATATAATTTACCCATATAAAAACATTAGAAATACACAAGGGGTATGAAAACAGAACTTTTATTTTATACAAAAACAAATATAGAGCTTCATTCAAAAAATAAGTGAAACTCAGAACAGATACATGGTCAAAAGTCTGAAATAAAAACTCAGATTTCTACAGAAAAGCATTCTTTTCACATATAAAAGTAAATATTGTAAATGTACTGCAATTGTTTGCAAAAAATAAAAAATAATAATATAGTTTATATTTACAAATATTTAAATTTAAGCAAATAAGTTAAATCCTGTACTAAAATAAATAACTATTTAAAAACTTTCATTTAGTTTCCTCAGATTTGGTGCACACTGTGCAGAAAGAGAGCAGCACATTGTCTCCAACATTCAGGATGGAAGTAAAAAAGAAGAAGAAGAACCCGTCTTCTTTGTAATAGCTTTTTTGAGGAAAGTTCTTCAACAACATGCTCAGGTGACTCGTCCTGTTTCTGTGAGTTCTTGTAGACGAGCCCGGGGACCGTAAAGCTTTGATGCTCGTTTCTCAAATGCGTTGACCATCTGTTTGACCACCTCATCAAAAAAGACTGAAGCTAGCTGAGAGTGGAGCAAGGATCTGAACTCAAAATGACACCTAGACAGAGAAAAGAGTGATCATTGATGAGATGATAATTAATGTAGTCCACTAATCATGAGCAGACTACTGTGAAGAAATTTTGTAGCATCATTAGCGCTATTGTCCTAAATGAGTTTCCTCCAGTCGTCATTCATGCTGTTAATCTTTACTCGTCATTTTATCAATGAGCCTGTAAATTCCCGCCTCCTAGTCCCCTGCTGACTTGTCTTCTGCTCCCCACGAGCTGGCTACTATGTCTCTGGTTCTAATCTCATTGATAATCAGGTCACCTTTTAGGACAGACGTCCACTACTGGATATTTCTGGAACAGCGGAAGAAGAACTGTGTATAGTTAAATTAGTCCCTTAATCTGCTCTAAGATGTCAGTGCTGGCTGGGAGATGAGAGATTAATCTCAAGAATAATTAAATGGATCAGAGTCAAAGAAGAAGAGGAGTCTAAGGTGTTTCCATAGTCAAAGGTACACTATATTAGGAAAAATGGGGTGGGGGGGTTGACCTACTGTAGTAGTAGAGTAAGTTCTTCCCCATTACTATCAAATTACTATTTCCTGAGGGGGCAGAGGTAATTAGGAATTGTTTTACAATTGCTCTGGCTAAGAATGTCTGCTAAATGCTATAAGAATTTAGACTTAATATTCAGACTTTTCAAGGAGGTTTTGGAAATCTTGTTACTTGTTACTACATGTTATATACTACTTACTTGTTACTTATACATACATCATGTTTAAGTACATTTTTGTCCCCTTTTCATTACACAGATGTGTGTTGTTGAATATTGTTGCGGGAGGTAGAGAACTACAGGCCAGTGTGACTGATTATACAGCACGGCATAGAACTCCACATTACAGGAATTCTGTTTCAGAGAGTAGGTGAAACGCCAAAGCTTTCAAGGTGACTAAAGAGGGATCCGCCTGTACACACAGCCTGAAACGCAACAAACACATTCCATCAGATTAAAAGCGGCACACAGTGCTCTAGGCCAAAAGATGATGCATTCAAGCTTGACACAAAGCTTGGCCAACCTGTGCTGCTCTGACATTATGTGAGGCTTACCAGGAGTCAGTTGCCTCTACAGCAGCATCCTGGCCCCTCCTCTATTGGGGTTTACTCTGTCTACGTAAGGGGATGATCTGACTGCGCGTTTAATGCCCCTTAACTTTACCCAGCCTATTTTTGTTTCACAGGTCTAACCTTGTTTTAGCTGAGCTATGGGCCAAGCTATGTGTGCTTGTTACCACATTCAAAATGAGACAAGTAGATTATCTTTAAGATTATTTCTAAATTCATAATTGTCACAAACCAAGCTACTATGCCACCTACCCCACCCCTGGTGGTTAGGGACGATTGTGACCTCGAGATGTAGAAGGCGCTCAATAATAGGGAAATCCAATTCCAATTGTGCTTCTGTGCCCTATCTTTCCCCTTAATGGTCTTTTGATCTCTCTTGCACCAAGGCACAAACTGCTGGTACTGATCCACACGCTATTACGATACAAGTATTTATTTCTGGTTTAATAGCTGGAGACCTAAATTGGAAAAATTATCTTCTGTTTTGAGTGTTTGTGTATGTGTGTATATGTAGTTAGAAAGACCACTCACCCAAGCATCCGCCTCAGAGTATCTATTTTCTCTTGCTACAAGGGGGGGCGGTCAGTTAATAATGCTCCGTGGGCACGCACCTGTGTATGCTACAGGTGGATGGGCAACTGTCGGCCGAAAGGGCCAGCACAATTGGCTGTACCAAATGTCTGCCAAAGATAAATCGGTGAAAAGTTAGACATATAGCACAAAAATATAGTTTAACAACTAAACTATGTAATATACTGTAACGTGAAAAGTGTTAAAAGTGATGGTCGTGTGGTAGGATACTCAAAGACCAAACTGTTCTGTGTTCATGCTCCGTTCTTCTATCCCACTTCACCACTGAGTCAAGGTGGCCAATGCCCCAACCTCAAGTTGCTTGGAGTAAGGCTGTTCTAGTAAATAGGAAATGTCATTTGCACTAGATAAGAACATCAGATAAATGACACAAAAATACAGAATGAAAAGTACTGCATACATTTATTTTTATGTTGTAGAATAAATAGTAAAATATAGACATGGACGCCAGATTTTTAAATTATTATCATAGAAAACATTTTAACTGCTAACTACTACTTTTACCAATTTTAAATGTTTTTTCTCATACAGCACTAAGGGTGAAGTAGAGCCAAAGTTTTGACACGGATGTGAATTATGGGTGTAAGAACAAACATCAACCCGTTGTAACACATCGAGGATTTTACAATCAATTCTCTGAAATTGCACTAGAGTGTAAAAACCGCCTCGACTTTTGTGTAAATCGCCGAAACTATGCATACAAAGCATGCCAAATCATTTAAATCTTCTTTCAAACTATATAGACACTCAAATAGAACTGTCAGACTGACATTCCCCAGGCTGTTCACTAATAACAGGCGTCTTGTGACTTTACATTCCTCTCTTAAAGATTTTTTCGCCTCGATTCACATTCTCATTAGTGTAAAAAACAAAGGCGGTTTAAACTAAACACTCAAATATGTGCAGTAAATGCGCGGTTGTGGATCAAACGTTGTAATACAATTGTATTAATTTAAAAATAACTTGGAACGAGATTGAACCGATATGTAAATACTCAAACTTAAAATCTCATTAAAAAAAGATTATTATTATTATTATTATTATTATTAATTATTATTATTATTATTATTAAATTTGAACTTGTTTAGTTATTATTCTCGGCTCGTCGTGATTCGTCCGTTTTAATCCACATCACGCGCTCGCTACTCAAGCAGGTTGAATCGCGCTGTTTTACCTGATGCTCAATTTGTTGCTGTTTCTCTTCAGAATGTTGCACGACTGAGTCTCTGACATTTCCACCAGCGCTCGAATGAACGGCGTAGCTCTTGTCGCCATTCTGTCACAAGTTAGTGTTGATAAAAAAGGGAACGAGTATCCAAAATCTCCGAGTAAGCGCGCGGTCTCTCCTTCTCAGCGCCGGCTCCGAGAGGTCGCGGCTCCGCGCGAGCAGTTCGCCTAATATGGGCAGCACGCTGTGACGTCACGTCAGAAGTGGGCGGAGCTAGAGGCACTTCATAGGCTTTCACTCTGACAGTGACCAGAATGATTCTCACACCCCAATATTAATAATACAAGTGTGTATATAGGAGCAAGAAACGACCATGTAACACAATATTATATACGTCTAGTGCACATGCTAGTATGGAATGGCTGATGAAAGCAAGCAGTGTCTAGTTATAGACTTATTAACCTCAGTTTAATTAGTGTCTATTAGTCAAAGTAAACTTTGTCATCTCTGCTATATACTGTACAGATATATAGAGAGAAGAGACGACGTGGCTCCAGTTTACACAGTGCAACAAGAAATGGGGAACAAAGAACAGCTGGGGCACATGTAATAAACAATATATAAATAGAATACAAAGTATACATTTTGTGCTAGAAATGTAGAAATATAAACTATAAGCTATATAAACTTTAAACTAGAAATAGAAGTAGAAAGAGAGACAATTTGGATGCAGTATTACCTACAAAAGTGGAAATTGCATGAAGTTAGTAACAGTTTCAATATGAAAAATTCTTTATCCAGTCTATTAATAAAAGTATCTTCTTAAAAAGTCTGACTAAACTTTAAGTTTGTGCAGATATTATAACAGCATTGGCGAAACAGATTCTGTGCAATACTTTTCAATAATTAGTGCAGATACAGTTAGGTAAAAAGTGACCCGTGATATATACATTCAATGTTCAATGGTTGTGAAATTAAATATTGGCAGTGCAAAAATTGTGCAAATATTTTAGCAGTGTTGTAGCAACTAAAGTTCCACATTGGCACATATCAAGGCCACACTTAATGGCAGATAATTTAGGACCACTGACAAGTGGTGGGAAGCAAAAAGACATGAGTGGAACAGAACTGACGCAGCACACTGTGAAGGCTGTAAGACAGCTTGCCCAAACAAGGTTTAGTTGTCCCCTTCAAAACTGTACACTGGCATACAATATTGTGAAACACGATATTGTTTGTTAAACAAGAAGAGTCATCATAAAACATGCAATTAATTGTGTTTGCCTCATGTTTTTGAGTGTAACTACAAACCTGTAGGTTAATGGGTATTTATGAGGATCCATTTGTCTTCCGAAAAGTCGGAAACCTTAAAATAAGTCTTCTTCTACTGAGATAATATAAGGTCACCATTCTGTGTAGCTGTAATATAAGAGATACCTAGCAATGTTAGTCACTAGAAATGTGTGTGAAAATATATTTCATGTGTTTGAGTACTCTTCCTAATATGATGATTATATAGATGTTCTTTTACATATTAGTTTAATTTACAGTACTATTATTATTATTATTATTGTTGTTGTTGGGTTTTTTTGTGGTACCTTTACCGGTCCAGAACTTGAGCCATCCACATCCGCACGCGGATGGTTTAAGTTCAGGCTCAACTCCCTAACTGTTACACTTCCAACTGCCTCAGTTGATAGCATATGTATTTTTAACTCACCTTTAACTTCTCAATCTGTGATATGTAATATTCATTGGTTAATCATTTACAATCTTGCAATCCATTCATTGTTCATTAAACTTAGCTAAGAACGTTGTTCAGGGTCATTGACTCTGAGTCACTTGACGGTATGACATCTCTCAAAGGATCAAATTCCACAGGCAAATTCAGGAACTGTGATGTAGGGACAACTGTCCCACAGTTAACCCTGTTTAATGTGAACAGTGTAGTTATACAAAGCTGCTCTTTATTATTGTTTCTCATTAGCCACTGATTTTTTCTGTACTGTCTTAGACTGTAATGCATCTCTTCTCTACTCCATCAACTACAGGCCAGTTTCAGGACAGCAGGAGAACAGTTTAGATAGTCTAATTTGGGTGGCGCTCATTATTAATACTTAAGTAGCACTGAAATGTATTTTGCTGTTATGAGTGTATAAGTAATAGCAGTAAGGCTTGACATGTTGAAAACTACTGTGCTTGGTATTTCAGTGATGTACACTGTGATATAGTTTTGTAGTACCGAAAGACTTGAATAGCTCTATTTGGATTATTAGTGCCGTTTTTGTAGATTAGTGTATCTACATAGAAAAAAGTCTTAAAATAACTGTGTTATATCAAACTTCTCTTGGATTAGACTTTTTGCAGTCATGGAAAATGAAAAAAAATTGAATCAATATAATTGAATATGCCTCAGTTGATTGAGTTTTGATATAATAGTAATAGAATAGTAATAGATATATTTTGAGATCCAGTACACATCAGTATCACTGCTGGACCACATTCATATTCAGGTAACTGAATATTCTTGAAAGGCTGTATGAGGATATACATTTAACTGCATGAAAGCAAGAGGAAACTTGCTTTGCGCTGTGAGTGAGTGTAACACAAAACATTCAGGGTGATCCTTGATCAGGCGGCTACTTCTGGATAAATATTCAGTCCTCAGTGTATGCACTTGCACTTTGCACTTATAACATGCGTGTTAATGGCGTGGTTGTAGCTGCACCTTGGACCATCCACTTTCACACTGTTATAAAATGACCTGTCTCTTCGTCCCATAATAATGTCACTGTTGTTCCACTGGACTACTATTTTACCTATTATAGCTTTTTATACTGTTTACCCATATAAAAATAGATGTAACTCAGGTCAGGCGTGTTCTGGTAGTAACCTTAAACACACTAAGGTGAACAGTGAAGACATTGAGCTTTGTAATTCAGTCATGCATTTACTAAACGGGTTGGTATTTTATATTCAAGATTCAAGATTCTTTATTTGTCAATGCAAATTATACAGGTACAGTATGCAGTGAAATGTATCCTGATCCGCTCTTTTGACTGTGCAATTTAGGCAAAGAATTAAAAAAATAATAATAGAAAAATAAAACAGATATAATATACAAACCAAAACTTAAAATAAGGAGACAGGGGATATATAGGGGAGATATAACAGTTGAAAGAGAGCTAACTGGTCAGTTAGTTGAAAAATCTGGGACATTGTAAGTATTCTGAATCACTTATTCATTTATACATATTTATTGGCAGATGGGGCAGTTGGCCCTGTGATCAGAGGGTCGTGGACGGTTCAAGTCCTGATCCAACCAAGGTACCACTGAAGTACTCATGAACAAGGTACCGTTCCAGAGCACTGCCCCCTGGGCACTGCCCGCTGCTCCTTTACGGATGGGTCAAATGCAGAGTTCACATTTCATTGTAGTGCACTCTGTGCTGTGGCTTGTTCATAATGACACTCACTCACTTAAATTAAATAGAAAATGTACTTATGAATGCAAAATTACTATTTGGCCCTAAAATAATTCCTCAAATTCTCCGTTATGGTATATTAGTCCAAATCTCAACACAGAGCAATATACATCTTCATATATTATGTTATATGCTCGTATTATCTATTGTTGGGCACTGCTAGTTACGTGGATAAGATCTCTGCGCTCAGCGAGACGTAATTAGGGCACGCAACCAAGCCTGGCTGGGACAGGATTGACATCTAATCCAATCACATACGTAACTCTTAAGACACTCCCAGGAGTAATGGATGTAACTCTTGAACCTATATTTGTGTTTTTTTTATCTAAGAGAGGTTCCTAGATATATCAATGGTTTATTTACACTTTTCCCTCGAAGTTTGTCGTGTAACATGAATGCTTGGGCATTAAAATGGACTTTTAATTAATTTGTAAAAGGAACTGATTTCCAGTCAGATATCTTTGGCAACTGCTAATGAATATGTGTGTGATTTAAATAGTTATTACCCTTATATTTCATTGGTGCCCCCTGCTGTTAAATAAATTGACATTTTCTGACTGGTGAAGAAGCTTCTATTCTCCATCATTTAAACTTTACATGACACAAAATGGCAAGTTCACATGCTGTTCACCCGTGCTGTTGAAAAACCTGTGCCTTATTTGAAATTTTGATGATTTGAGACAAACCTACATCAATCCAAAACGTTCTAATACACTCAACATTCTGTCATACTTATTGCATCCAACCCACTAACCCTAGGTAGTATGATTTAAAATTAATATCATAATTATTACAGTATCTTACAATTATGAAATTAATCATGCATGAACAAGATGGTTAGTGAGAGGTTCTGATTATCATTTTCATTTTCAGCTTGTTGCCCTGCTGTAGATGGAACTAAAGAGTTTGGGTATTAACCTGGTAAAAGATAACTTGTTTCTGGACGTAACAAAAAAGTGAAATATTCCGAGGTTAGCAAAGTTAACATGGGCTCAACTGAGCAAAATATAGAGAGACAGAATGAAAAGACAGTAAAAATATCTCAGTCTTATCTTTAGTTTTATTTTAATTTTGCATTGCTCACACCAGTATGTACATAGAACTGGTTCATATTGCTTATTACATGTTAGAGAGCATTTTCAGCATCTTCATCAGTGCTTTTATAAATGAAATGATTGTATATTAAAATAACAAATATGTAATAGTCGAGACAGCCGTGAGGTTTAAATGCTATTTCTGGCCTTCAGCATTTTTATCTGAGAAGATGAGTTTGCTCATGGTTCTGATGTACTGAGTGCCATCGAGTGCGGTCAGCTTGAGGCTACTCAGAGGCAGCAGAGCACTGTTAGTGTAGTATCTGAAGACTGGACATGTGGACTGAATTACCTCCAGAAAGACCTAAGTGGGAGAAAGACAAAGTTTTAGTCAAAGATTTATATATTGTCATGATCTAACTTCTGTTCTTTACAGGAGAAGGTGCATGTCCTCTGCTTTCACCTGTATCACATCTTCAGTGTCCTGTGCGGCGTTCTGGAACATGGTCTGGCAGTGCTGCAGGTATCTCTCATACAGGCTGCTGGTGAGTGTGTCCACCTCCACACACTTGTACAGCTCCGTCTTCTTCAGGTTGCCCAGGAAGCTGGTGTTCACCGGGCCGCACTCGATCAGACTCACGCTGCATCATGGGAAGTTAGTTGAATTTTAAATCACCTTCTGTTCTAGTTTAGGAATCTGAAATGTTGTTAGCATACGTGCACAAGAACTCACTGGATGTTGAAGTGTTGCAGCTGAATAGCCAGGCTCTCACACACCCCCTCTACTCCAAATTTGCTGGCACAGTACACCTCATTAAACGGCAGACCTGAATCACGACAACACAGCTTATATTATATGATGTTATTTTTCATTTACTGCATGATGCGTCCTGGTGTGTGTTTATTTAATGTACAGTGTGTTAAAGAATTACAGATTGAATACCACTGTCTCACCTTGTAGTCCACCCATGCTTCCAGTGACCAGGATTCGTCCATTTCTCCTCTTTTTCATGTTGGGCAGGAAGGTCTGGATGGTACGGATGGTACCGAGTAAGTTGACGTCCAGAATTTCTCTCATGGTGTCTTCCGTTTGGACCTCGAGAGGACCCATCAGTCCCACTCCCGCATTGCACACTAGAAATGAGGGGAAAAAGAGAGAGCGGCCTTTAACCAACGTGAAACTGGAGATGCAGAATATACAAAAAATTCTCAATGCAGTAAGTTCAAGAAGCTATAACATATACATTTATGGCATTTAGCAGACACTCTTTATTGTTTATTGTAAATCTGCCGATACGATACTGAGATTGTTCTATTATACTTAAGGAAATACTTGACTCTAATACTGTTTTCCTAACTAAAGCAATGTAATTACACACCCATATGTATATGCTAAATTATTTATTATTAAAATAACGTCTAAAGAATTATTGTTTAAACACAATTGTGCTGTCTCTGATACAGTGACTCCTATTTCTGGATGTAGAATTTAATTCCAACCTTTTGGTCTAGAGGCGAGTATCCTAACTACTAGACCAGCATCGACCCATAATTAATAGTGTAGCATTTAAATAGTTAATAAATGTCATTTCGTCATCTCACCCAGGATGTCGAGTCTGCCCTCGGTGATGCTGTCCTGAGCAGCGAGTATGGAGTTCTGATCAGTGATGTCCATTTGCAGAATAGCCATAGTGTCTTTGTGCAGTCCTCTAACACTCTCCAACAAACGCTGCTTTTTATCCAGATTACGCATGGTAGCGTACACTATTCAAACAACAACCGTGATCTGACTTTTGATAGGTTTTTTTAAACAAAAACAGCAATCACACACACCATCAAATCCATCACTAAACAAGCTTATTATGCAAACTCTCATTCTCTAATGCCTCTTATGTTTGTAACACTGATATTTACCTTTGTAGGTCTTCGAGGGGTCTGAAGCGAGATGCACAGCAAGGCTGAGCCCGATCCCTGAAGAACAGCCGGTAATGAGAACCACTTTCTGCTCCATCCGAGCCAAGCCGAGGCGACCTTAGAAGATCTGGGACTACAATGTTGACTGAGCCGAGGTTACTCTGGAAGAAGGTGAGATTGTGAGATCTTTGTTTAGGGATGAGTGTTTAGTTTTCCTCACTATCACAAGGCCAACTGTATGCAAACATTCTCTGTTTCACATACTTCAGTCTGTATGGATTAACAGCTGTGCCAGACACACATTCCCACATTTTTTTTAGTTTGTCTGTGTTTGTCTCAGATGAATTTTAAAGTTACTCTAGCCCGAAAGGACAACTTTGGTAACATTTACAAAAATTAGAAGCTATTAATGAAAACCAATATTGATGTGCTATTATTTATTAGCCTCAAGCATCTTTAATTAGTGACCCTTCATTTCAGAAAAGGCATTTCCTTATACCATTAGGTAGGGCTGCACGATAATATCGGAATCAGCTTCTTTTTTTTTTTTGTCACTGACATCGGACCGATGCTTAAATTTGCCCGATATGTTCAGTGGGTATTTTATGATGAATCTATTGCACGTCAGAAAAGTAGCGCTTGTGCCAGGCATGTCCAAAGTCTTAGGTGGGATTTTTATACAGCCTGTGCCTTCTGTCTTAAAATGTATGGTGTTATTTTGTGCTAAAATTTGAAGCACGCAGTGGAATGTTCATGAGCAAAATCTCGTCTTTTAGCGTTAGTTGTTTTAATAACTAACAAAATTGTGTTTGCCTCACTTAGCGAATGCGAGCCACACACTGCCGGAATTAATACTGTAGAATGGTAGGTAAAACGCTCTTATCATACTTTTCTATGTGGTCGTATGCATCTCAGGAAATAGCCGGGGTTGTAGCTTTAACGGCTCTCTACGCACTAGGTAGTGCACATGGAGAGTTACACACACTCTCTTTAGCTTGGTAAACCACATAGGGCAGGAAGTGATTTTTTCTTAAAATGTTGAGCACTACGTTGGAAATGCTCTGCCCTCGCTCCACTCTGCTTTCACGCTCACTTGACTTGACGCTGTGTTAGAAATGTCAGAGTTATGCTGTTTTTTTTGTGCTGAAATTCTGAGTGCGCAGTGGAACTTTGGCAAGCACAATGTCTTGTCTTTACGCGCTCAACTCTGCCTTCGTTTATCAGCATCAGTTTCGGCAGATGTAAGCATGAAAAATAACGGATATCGACATATGCCACTTATTCCAATATCGTGCAGCTCTAGTGTTTATTGTTGTAGTTGAGTAGTGAACACTATTGTTTGGGGTTAAACTTCTCAGTGACAAATTTGCAGACCAGTTGTGTCTATGATTGATAACAGCAGCAGAACAGATAAAAGAACAAGGATTTGGTACAAACACTTGTAAAAACACTCCAGTCTCTCTGTAAAAAATACCATTCAGTCCTAGGAATTAAAGCACCAGGCCTTGGTTGATGGCATGCGTGTATATTTCCAATAAAATTTCGTCACATTTACAGCATGTAGCAGACGTTCTTCTCCAGAGTGACATCCATTTTCCTAATTTAAGGGACAGTCTCACTCAGAGCAGCTTGGGGTTAAAGGTGATGGTAGCTCTGGAGGTAAGAGTCGACACCATAACCTCTTGGTCCAAGGTGAGTACCCTAACTAGTAGACCACCACCGTCTTTAGTTCACTCAATTTGGTCTTATATTTGGCTACACTTCATCTTACAAAACTTCTAACTGCTGCATTTGCACTGTGTTGCTAAACTGTTGTCTTAAAACGTACCTTAAACGGAACCTTCATTAGAACTCACCTCATCAGCTTACTCCAGAACTTTTGTTTTTATTTATACATTTTAATCACTGTCATCTTGGCAAAATCAACTCCAAATTAATAGAGCTGCACAATAATATCAGAATCATATAGAAATCAGCGTCTTTTTTTTTTAAAGTCATCAACATTGGGCTGACATTTGATGACACAGTTATTGTACGTTGGAAAGGTAGCGCTTGTGCCAGGCACGTCCAAAGTCCAATGTAGGATTTTACACGGCCCGCGCGTTCTATCTTAAAATGTATGCTGTTATTTTGTGCCAAAATTCCGAGCACGCAGTGGAATGTTCGCGCACAGAATCGCTAATGTATTTGGCAAAATGTCCAGTTTAATTTTACAGACTGATGTAATTCATATAACAGTGAACAAAGTCGCACAGCACCAAGTTAAGAGGAAAAATACTAACGTTTTTGCAACAAAGTGCAAAGAATTTATTAACAATTATTTATTATTAATATATACGAGCAGACACTCACGTTTCTCAGTTTCTTGAGCTCACAACCTGTGCTGTATTGACAACCTTGTGATCAAACCATACACTGTGTAGTTTTACACCCCACACTTCATGTATATGTGAATAAACAGGAGACAGTGAAGCTCAGGCTGGGCCAAATAAGCATCCTCCAATGTTAATGTCCAACTAAGTGGGACGAGTCATCACCAACACTACTAATTAAGATTAGAGCTTGATCTTCTGAGTTCTTCACAGGCGAGAAGTTCACCAAATTAGTTGTCTCGCACTGGCACCTGCTGTCGCACCTCACGCAGAGCCTGCAGGGTTGACAAGATTCAGAGTTAACACACTGGACCAAATCGCACTCTAGAAACAGGTACAAATGAGCAAGGCCGGGGATTTAACTGTGTGTCTGATGCAATGACCACTTATTTATTTGTAAAATGTATAATATTTCTATCCTGATGTTAGTCTTATGTGCTGTTTTATAATTCCATATCATAACCCAACCTTCATGTAACTAACACTAACTCTGTTAGTAAATATTCACTAATTGAAAACGTATTAGTAACTATGTGTTTGTGCTTTGTTTGCGTTGCAGTAATCCATTTGATCAAGAAAAAAGAGAAACCGTGTGTGTGTTGACCTTCTGGATGGCACCTCTGGCATCTTCATCATGCAGCTGTTTTGCCCAGTCCAGTGCCCGCTCAAAGTGCAACACACTGGCCTTAAAGTTGCCCAACTTCACTGAGAAAGACACAGCAAATATTAGCAGCTGCAGGAAGCATTACAACCAGGATATGGACATATAAAAACAGAATTAAGCTCTAAGGGCATCATACGACATCAAGTAGGGCTGTGCAATTTGACAAAACATATCGGACGATGACATTAAAACAATTTACAGAAAATGTACTATGTTGTGATAAACAGTACATCGTTATTGGGATTTGAGATTTCAGTCATATTGCACAGTCCTAGTTTAGACTCACACTCAGCCTGTGCCACCAACACGTTGGCGTTGAGCTGCCACTTCTCATCGCAGATCTCATCGGCAGCGCTGAGCGCGCGAGAGCCGTAGTCTCTGGCCTCTTTATACTGCTTTATCTCCAGATAACATCGACCAATCTCATGGAACAGCCAGGCGTTCTCCAGCCCACCTTGCAGGAGCGGAACCTTTTCTTCCCAGCTTAAACAAACGCACAGCTTTTACTACTCGTTGGCATAGGTTTTCACATCACGTAAAGGTACATGTGAATTCAGAAACACTCACGCGTCTATGGCTTGCTGAAATTTGCCAATACGTGCGTACACTCGGCCAATATTATCCAGCGCCCTCGATTTACAATCCATCAAATTCCTGTTCAAAAAGAAAAACTGTCATGGTTGAGAAATGTCTCGTCCAGAGCTGTTTTGGGCTCTGTTCCACCGTAGAACCTTTTTGACCAGCTTAAACAGTCCTGTCTTTACACTTTAGTTTTTTTATATGTTCTGAAGAAAGCACTTGCTAGGTGGCAGGATTATTTCAGCTTTTCATCTTAACTCACCCTTGTTCAGACAGTTGCAAATCTTTCAAGTGGTTGTCCAAAGCTTTGTCCATGTGTCCAAGATCCATTAGCGCATTACCTGAGGAGAGCGAAGAGAGTGAAGACTCCCCAACTTTAATTCAGTGTTCTCCTCTTAGTACGTCTTTTACCACTAAGACATTGTTAAAGCAACTCATTTTTTCTGTCAATATTTATCATAATAACAGAAAATACAATTTTTCTAAAGTTAGTCTCAACAGATTTTCCTTTACAATTTTGCATAAAGGTCTCCTCCCAGAAACATAACTACGGCTAATGATGAGTGGAACAAAGGGACGAAAAACACAACTTTTGCGTAAAATCTGGGTCATAGTCATCCATGTCTTGTGAAGTTATATAATTAAAGTAGCTTGAGCAAATCTCTGGCCAGGTTTTTTAAACCTCAGTCTTGTGACGTGGGAAGCAGGTAGGGCTGGGTGATATAACGAATATAACGATTAATTGAACATTTTACATCAGTTATGATTATTGATTAACCTTGTTTCTGGGTGACAAGGTTTGCTGTATTAAAGCTAAGCTATTTTTCTTAATGTCCTGTTTCTGGGTGGACAGTGCCTGAACATAAGCTGGGGAGAGTATTAACCTAATAAAAAAAAAAAATCATCATGAGTAAGATGAGAGGTGCTGCATGTACGTTTCAAGCAGGCGATTCTTACCGATGCAGCTGTACAGGTTTCCCAGCATCTCATTCCGATTGGGCACAACCTCCTTGGACCAGCTTTGCACCTTCTTCAGGACCTCACGTGCCTGCTTCAGGCTGCCCTCTGCGTTGCCCGTACTTAGAGCTGTGAAACCAATCATGTAAGGAGCAAAGCACACAAACCATTTCACAAACCAGCCGTACCACATCTGGCTCCAACACTGGATCAGTTGCAGGTTAAAATCTTGGCATGTTTCTCTGTACTCCGCACATTTTTACCTGCATCGATCTCCTCCAGGCTTTTCAGGATGTAGCGAGTGGGGTCCGAGGGCGGTCGGTGTCGCGCTCGGTTCCACTGCTGCTGCAGGAGCTTTCGGTCGCGGTGTCGAGCGTAGATGGGTTTCTGTTGTCGCCAGAACTCAGTCCGAGTGTCCAGATACACAATGCAGCTGTGTATCACGTCTTGTAGCCGCTCACCACTGCGCGTCTTACATTTGACCAGATCTAATAGAGGAAACAGACCCGCAGAAATGTATTCTATGGCAGCAGTCACCAACCTTTGCACAACAGACCAGTTTCATGCAAAACCAATTTTCCACAGACTGGGGAAATGTTAATCAATCAACAAAATGCAGTGAATGAACAAAAGAGAAATCTAAATCAAATCAATATTTGGTGTGACCACCCTTTGCCTTCAAAACAGCATCAATTCTTCTAGCTACACTTGCACACAGTTTTTGAAGGAACTCGGCTGGTAGGTTGTTCCAACATCTTGGAGAACTAACCACAGATCTATAATCCTATAATCCTACAAAATAATATAATGACTACAAAATAATATAATGACTATAATCCTACAAAATCCCTGACTTTGTGCAAGTGTACCTAGAAGAACTGATGCTGGTTTGAAGAAAAGGTAGTAACACCAAATATTGATTTGATTTAGATTTTTCTTTTGTTCGCTCACTTTGCATTTTGTAAATTGATAAAAATAAACAATCATTATTTATATTTCTGAAAGCATTCTTTGTTAGCAGCATTTTTTCACACCTGCCTAAAACTTTTTCAAAAAAGGCTATTATTAATGACCTTGCCTCAACTCTTCCATTACTTAAAGTGATTGTCACTGCGAATACAAAATTTGACCCGTCCGTGAAGGAGCAGTGGGCAGCTTTTTTGCCAGTGCTTGGGGCCGGTAACTTGAGTTCATTGAGCTCATGAGTACCTCAATGCTACTTTGGTGACCTTCCGGGACCACCTCCCTACCTGTTGAACTACAGACTGTCCTCAAGGCTTTGTGTTTAAAATAAATAGAAAAATAATTATTAACAGAACTAACACTGGTGGCAGTGGAAGCAGCACCTAGTTAACAAGCGATGAGATGTCGTGTTTGGCAATGATTTTGTTAGTACTTGTATCTGTGCACACATTCACCCACCTTCGTCTTTTAGCAGTTTTTCGAGGAACTCTTTGTGGGTGTACAGATCCCCCAGCAGCTCCTTTGCCGTTTTCTCATTCTTAGCTGTGTTGTGGCGATGCTCTTTCAAGCCCTTTATCAAATGTTGGATTAAAAGAACAAAATGAATGCTTCCAGTTAACTTAGAATCATTAACACTCAAAAATACCCCAGAGAAAGTTCAAATTTATATAAATTATGGTACCTCATCAGCTTTATAAAGGAGGGAGAGATCTCCCTTGTTCTCCAGTTTTACAGACAAGGGACCTGAAAGGTAAAGAAATTCCTATTAAATACAGATCTGGAACATTAAGAACACAAGAGCGCCATCTGCAGGTGTCACCTGATTACCGCAATAAAATGAAGTTGAATACAAAGGAAAAACAAGTAATAATTACGTGAGATTGAATTATTTGTACAAAATGTGACCGCTGCATTCGAGCCATCCGTAAAGGAGCACTGGGTAGCTTTTTTGGCAGTGCCCAGGGCGCAGTGCTTGGAGACGGTACCTTGCTCATGAGTACCTTTACTGGTCCGAGATTTTAATCAGTGGTTCCGATCACAGGGCCAACTCCCTAATCATTATTTTGTGTAGGGATTTCTGTATAGAGCAGGATATCATTCATGGTCATTACTTTTATTAAGAAAGACCATACAGTGTTTTAGAATTGCCAATCAACCTAAATTGCATATGTTTGATCTGTGGAAGGACCCAAGAAAACCCACACAAATACGGGGCGCCACCATAACGCCCTAGGTTAAAATTAATTTCCTTTCAGTACAGAACAAACAACTGGATTGTTTAGTGACTGGGAAGTGAAGAATGAAACTTGGAAAAGTCGTGTGACCTATGCATTTTGATATGGACCTCGGAACAATGTTCTGGAACAGCATCATCATTAGGGTTACAAATTTGCCATCATTAGTATCTATCAAATAGTGCTGCCAAAATATAATGGCTAAATGGAGACTGTAGTTTATCACTTGTGTATCAGACATTAATTTAAAGACATTATTTTCATCAGTGCATCTCCCAATTCTCAGTTTTTGGGAGTACTTACTGCCCACAGCATTAGTGATGGCCTCCTGTGCTTTCTGTATTCCCACTCTGAACTCCTGCAGTTCTGGTCTCAGTCTGTGGCCTCGGTGGAAAAAGACCAACGCAAACTCGAACTCGCCCATCGTGTACAAGGCCTCTGCTTTCTGATACAAGCCCTGGGAAAGAAGGGGAGAAATTTGGCCAAACCAATTTGCTACAGATATCATTCCAGTTGAAGCAGTGAGAGTCATGCTTCACGTTCTACATACTATTCTGTGAAACAGCATCCAAGATTTACTTTTGTGTGTGGTTCTGCATCTACGAGACTTGGACTTAAAACCTTTTAGCCACACTGACCATGGGATTATTATGGACTATTTATGCCAAATTGGATCATTTATGCATGTTGTTCTCTCTGTGTTGGGCAGAAGTGATGTAAATGTTTGTTGAACCAAAACAGATGCACTCATATGTGGCCAAAGAACAGTGTCCGTGGAAAAAACTTGGGGTTAAGGGTCTTGCTCAGGGACCCAGTGGTGGTAGTGTGTGAGGTAGGATTTGAACCCACAACTTGTTGGTCCAGAGGTGTGTATATATATATATATATATATATATATATATATATATATATATATATATATATATATATATATATATATATACACATACATACATACATACATACATACATACACACACACACACATATATATATATATATACACACACCTTCAGATAATTTAACTAAAGCACATATGGAATAACAGCAGATATATCCTAACATATGTTTTATAATGATGTGATGAAATACACCATGAATGCAGTAAATTACACACCTTGGAAAACTCTTTATCCTCCTTCAGCGAAGCCTCCGCGTCCCTCAGCGCACTGCTGGAATCCCCCATTTTCACTAAACACTTCGACCTGGCAACCAGGCAATTTTTATCCCCCGGCTTTAAAGTCAGAGCCTTAAAGCCAACAAAACAGGTTAACAAGCATGAAATAAAATAAAACCACTCATTATAAACCCCACACCGTTTACGTGACTTATTTGGCTAAACATTTCCCTCAGAATTTACATTAGTTCCTCACCGTGGTGTAGCTCTCTACGGCTTTACCATACTCTCCCTTATGATAGAGTTGTTCTCCCTCCGCCATGTAGGTGAAAAACGTGCTTTTAGGACTCTTTTCTTCGTCCTTGTCGGACATTTTAGCTCAAATGTGTTGAAAGCAGAGATAAATGTTAAAAGTGCTAACAAGGTAGCACTTGCGGGACGGCGTCTCCGTCTGCTCTTACCTAGCAACCGATTAACAAATCCCTGAAAAAAAACAGTGACGTCACTTTATATGCGACCGTGTAGCGTTCACCTGCTAAACCTTTCCTCCACAAAATACATACAAATATTTATGGGGTCTCAGAAAATTGTGCTCCTTCACGGATGAGTCCAATGCAGAGGTCACATTTGGTTGTGGTGTGCTGTGTTCACAATAACAATCACTCACTCATATTTCTAGATATATTGTCTTTAGAAAATCACTGGGTCTCAGAGGAAGACCCTTAACACCAAGTTGTTCACAGGGAGATTGTCCCTGAAATTAGGAAAAGTCACATAATATTGTATTTTGTCTACGGTAACGGAGGGCGCGGAAGCAGCAACTTTCTACTGATAGCTTGAAGCACCAACAGCATCAGAAATGTAAAATATTTCAGTACGTTCAGGTATCAACTCTTGAAATAAAACGTGGGGTTTTTTTGGAGATCCGGGGCATTTGAACTGAAGTCAAAGCGAGTGATTATTTGTCATTGTGAACACAGCACAGCACAGTGTACCACAACGAAATGTGACCTCTGCATTTGACCCATCCGTGAACAAGCAGCATGGGCAACGTCCGGGGGGGGATTCGAAACAGCTACCTTCCGATCACGGGGTGAACTCCCCCAACGTGACCAGACGTCCTCTTTTCCCCGGACATGTCCTCACTTCCACTTGCTTTTCTTATGTTTACTACATAAACTGAGTGGAAGTGAGTACTGGGGAGGACGAAGTAACATGGCCATGGTGCCCCATACAGCCCCTGCCCCCTGCCAAATGACCTCTTTTCCACAAATTTAAATCTGGTCAGCCCAGGTTAGGGGTCTTGCTCAGGGACTCAATGCTTGTAGTGCTGGAGGTAGGATTCGAACCCCATTCCTCTTGGTCTAGAGGCATTATTACCATTATTCCTTACATTTATATAGCACTTCTGATACCCAAAGCGTTTCACAAACTCTCAAGACATCCTGGGGAACAGCAGCAGCACAGCGTACATTCTCCCAGAAGCAATTAACATCACATTCAAACTCACAACCATCCACACACACACACACACACACACAGAGGACAAAACCCACACAAGCACAGGGAGAGCACAAACTCCACACAGAACCTCACTACGCCTGACCTGGGGCTCGAACCTAGGACCTTCTTGCTGTGAGGCAAGAGCACCAACCACTGTTCCACCATGCCACCCAGTATACCTAGAAACCCAACAAAGAACTGAAAAACAAGACGGAGCCAAATGTAGGGGAAAACAGAAAACAGGTAACTTTATTTACACGGCTGTCTGAAACTGATCCATAGTCAAGACTGTTCCTTTAGCGTAAGTCAAGCCATTGTGGATGCTTTTGACTGCACCATAAGGATCTTATGTAGGGCAATATAGGACAAGTCAATATTAGTGCCAAATTGAAGCATGATTTTTGGGTTTCGGGGGAGCGATAATGAAGGGTCACATGCAAGGCAGACGTTTGTACAGCAAACTTACAGTTTCCAGAATTGTTCGAGCATATAATTCAATGCACGTTTTGGGCATCTGAATTCAGGTCCTTCCACTATGGTCTGCTGTAGATACATTCAAGAGTAAAACACGCTCTGTAATCACACAACGTGATACCAGCTCAAGTCCAACAAGTCGTAACGCAAGTTACAGGCTGCCATGGAAATGCCATCGAAACACAGATCCTGGTGTATCTAAAGGTCATCCACACTCCTCAGTGGCTCACTCCTTGTGAATTTACAATAAATATTATCAAAAGTGAATATATCTCAGTTAAAAAAAATTAAATTCATGTACTATCAACACAAAGAAAACACTTTACATTCCAGTAAAATGTACAATGCAGCAATATGGGTGAATGGCAACATTGAAACATGTATCTTGCAGAGAGAGAGAGAACCACTAAGGGGGCGTTGGAACACCAAACCGATCATACTCACACTCTCTGCACTCAAGTGTGTATACAGTAATACAAAGTGTGAGTTAAACCCATCCAGTGGGAGGAAAAAGTTTACAAATGAAGCTAATCAACACGAGATAATTTAGCAAGGGGAGGGAGTGTGTATTCACAAGGCATTGGAGATGATGAATTTTGGATTTTGAGAGTTGTGATTATTATCACGTATTACGATCCCCAAAAAACGTTGGGGACAGAACAGTGGCATGGAAACCACAGCGCGGGTGGGTTTTCACTAACGTCGGGAACCTGGACTGATGGGAGTTGAGTGACAGTGACCAGACAATTTTTTTTTTAACGTGAATGCAGCTGTGACACGAGCGACGCTGCGAAAGAAGATCTTCACAGTCTGTGGTAGCACCTGACTTCTACATTCACCACATGATGGAAAAATCGAGACCAAACACACAGATTTGGCTTACTTAAACTAGGACCATTTCTTATTTAAATGACTTAAAAACAATAGAGACTAACTGTTTCATGAGTGTACTCGGACCAATTTTAATAAAAGAACAGAGTCAGTAACGGAGAAGGGAGGGGGTCAGTGGTGTTTCTCCCTAAATGACTTTACAGAAGGAACAAACTGTGGCTGCAGTCGTGTTTTTGCATCAAATCAAGTTAATGGCAGGGACACGGGGTCCAACTGAGGGGCTGGGGGTCCACCACGCTGTAGTAGGGAACAGAAAAGTAATGGAGGGGGTAAGGGTCCATTTTGGGGGAACTCTGGAGGTTATCAGGGTTTACTGCATACATGCTGGAGAACTCCCAGTTAGCCAAACTGGAAGAAGAAATTTCCCGGCCCAGATGCTACGAGACAAAGAGGTAGAAGGTTAAATCTAGCACTGCATAAGGCATAATTTATGACATTAAGAATAGAGAAAGCAGGGAGAGTTCAGAAGGATAAGTCACCTTCAAAACTAAACCCACCAGGACCACCGAAGAAAGCTTTGAAGATGTTGTTGGCATCAAAGTCTGAAAGATGAAGGATAATAATGGCTGAATACATATAGTGCTGGAGCACAGCAAAGAATAAGTATGAGATGATTGATCGTGTTCTTGTGTGTGTGAAAGTGAGAGACTGACCCATGTTCAAGTCATCATCTTCCAGGTCGTGCCCGCTGTCGTAACGTGATTTCTTCTTGGGGTCAGAGAGCACGGTGAAGGCCTCGCCCACTTCTTTAAACTTCTTTTCTTCTTCCTTTTGGACCTCAGCACTTGCTCCACTGTGTCGGTCTACAAAGAGAGGGAGCAGAGAAGTGAGACTGTGACTACTGCATTACTTTGTACACCTCTGTCACGTCACAAACACAAGTAAAGCAAAAAGTGGCATAATTATAACAATCATTCACTGTAATGATAATTCACACAACACTGTCCATACCCAACACAAGATATGAGGAGAGCCTGAGGTTTGACAAATCCTGGAGCATTGACAGACAATGCGATTTAGGGCTGTGCGATACCTTAAGAGGTGAAAACTGCGATGCTTGATACGTGTTGAACTCTACCTGGATGGTGCATGAGGGCTCGTTTGCGGTATGCTTTCTTGATCTCATCTTCTGTGGCGTTTTTATCAACTCCCAGAACTTTATAATAATCTTTCCGTTTGCTCTTCTTCAGCTCCAGCTGAGCCGTCTTCAGCAGGTGCTTGTGTTCTGAACAGCAGGAGGAGGTTGTAAGAGATAGCGGCCTCATTACACACACACACACACTACTATTACTCATGTTTTTTCTGGTACTTTAATGAGCATATTTGTAAATCTGTAATTTTACCTGAGTAATTAAAGTAAGAAATCTACTAAGCCTCGGGTGGGTGGGTTGGGTTGCCTTGGACTTGTAGCTCAACATATAATGAACATTATGTTGTATTTTGTGCATGCAGTATTTGTCATTTTTTGCATTTGTGCATGCAGTATTTACATGAAGTTTGCATTGTTTTCCATGCAGTGTTATTGTAATACACAGTAATAACACTCTTGGAATCGCATAAATATGTTTGACTTGTGTACTTCGTGTGATTATTGGTTTTTAGTCTTTTGCGAAGAATGTGTTGTACTTTTTCTTTAGGTATTTTTACTAGTAATTGAGTAATATTTCAGCAACGTGACTTCCACCTTTAGTCTTTTCTGTCTGATAGACCTTCTCATAGTCTCTCACAGCCTCCTCATACTGCTCCGTGTCCATATAACTGCAGGAACACACAGCAGACGTCAGGATCACGCTCACACAAGTGGTCACACACTCACACATACAGATCCCACTCACCATTGGGCTCTTCTTAAGTATGCTTTAATGTAGGACTCGTCCAGTTTAATGGCCTTTGTGCAGTCCTCTATGGCCTGCTCCAGCTTTTTTAACTGACAAAAACACAAAATACACAAAAATTGCAAAATACACCGGTTACAGCAATATTTGTTTGCAGGGTCACCACGGCACCATGTGGATGTAGGACCACACCTGAAACACTCCACACCCAAAGGTGCCACAATTCACGTTAAAGTCACTACAGCACCGCAAAAAACATTATTGTATCACGAATAAAACAGCATAAAAAACAGGTCGTACTGGCAACTGTGTAAAAATATAGGCAAATTGTGGCACCTTTGGTGTTCCATGTAAGCATTTCGAGTGTGTGAGTGTGTGTGTGTGTAAGTAGACAGAGTAGTGTGCACAGACAGAAGATTTAGTTTGCGCAAGTTCCACTGAATTTACAGAAAAAATTACTATATTGTGATGCACATCATGGGGATATGAAATGATTTATCGTGATGTGAGATACTGGTAATCACACAGCCATACTATGTATTATTAAATATATATTAGTAAAGCATGCATGCATTTAAGCATGTCCGAGTGCTGCTTTAAAGGAACTAGTTTATGATGTTGATTTTAGGGTCTCGTTATAATAATAAAATCCTTCACAAACACTCCCACAGCTCACATCTAGACTCTATACAGGAGTACAAACAATAATTAGCTCCAGAACGCTGAGCGAGGGGTGATGAAGGCTGACCTTGGAGCCTACGGTGGCTCGGTTGCAGTAGAGCTTGGCGTTAGTTTTGATGTTGTTGGGGTCGATGGTTAAGGCTTCAGAGTAGAGCTCGTAGGCCTCCTCGAAACTGCCCTCTTTAAAGGCCTTGTTCCCCTCCTCCTTCTTAGCTTTCAGCGCTTTGGCATTCTGCAAGGAAAAAGCACACACTCAATATTTTCATTTACGAAAGACAAACTAGTTTGCTGACAACTGAGAGATTTACTGTGAGAGCTTTAGCAAGCACCGGACGATTGACAATGTGCACCATGGTGACGTTGCTGCTTGATTGCCACCGTCACTCAATTCTCCCCATGGATCAGTCACCGCGCTAAGTAACAAATTCACTAATTCTGGAAAAATAAACCTTGTATGCCTGGGTGCCTTGCATTATGGAACTCCCGTTTATTGACCATGTCAGAATACAATGGACACACGAAAATATCAGAACTGTATCGGAAGCAGCTGATGATTAGATTTGTCAGATATTTTCAGCCGAATTTTGATGACGCATTTACTACACGTTGGAAAGGTAGCGCTTGTGCCAGGCATGTCCAAAGTCCGAGGTGGGATTTTATACGTCTCATACCTTCTGTCTTAAAACATAAGACGTTATTTTGTTCCAAAATTCGGAGCGCGCAGTAGAACGTTAACGAGCAAAAAAAAATTCAACTAAATTACATTTGCCTCACTTAGTGAATGTGAGCTCGCACATGGGCTGTGTCCTGAGCTGCATACTACCACACTTAATAGTATGGTCAGGTAAGATGCTCTTATCATACTTTTATATGTGGTAGTATGCATCTCAGGAAGTAGCTGGGGTTGTAGCTTAACGACTTTCTACACACTCTGTAGTGCACTTGGAGTGTCACATGCACACTATTTGTCTTCGTACACCACATGACTTTTCCCTAAAATGTTGTGTGCTGGAAACGCTCCACCCTCGACTTGGAACTGTATTAGAAACGTCAACATTATGGCGTTATTTTTGAGCCAAAATTTTGTGCGTGCAGTGGAACTTTGATAAGGAAAATAACTTGTCTATATCCGCCTTCCTCGTTTATCCGCATCGATAGATACACGTGGGAAAAAGACCGGTATCTGCATCGGCCAATAATTCCCATATTGTGCATCCCTAATATATAAATATATTAGCGACCCTTTATGATTAGTAATGGTGACTCACTCTGCAGGCCAGTCGGGCCTTCTCATGGTCAGGAGCCATACGCAGTGCCTGAACGAAAAACTGCACAGCCTTATCAATGCAGTCTTCGTAATAAAGACACAAGCCCCTCACGTACAGGGCGTCGCCGTTGGTGGAGTCCATCCTCAAGATGTCGCTGAAAAAAGGAGGAGGGGTCAAAGAAGTGATGGACAGACAAAGAAAGATCAGTAAAGACTTTGAACATCTGATTAAACGCAGGCTCTCTGCTACTCTCGCTGAAAGTTCTCTACTGAAAATATATATATCCCATAATCCTGTTCACTGGTTACCTGGCAACAGACTGGGCCTCTGGGTACCGTCCCAGCAACGCCAGGCATTCAGCCTTCAGCACCTTAAACCTGTGACACGCAGATGCTGACTCCAACGCCCGATCCATGCAAAACACCACCTACACACACACACACACACACACACACACACACACACACACACACACATTTGGGGATGGTCAGGTTGTGTATCTGCTTACTCCTTTGGAAGTGTCTTACATAACCCATAAACACTTTTGTTTACAAACCATTCTGAAATCCCTTTTATCGAAGCCGATCTCGGCCATGCGCTCATACTCCAAAATCGACTCTGCGTTCTTCAGCTACAACAAAACACAAGACATTGTGGAAAAACAAGCTTTAGTTTAGTGCTTTTAACATTTTACAGACGCTACCAGAAGTCACCGCTTTGTCCTGTTGGCTGACTTACTTCCTGCTGCGCCTGACTGTTTTCAGGCTCCAGTTCCAGAACCTTCTGGAAGCAGCGACTGGCCGCCATGGCATTGCCAAGCAACAGGTGGCATTTGCCCTCCCGGAGGTGACCCTGAGGGGACAGAAAATAAGTGAGTGACCACACAGACACACACACACCTTTCCTCTGAAGTCACCGGGCAACAATTCAGGTCTCAGTAAGGTACAGATTAAGGGTCAAGCGATTATCGGCCTGCCGATTAACCAACTTCACCTTTCTGGCGTTGATACGGGTTAAACAAACAAACAAACTTTCATCTCTTAATTAGCCGTGTTCTGCACAACGCACGTCAACGTACTCGCACTGATCGTCTTAAGTAGGTTACTGCAGTCCTGGATGCGGATCACTTTCTATGGGCATGAATTTCAAGCTGTAAAGAAACTGTGCCCTCAGAACTGAAACGCTCCTGGCTTCAGGGAACAGACTGACCTCCTCATAATGAGGTTCTGTTCTGGCGCTAACATCCTCCCATCCAGAGGCAATCTCCTCTGTAACAATGAGCAGTGGAAACCAGATCAACAGTGCGTCGACCCGAGTCACTCAGTCCAAACCTGCCAGGACCAAACTAAGCCCATGTCTAGCTATTGTGCCGCGGCTCTCATATGGAACGCCCTCATGGCAAAAATGACCTTTCTTTCTGCAGTTCCTATTAATCAGAAAATATTTATTTCCATTCTAGAATGTTAGAGAGTAAAAAATAAATCTAGAGAAATGCTTTATTTGTTTTCAAATCATTTTATTCTATATCCAGACTCCAGAATATGAATGTGTTGATGTTCACAGTCTTGTGCAGACATAATTTTGGGAAAAATAAAATGATTGCTTTTGGTGAAGAAGACTTTTGTGTAGAACTACTTTTCACGCTCAAAAAACTCAGGAATCGATAGCAGACCTGATAAGGAATTGGACTGAGGGGCAGAATCGGCAATGGCATTGATATTGATCAAACCGCATGGATTCCCACCCCTACAGGAGACCACAATGTGGGGGGGGAGCGGGGGAAGTTCCCGTTTTTAGACCACTGACCTTCATAAAGGTGTCGTCCAGCCGCACGGCCTGCTGGGAGTCCTCCAGCGCCTCCCGGTAGCGGCTCAGCATCATCAGTGTGGCTGCACGGTTGCCGTAGTAACTGGCGTTCTTCGGGCAAACATCTGTGAAATCGTAACAAAACGGTCAAACTCCTACCCACTATATATATATATATAGCAGGAGGTCGAGCTGGTACGGAGAATGATTTCAGGAACTAGAGCTGGCCAAAAATTTGTCTTGGTCAAAACGCGGCGGTCACAACAACTCTCTCAAAACAAGCCGTTGCCATGGTGAAGACTTCTATTTTTAGGTTGCTGTTTGATGGACCTCAAGTCACAAGAGGGAAAACTGCATGTAATGGATGAACTCAGAGTGCTTAAGCCTAAGTCTAGACTATCTTTGAATTTCAGTCGTAAATATCCACTGGTATTGCAACTTAGTGAACATGGATTAAGCCTAGTCTTGGACTAAGTTGTAGTACCAATGGAAATCACCATTCAAACTCAAAACAAGTCTCGGACTAGGTTTAATCCTCGACTGGGAAACTGGCCCTAAATGTCTAAACTGAGTGCAGAGTGAAGCAAGGAGTGGGGGTTCAAACAGGTGAAGATGAAGGAAGTAGAGTCTCCCGATTCGATTAAATTACCATCATCATGTCAACGATTTGATATCTCAACGCATCTCGATGATCGATTTTTCGACATTACTTCACATTTCACGCACACTGGGCAACCATAGCCACTACAGAGATGTTCTTTTTCACTAAAACGTTCATGCCGTAGCCAGAAAAATCACCGAGCAACGTCGTTATGATATAACTGATTATGGTCCTGCCACTGCACCCATGCAGAATCGTCCACATCACAATGTTCCGATTATGCCATTCATTTCAACACCCCTAGAAGGAAGTATTCCAACGTCGGACAGATTAGTTTTACATGAGGACATGGGGTTACAGTAATTATTAGCAGAGCTTCTCACTGATTTTAGTCCCGTCCGAATGCGCCATGCGGACTACTGGGATTTTTACCTTCTGTTAAAAGGTCCTTTTGCTATGTGCCTGTGTTTGTTTTTTTTAGGTGCCTCTCCTTGTCGCTGCGCTGGAGATGCAAGATAGTGATTAACAGCATCGCCGGCAAATAAGAAGAAACACCGGGGGCGGTTCTTGGCGTTCAAAAGAGCTTTTAAGCTTTTAAGCTATCATCTACCGATGTGGAGAGTGGAGTTGTATTTTGTGGAACTGTAAACGTGGTGGAGAAAGTAGCTAGATTGTGCGCGTTCATACATACACCAGGAACAACTTTGCTGTATAGACACACTAGGTGTAGTGGACACCTCCATTGTATGTTTTTGAAGGGGAACCTAGTTTAAGCTAGCATCAGTCCTGTGGGTTAGATTAGATTAGTGACAGGCAACAGAAATCTTTACTAAGTTCTTTGATTTAGCACCGGCCGTCATCTCTTTACTCCTCCACTCCCGGTCCCTGTCTCTCTATTTGTGACCCTCCACAGCAAAACCAGTCGCTTGTCACAAATTTTCAAAATTGAGTTATTATGTTTTCATGAAAGGGCATAAATCAAGCTTCAAAACAAAAGGAGTCGGGTTTCTCCTGTCATGCCAAGTGAGAAACCTGCCTTTGAAGTTGACTATCGCCGCAGCACTCACAGACGCTTGGTGCGGTCACGGCTACGTTTGTATTTACGGTAGCCTACGCTGCATTCACAGCCACATGGATAGCCTACCTGCGTTAGGTTAACTGAACTCGGGAGACGAAGATGGATTCTGGAGAAATATCTTCACTCTAGTCAACCAGTGATTTACCGTAAATATTGAAGTAGAGCGGTCAAAACACTCCCTTCACTCCCTTACCCTAGACTAAAAACAAGGGTGTGTAACACTCTGGTAATACTAATCTCATCCGGATAGACCCTCTGTAAGCACGCATGTAAACATTCCGTCATCCAATAGTTTCCTGTAGTTTTTCAAGCACTGGACTTCAAATTGGACGTCCTGTGGTAAAATAACTAAACATGGCACAATATCACTTTTTTTATGTCCGATACGATCTTGTACATTTAGATATCTGCCGATATGATATATATCTGATACAGTCTCTGAGTCTCTTTAAAAAACAAAATAATGCTTTTAAAAAATACATGACCAAGATTATTCTGTCCTGCTTAAGAAAAAACTTGACTTAAAATTCTGTTTTTCAACTAAAACAATGTAATAATTACAAATTACGTATTTAGTGACTAATCCTGCGGCGCTAAAACCATCAGGAACACAGAGATTGTGAGTGAGAGCCAGTGTTGTTAAGGAAATTAAACAGTGTAATGGCGTGATGTGCTTTTGGGGTTATAGTGCGTTGCGTTGCTTGTTCTGCTCATTGTCATATCAGTATGTAGGAATTAGTGTGAATGTTGAACTATAAACCAGCTTTACCGCAGTGACGCATCCCATGCAGAACCAACTGAGCGTTCACACGTTCGGCCCAGTGCCACCGATACCCGATCCAGCTATTTGAGTCGTTATCGGACTGATATCCCATCCACATATCGGATCGGTGCCGTCTCTGAAAAGCACCCCACGGCCTCATGTAAAACTAATCCCGTCGAAAAAGTACTTTAGACGGAATCTGTGACCAAATTTACACGTCACATTGGCAAAAAGGTATTTTACAACTAGTCACAGGCAAGACGCATTTGTTAAACATCTTAAATGCTCCGATGGTGTTAAGGAATAGGCAACTGTGAGTGTGTGAGATAACAGATGGGGCTGCTAAACGTTTTGCACATTTACCTTGAGAACAATCAATTAACTCAATTTTACTCAAAGCCCACAGCATAAACAAATTTCAGTTTTAACTTGAATAGTGAGAAACAAAGTGTAAGTAAAGAGAGTCCAATAATAAACGAAGAAAGGGTTAGTTACCTATGGCCTTGGTGTAGTAGTTGAAAGCTTCAGAGTAGTCCTTCTTTACATAATAAGCATTTCCCTGCTCTTTGTAGCCTTCTGCTTCCCTGGAGAGACAGACAAAGAGTGAGAGACAACGTAAGACAGGACACAAACAGATGACAAAACGCATACATAAGACATAACAACAATAAACCACAAATCACATCATCTGGAAGGTATAAATTCCTGATTCAACATCCATCCAAGCACTGAGCTTTCACTTCAAAATAACACTGAGTGCAGAAGCATGGAAGGCTGGGACACATTAAAAGTGTGGGATCAGTTTCTAAACCACAACAGCAGCAGCATCTCACAGAATGCACTAGAAAGCAGGCCTGAGTTTGAGGACGGAGTGATCTAATCCCTCGAGTGTCTAGGTGTCTGCTACGGCCCAAACAGAAGAGCTGAAACGAGAATAACAGTCATGCAAATGCTGAGGTTTTACACTTACCAGACACTCCTATCCAGAAAGACTAACATTTCCTAATTACAGGGAAAGTCTCCCCGGAGCAACTTAAGGCGTTAAAGGCTATGCTCAGGAGCTTAATGGCGGCAGGAAAGAGCTGGATTTGAACCTATAACCTCTTGATCCACAGACGAGAATCCTACCACGGGGACCCTGATTTTCCGTCGAAATCACAACCCATTAATCCATGCAACCTTGGTGTTAAGACTTTGGTTGACGAGTAAATAAATAATTTAAATCCTTATTTGATCAGAAAACACATGAATATCTGCACATAGAGGCTGGTGTGGGTTCTCAGTGTAAATGAGATAATGTCGTTCAGTCTTTACACAAACATAGCTTGCAATAAGTGTATGTTAACGCTTTTGAAAACTATTTCTTTGGTAATAAAAATTCTACCGTATTTACAATTAAGGGATTAATCATTTGACTTCAAGATGTTTTACAGCAGTATTATCACAATAAATGCCATCTTGGTGGTCCATCACTTAATAAGGCCACCCCTTAAATATGAAATAAAAGTGATGTTATATAGAATCAAGCTCTCATCTTGCCCATTTGTTATCAAAAAACATTATCAAATGTCATAATACTGTGAGTTACACTGTTATAACAAATGGAAATGGAAACCCATAAGTTAGCATTTTTTGCCAGTGGAGAACAAATTGATACTCTGCTGTCGATTCGTGCTAAGGTAGCATTTTTCAGCAAGGCAGCATAAAGAGCCAGAACTTCAGCACACAAGTTGCTAATTATATTTTAATTATAAATAATGTAGTACGTTTTGAAATGTATTTGTTACATTTTGTTATGAACACAATATGTACCCCGTAATGGTCGAGGACTGCAGAATTTGGAACTGTGCATCCTCGCAAAAACAGTGTACCTCTTCCCACACAGAACACCTCAACAAAGACATCCGGATTTGGGAACGTGCGCATGCGTGAGATCACACACATAAAGACAGTACTAGGGATGCACCAATCTGATACGGGGATCGGATATCGGTCCGATAGCGAGTCAAATAGCTGCTTCGGGTACCGGCGTCGTTTGGCCAATCTGCTCAGTTAAATTGTAGGTTTTTTAAATTGTACATGTCTCATGTCTACATATCCGTGCACCCTCAATTCATTATGCATGGGACACGTCACTGCGGTAAAGCTGGATAATTGTCCGACATTCACACTAATTCCTACATACTGATATGACAATGAGCAGAACAAGCAACGCAACACACTACAACCCCAAAAGCACATCACACCATTATACTGTTTAATTTCCTTAACAGCACCAGCTCTCACTCACAATCTCTGTGTTCCTGATGGGTTTGGCGCCGCAGGATTAGGGACCGTCACTAAATACATATGGGCGTGTAATTATTACATTGTTGCATTTAGGAAACAATATTTAAGTCAAATATTTCCTTAAGCGTAACAGCATAATCTCAGTCTCCTCCTCACAGAGAAACACACAAGTATTGGCACTGGTATCAGAACTGAAAAAGTTGGACCGGTGCATCCCTAGGTAATACAACAGTCATTTGTCCTCCAGTTAAGGAACTGTTATACAGTACACGAACACACGAATGTGACTACGTGGGTATATAAAGGGTTGGGGGAAGGGAACATCAGACCTGACTGCTAAACATAGAACCCGGGACACTTTCAGCCCCAAGAGAACAAGCTACAGTAGCGAAGTGTCACACTTAACACCACAAGGCTTCATGCCCTCCTGACGAAAACACGACGAAAAGTTGCGAACCCATTTGAGTAGACCACTACTTCATTTCATTCGAACTCAACACTGACTGTAATTTTAAAACCAAGACCTGAGATAAACGGAGCTCACAGAGATGAACTAAAGCACGTTAAACACGCCTGTAAGAACGGCTCAGAAGATTTACTAGCTACATGTTTGGTGTCAAAAAAGTGCTTCTTTCTTATTGACTGCTATACTGATTCCAGGTGCCAAACTGGACCTTCTATGTCCGAATCTTATCTGTCCAGAACTAGAGAAATATGCAAAACCAGAACAGGTTTAAAGGTGGTCACCTTGTTGTCCTCACTCTTGTGGCAAGCATTTGCATCGACACACAGAACAAGTCCACCAACTGTTAACTACTTTCAGTATGTGAAAGATTTGGAGAATCATAAATAACACCACCAAGAGTCAAACCCCATAATGAACAGCTTAATCTGTCCAGAAGACAGTCACAACCTACATTCTACATGAAACTAAATGGAATCCTCATGTCACGGTCATCCTGTGGGATTCTAGCCTGCTGGAATCTGACTTTCCAAGTGCAAGGTACTGAGTTAAAAGGACACAGAACGATGCCAATCTGTCTAACAACCCAGCTAAAAACTGCTAATTGGGTTTTAAGGCATAGCATGACTTATGCTACAAATCCCCATTACTTGTGCACTTGTACATGCATGAATTTCAGCAGTGGCACAATTCTACATGTGCTTGTGCACACAGCAAAACTCAGACACGTGTGACATTGACATTTGCACTCCACATGTCAGAGTGCACCAACGCTGTGGAAGTACTGCATTTGCCATACACGAATGGACTTATGGGTTTAGAGTGGGAATCAAAACCCGGTTCCAACTCAGAATTGTACAACGTTATCGATTCATCTTAATGATTCTCTCATTTCCCTTCACAATGTTTTCCGGTTTTCCCTAAGTTTTGTGTTGTGGTATGTCACACTCTCTGAGACTTGACCTTCAACCATGAGGAATCATGACGCATAAATCATATTTTTTGCGATGTAAACACACGTGCTGCATTTGTTAGCGTGCACGACTCTCATAGGAAAGTCCAACATTCCACTTCAGTTAAATCTTCCCATTGTTTCTAGTTGGCAGTGTAATGGTTAGAGCGTTCGCCCCGTGATCGGAAGGTTGCCAGTTCGAATCCTGAAGCGGTAGTTATCACTGAGGTACTCATGAACAAGGTACCATCCCCAAGCACTGCCAAATACAGCTGCCCACTGCCCCTTCATGGATGGATCAAATGCAGAGGTCACATTTGGTTGTGGTGCACCGTGTGGTGTGTTCACAATGACAAGTAATCACTTACTTAAATTCACATTATTCGTAATTAGTCTTCATCAATTATAACTCGTTTCTTGATCAGTTGAAGACTTCACTGTCAAATAAACTGATAAAATATGAACGTGGGAAACACATAAAAGAATTATATCATTACACAATCTGCGCACATGAAGCAAACAATCTGCGCACATGAAGCAAACAATCTGCACACAAGAAGCAAACATTAGCTCTCTCTGGGATATCACATCTCTCAGCCATCATCAGATATCCAGAGGCACTAACTAAACTTCACCCAGCTGCTGCGGTCAAACTTACTCATGCCCTGCACACCGGTCACTTCCGCATGGATAAAATTACATTCTGGAAATGGACTGCCGCTTACACATCACGTCAAGTGGGCACCGTTATACGCCACACATCAGAACATTCCAGAAGTTTTTAAACCACACTATAGAAACATTATATTATAGAACATTATAGAAACTGCCACTGAAGAACTCAACTTTTAAAGCTTAGTCAATATATAATTGATATTTTTGAGCATTCCTTTAACCTATTTCAACACAATTCTTTTCAAGAAACATGAAACAATTTGATGACAGGATCTGCAATTACGTTTAAAATGACAAGTCTTCCCCAGTACTAGAATCTCAGAAGCTTCTGAGGATCATATATATATATATATATATATATATATATATATATATATATATATATATATATATATATATACATACATATATATATAGTGCATTTTATTTGCATATTATTTTTGGAATTTATGCCAAACTCTTGGTTCTTATAGGCATGAATATAAATTGATTTTAAACAAAAATAAAATCACGATTCACTCACTGTGTACATTCACAGAATCTTTCTAGTACTCTCCAACTGTGATGAAATTGATCCAATGGAATTGAAACAAACAACAATCTTCTGGACATCTGCAAGCACCTTAATATATATAACTGGTTGTTTTACAGAATTTGGACATTAATTTAAAAATACAGATAAAGACAAAACAGAGATGGCCATGTGTCACAATTCTGAAAAACAAAAGCTAAAAACATGACACAGGGGATCTTGTAGAAAACAACAAAGCAACAATACGTCAGGAATGGATGTTTAATGAACCAAACCTTACCTCAAAATACAACAAATGTATTTCTGTTCACCTTCTAACAGTAGTTAGCAGCAACAAACAAAACAGATGGACACACAAAGCTGTGTCATGATGCTTCTAATTCTGTTTACTGTAATAACATACTGTAAACATTATTTTACTGTATTTTATTTTGATTAAAAATAGCAGGCATTACTCCTACTCTGCCTAATTGTCACTCACTCTTTAGCAACTGCTTGTACACTTTAGGGCTGCACAATGTAGCATTGTCGTCCTCTTGCCCATAAGCCTTGAAGTCAATATCAAGTAAGACATACTGAATCAAAACCGTCATTCTATAAATTAAATAATAAAATTTGTCATTCATTTCCCTCGATAATCAACAAAAAGATGCTTCTGACATAAGCTAATCAGATATATGAGATAAAGTACATAGTTCTCACTCCTAAAAATGTGTTAAGAGTGAAATGTTATTTTTCAGCTTTTTGTTTATGATGCAAATGCACACCCTACAGAATTACTCCATTTTATTCTACAATATGATAAGGTTTTCCAAATTAAGCTACCCAAGGTTAACATATATGAAATATATTTCAACGTCCGTTTTTATTTTTGCAATGTGGTGCTTCTTGAATATACTTCATAAGAAACAACATATTCATATATCAGTACTGGCAGTGGCATAAATGCGAAAACAAATAAATGAGTATCATCCTCCATATAGAACTGTCTTTGGCAGTTTAAATACATAGTTTCTACTGTATTATGGACATGTACAGTCACAGTCTATAGTACACACTTAAGACTTTCTATATTTAATGTATATATTTTGTTCCTACTATTTAGTTATTGTAAGATTCTTAACTTCACCTGTAAACTTTTAATAACTAAATTCTGTTTCACTCGCTGCAGTCTTAGAGATTGTTCTACGGAAAAGTCATTATGTTACAAAAAGAATCTGGAATCTACGTATGTATTATATTATTATTACATACGGTATATACTACTAAAATTCATTTTTAAGCACGAATCTCTCACACACACACATTTATATATATATATATATATATATATATATATATATATATATATACATACATATATATATATATATATATATATATATATATATATATATATATATAGACATACATATATATATAGACATACATACATACATACATAGACAGACATGCATGCGTATAATGCGTGTGTGATGTCAGTGTTTATATCTAAGAGGCTCTCAAACGCGAATGCGTTGTGGTGGAACTTGCCTGAAAATATCCGGACGGTGTGTGTTAACGTTTTGTCTCTCTTCCTAACTTCGAAATGACAGAATGTGAGGCAATAAATGCAACAGAAAAGGTGTAAAATCCGGTCACTAGTTGAGCACCTGGGACGCCGGGAGAGTGCGCTTTATTTCTCCGCACTCGGCACGTTTGTTTTTAGGCCCCGAATTTTCCCGGTCCGTGTCAAGCTTTTATCTCCACGATCCCCCGATTAAACCGCCGTTCCCGTTCGACATTACTATCCTCTATCACCCCGTAATCGTTATAACCGGCGCGTCGGCTCTCAGGTTTACCTCTCCAGCTCCTCGTCGCTGAATGATTCCATGTCTGGAGCCGCATTCGCCTCGAAATCAACCGTCGCCATTTTGCTCGCAGGAGGCGGAAAGAGAGAGGCGGCTCGCGCCAGGGAACTCTTTCACGCTGACGCAGGCCACGCCCCCTCCTGCAACGTCATGGTCTGGAGCGGAAGTCCACATATGGGCCAAAGGTTTTCAAACGTAGACGTTCTGAGGGCTCTAAATTCTTCAAGACTTTAATATACTGTCCGTATAGTTTACTCACATTAAACTGCTGCAGATGCACATTTAATACAAAAAAAGACAATTCCAGGATTGTAATTCTAGTTTCTCGATTGCTGTTGCCATATTTGCACGTGTCATTCATTGAATACCTTACCTAACAAAAACTGCGTATTTTCCTTTTCTAATTCTAGTTTAGAATTCATGTTTATAGTTTATTTATATATGCATATTCATTTATTTATATATACAGAGGCCACGTCGTCTCTCTAAATACTTGTATTAAGCTGAGATGACAATAAAATTTAGTTTGACTTATACTTTATATATTTTTAAGTCTGTAATTTTACAAATTAAAGTGACGTCTTTTTAGCCACTTTTAAAATCACATTTTGTGACTGAATACGTCTATAATTTGATTTAATATTCATAAATTTGACCAGCACCTGACATAACAATAAATAAATTCGAGACATGAAAAATTACAGAATATTTATTAAATAAATATAAACAGCTAAAAAGTACATAGCTCTCTTGAGTAGTTTTTGAGAAGAGCACTTCCTACTTTGAAAGCGTAATAATAATATGTTAGTAACGCTGAGTAAGAAAGAAATTGACTTAGACATTTAAACTATTTCTGCATTCCCGAATAAAAATGCAAACAAAATATTATTGCTCTGAAAAGAATTCAAAATGTGTAAAACATTCTCTGTCTTATATATTTTTTTTCAATTTCTTTCCTGACTTTTGTCTTTTTGTGTCCTGCTTTATATTTCGGTGTCTTTTATTCTCCTGTGATTTTTTGTGAATGTTTCACAGTACTTTTCTTACAACTGATGCATATTGCATGTTTAAAAGAATTTGGTTGCTTTTCCCATGATCGGCGGGTCGCTTGTTCAAGTCCCGGACCGGTAAAGGTGCCACTGCAGTACTCATGAGCAAGATGCCATACCCAAGTGCTGCACGTCAGCTGTCCACTGCTCCCTCACGGATGGGTCATATGCAGAGGTGTGCTGTGCTGTGTACACAATAACAAATAATCACTTAATTTAATTATTTAAAGACAACTTTCACATCACTACCACAGTCCGAGGTTAGAATTAAGAATCTGCAGTTTCCTCTCCGGACAGCAGGGGGAGCGCTTTTCCATTGACACGCGGCTTTTTCGACGCTTTTCACGAGCGTGTAAACAGGAAGCGCCGACGGTGAGTGTAGTTCGTTGTGCCGTATGTTTATACTATTTTCTAACTGTGTTATTTTCTAGCCATTCTGTACCCAATCTGTGTTATGGTTTCTCTGTCGCTTCTGTTTTTAGCGAGTATTTTTAGAAACAAAATAGCAAGATAAAAGAAAAGACAGGGAAATAGAAAATGGCCGGAGACGATACGCGAAGTTTATTTATTTTTATTTGTCCTTTATTTTACCAGAAGTCGCATTGAAATGTTGAATCTCTTTTGCAAGGGAGCCCTGGAGTTTAAAGTTAATTTTTTTGTTGTACATCACGGTCCTGTATTAGGACAGTCACAGTATAGTTAGGATTGTTCTATTATTTATTGTTTTGGGTTTTTTTTTTGTTTGTTTTGTTTTTTTTCTTAAATAAACGCATTCAGTTATGGACTATGCAGTTCTTTAATCTTCACTGTTTTTAGATTCTGATCTTACAAAGAACAAATATCTAATAAGAAAATCTCTTTCTTATTTCTTCTTAAGGATGATTGGTGAATGAGGTTAAATATTGCTTGTCTCACTTCCTAGACGCTGTGTGAAGTAAATGTGTGTTCTCTGACATGTCTCTAAATAGAGTAAATGTGTCAGAGTCATCATGGGTAAAAGCTGTAAGGTGGTGGTGTGTGGCCAGGCGTCTGTGGGAAAAACTGCCATACTGGAGCAGTTACTGTACGCCAATCATGTTGCAGGTGAGTAGCTTTACCTACACCAGTCACAAAAAAATCAAATTCAAATCACCCAGTGCAACCTTGTGGTTCTCTAGGGCACAGATTTACATTACGGCATTTACCAGACGCACTCACCCAGAGCGACTTCCATTTCCCAAAATCAGAAACAGAAACTTGGGGTTAAGGGTCTTGCTCAGGGACCCAGTGGTGTTAGTTTTGGAGGTAAGATTTGAACCCACAGCCTCTTGGTCCAAAGGTGAGTATCCAAACCTAACCACTAGACCCTCACCACCACCACCCTGGACTTGTCTTATCAATAGCTCCAGACACCCAGTTCTGGAAAGTTAAAAAGCTCAAGCAGAGCGTGAATGCCTTTTGGCACCATTTTGGGAACGAATGCAGATGCTCCTGGAGATGTGCCATCCTGCAGAGATTCGCCTCATCCTCAATCAGTCACACCTGGAGTGTCAGATTAGGGTTAGATGTAATCTCTGCAGATTGTAGATCTTTTAAATGTAATCTCTTTAAAAGGCTGTTTTGCAAATAAACAAGACACAGAACTCAGCTTTTAACACCAGTTCTGTAATTATATCAAATAAATATTCACATTAAATATTAAATATTAGGCAAGTGTGTTCGAATAAGGTTGGATCTAGTCTCTGTTCTAAAGCCACATCACACAGGGATTTATATTTGACTTCACCTTTCACAACCCCAAACAGGATTCTGTTTAATGCAAATTATTTAGCCATCTTATTCATTTGTACATGCAGCGAGTAATGAATCTCTGACATTGCTTTAATCCAGTATATTCAGTTGCTTTTCTCAATATGTACTTATATGTATTATAAATATATGTTGAACCTTTAACGGATTGTACAGACAACACTGAAATCACGTTTGGCAGGTTCCGAGCCTATTGAAACGCTGGAGGACATTTACGTGGGCTCGGTGGAGACGGACCGCGGCACGCGTGAGCAGGTTCGCTTCTATGACACGAGGGGCCTTCGGGACGGAACCGAGTTTCCACGGCACTACTACAGCTTCGCCGACAGCTTTGTGCTGGTCTACAGCATCGACAACAAGGAGTCCTTCAAACGCATGGAGATGCTGAAGAAGGAGATCGACCGCTGCCGTGACAAAAAGGAGGTACGATTTCATAATGCTAAACCGATGATGGGAGACGCACTGGTCTGAACAGACACAGGAAGCGATGCTCTGATGCAGAAGTTATGAATTATGATAAAGAAATTTTACTGTAAGAAAAGAATTTGTTGTCTTTGGGTGGATCTGGGTCTTGATCAGGGGTTAAAAAGATGTTGTCAGGTTTGTCTTGGTATTTTCACATCAAATACATAGATACAGTAAATGAGTACCACTGGAGCTTCTGATAAAATCAATGTAATGCATATTAAGGGATACAAGAAGATCTAAAAAGGTTAGTTTATCTGTCTCTCCTCCTCCAGGTGACGATTGTGGTGCTGGGTAATAAAGTGGACTTGTCGGAGTCACGGAGAGTGGACAGCGAGGTGGCGCAGCAGTGGGCTCGGCAGGAGAAGGTGCGGCTGTGGGAAGTCTCCGTCACCAACAGACACACGCTCATCGAACCCTTTGTTCACCTGGCCAGCAAGATGACACAGCCGCAGAGCAAATCCACCTTCCCGCTCAGCCGCAACAAGAACAAGGCCAGCGGCTCGCAGGACAGCTAGACTAAGAGAGACTGAGTGTGAGAGTCGTTTGGCCTGGAGGACTGAGGGATTTAATGGAAAATTAGCAAACAGAGCAAAAAGGGCCAGAACATGGAAAATACAGAAAGTCTCGGGGGGGTGGGGGGTATACAGAAAGTATAGAAAATTGGCCAGGAGAATTGAGGAATGAACGATAAAATAAATTACAGGGAAAACAGAAAAAAACTGAAAATTGACCAGCAGAATTTCAAAATAAAAAATGGCCAGAAGAATTTTTGGATTTAACTGAAAATGAGCAAAAAAGAAAAAGGCACATTTTAGTTAGAAAATGTAAAATTTGGAAAACATAAAATACTATAAATAAAACAATAAAGAAAAAATAAAATAATAAAATTAAAAACCCTGAAAATTGGGCAGGAGAATTGAGGAGGTTAATGAAAAATGAGCCACAAAAAAACAAAAAGGGTCACAATGTAAAAAAAACCTCAGAAAATATAACGATGACACAGAGGGATTGTTACAAACTGATTATTACATTTTAAATTGTTACATTTGACTTTTATTTTAGTGTGATGCTACAGTGTGCTGCTTGGACGTTTATTGCATCTCCTCTGGACGTGTAATCATGGAATCCTGAGTGATACGTGGCTTCTGCATTTGGTGAAACGTGATGAATGTAAAGTGACCAGATTGTAGGTCTGTTTTATGTTGTAAATGAAATTCACTACTTATTAGCACAGGTGGCTAATACAGAAAAAATATTGTTGAAATTTTTAAATAGTTAAACGCAAGTGTTGTTTTCAGAATTTGTTTCTGTGACCATAATCAGCAGCATTAATCCTGCCATGCTGCAGCCAGGTCTTTATCACATCTCAGTCCCTTTTCAGGTCACATATTATACAACATGGAAGGAAACTGTTTGAGAATTTTTATCTTACTTTTAGAGAAAATACAAAATCAGAACTTCATGGAAGGAAGTCTTAGCTGTTGACTCAACTTGAACACTATTTAACTATATATAAAACATCTTTTGTCACAACACTGTTTTGTCATTTCTTGGTGTCCCAGGATGTAATTCCATAATTTTGTTCTTGTTACTGTATTCATTTACCTGTTGGAACTATATTATGGGCATGAAAATAAACTTGCTAATGGCTCAAAGTTTGTATTACTGACCAGAAACAACAATGAGAAAAAATAAACAATATAAAAGTGCAAGAAAATGCAATATATGAAAAACACATAAAATACAGTAAAATAAATAAATGAATAAATAAAGAAACTGAACATTGACCAGGATAATTAAGGGATTTAATGGAAAACAAGCAAAAAATAACCAAAAAGGGATAGAATATTTAAAAAAAAGAAAAAAACACAGAAAATGGGGAAAAACTAAAAGTTGTAGATGTGAATTGAGGGATTGCATGGAAAATGAGCAAAAAAAGGCCAGAAAATGTGATAACAAAAACTACAGAAAGTACATGAATAAATAAAATACTAAAAATACAGCAATGAGCAAAAAATGTAAAAGAGCAAGAAAATATAAGATATGGAGAACCTAAAATACAATGAAATAAAAATATTCACCAACTGTTATTAAGAAATAGTTAATTCTTAAAACCCACTCTTCACTGATTCTGACATTCACCAGTGTTTTCTTATTTGAGGACCAGAACATTTTAAATGGAATATTGGGAAAAATACAGAAAACTAAAAAATGGTTCAGTGACCTTCCGATCATTGCAATAAAATACAATGCATATGCAATAAAATGTGCATTGCATTTTATTGCAACAACGGAAGGTCGCCGGTTCAAGTCCTGGACCAGTAAAAGGTACCACTGAAGTACTCAGCAGCAAGGTACCATCCCCAAGCACTGCTCCCTAAACAGTTAAATGCATGACTGAGTTTAAAGGATGACTTTTGATTATAGATATGAGCATAGATACGCGTCATTTTTCATCTCTAAAGCTGTTATCCGTATATATGCCCCACTATGATATTTTTTATCCTGTGTGAAATGTGAAATCAGTTTCTCACCCTAGCGCCTGCTGACCCAGAAGCCAAACCCCAGCAGGAATAACATCAAATCAGTTTTTACAGGTTAAGTACAAGTTTCCCACCTCGTCACTCCATCACGGCTGTAACCGAGTCCCATCTTCTCGTCTCCTGAACGCTGCTGCTGTAAATGCTGCCAGCCTCGAAAAACTCTTTATTTCCCTTTTAACTCAGATTCTTTCTCTTTTTTCATGGTGTCATCTGCAGTGTTTTTCCTGCACCACTAGGGGGCGCCTTACTTCCAGCTCACAACACACTGGCATCATGTGCAGTAGAGCAGCTCAGGAATGAGAGGGTGTGTGTGTGTTGTGTGTGTGTGTGTGTGTGTACCATTTAACACCTCTGTCATTATGATGATCACGACCCCAAAACACCACACACACACCGCTGGAGTGGAAGATCTAATTGATTTATTATCATCCTCTCTTTCACTTTCGCTCTCTCTCTCGCTCCCTCTCTCTCTCTCTCTCTCTCTCTCTCACACACACACTCTACAGGGAATTAGCAAACCAACAAAAAAGACAATTGAGCATCAAGACCTGTTTAAAATCTTCACTTTTTCTCACCGTGTACAGTTCTCCACTTCATGACATTAATATTACAGTGAATAAATACATTTTTAAGCATCCATAAATACTGGCCGTGTCCCTGTGAGGAAAGAATCATCGCTTTAGATCCAGGTGTGTTCAAAAAATTAAACGTCCAATTAAGATTTGTTTCGTGTAGCAACAGCACAGACAGACCGACACGGAAATAAACACACACACACACACACACAAATAAGTACACCAGTCAGTCTTCATGAAATTACTACACAGAGGCATATACTGTATATGATCCATACATAAGACGCTGGACATTATTTTGTGCTTTTGACCATGTTTGTATTTGCCTTTGTGCGTGTGTTTTTAAGACTGTGTGTGTGTGTGTGTGTGTGTGTGTGTACACAAACTTAAGTTATGCATCATTATACAGTACTTAACAACAGAATCCAGTTTTCTAAAAGTTCTAGAGTGTCTACATGTGGCACTAGAGAGTGTATGTGAACGTAGGAATGGAAGCGACAGCTGTCCAAGTTAATAACACAAACTATAGTCCCGGTAGAATAAAAAAGTGTGTGTGTGTGTGTAAAGTGCTGTAAAAAATTAGGGGTGCACGATTCAGAAAATCTCACGATTCAATTCCGATTCTAGGGCTCACAATTCAATTCAAAATCGATTCACGATTCAACTTTTCCCCATCTGTCTGTGGCTTATCAGCACTGAATCAAATGTAGTTTACTAAATGTACTGCATATGTACGCGTACTGACTGCATTTCCTTCATGCTCACTAGGGGTGGGAGTTGATACCATTTTATCAATATCAGTGCCATTGTAGAGTCTATCAATCCAATTCCTTATCAATTCTCTTATTGATTCCTCAGTATTTTTTTGAACGTGACAAAAGTAGTTCTACAGCGAGCTTCTTCACCAAAAGCAACCATTTTAATTTTTCCAAAATGATATCTGCACAAGACTGTGAACACCAATACATTCACATTCAGAGTTTTTATTATCAGAGAAAGAAAAATTTAGTACCAGGTGGAAGCACTTCTTTATCCATTTGGAATGCATCTGGATATGGAATAAAATTATTTGATAAAAAGTTCTCTCATTCATGCAAAATAAAAAAAGACTGAAGTTTTGCTGAAGCATTTGGACTATTACTCGTTTTTGACTCATTTCTGGGAGAGAAGTACATTTTTGTCATGAGGGCGTTCCATATGAGAGCCACGGCACAATAGCGCTGTGGACGCGTGTCGGGAATAAATAAATATCAAGTAAATGTCTGTACTGTGAGTAGAACGCTGGTTGTTTTTGTTATTTATCAGCTAAAATAGAAGGACTTCCCTGTGAGAGTCATTTATAATTTATGCGTCATGATTCCTTGTGGTTGAAGGACAAGTCGCAGAAAGTGTGACATAATGTACCGCGACGCAAAACTTAAGGCAAACCGGAAAATGTCGTGCTGAGAAATGAGAGAATCGTTAAGAATCAATAACGTTGGAAGTGTGCAGTTCTGATGGAACTGATTAATTGTTTTTGATTTCCATCCCTAACGTTCACATGAAGGTCCATCTGGACAGATTTCCACACTGCACCATCTACAGGACTGGCGAGCTGACCTCGTGTCGGGGAAAAGGTAAACTTGTGGCATTAGGTTAGTTGAAAATTATGAACTGATTTATTGAAGCCCCTGAATCGATATTGAATCGACAGAGAAAGAATCGTGATTCGATTAAATTTTTATGCACACCCCTATTTAAAACAAACGCCTTCCTCTGCCTCGTCGCTGCCGGCAACCGATGTTGCCATGGCTCCCACCGTCACGCTTAGACGTTCCATTAGACAGATTCAATCTCCCACACAGCACAAAATAATAATCCCGAGAAAATGTCACAGACCGCCTCCAACTCTGAGAGGGAGGGATCGAAAGAGAAGGACAGAGAGAGATAGAGATGGACAGCGTCACATGGAAAGGTAAATATCATGGCTAAACTTCCATTATTATACAAAATGAAAAATTCCACCTTTTCATTATGGCTATTAAACAGTTATTGCTCAAAGTGCTGAACGTATGGGGGAGCTGTGAGGAAGGAGAGAGAGAGAGACGTCTGGGGTCCAACAAATTAAAACAGTATCTCTCCAATCAGCATCTTTCATCTGTCGGTAATCGCCACGACGATGTGATGTGATGATGATGAAGATTTGTGAGGTCACTGTGCATTTCCCTTCTCTGCTTTTAATTCAAGGAAAAAATCTTTAAGCAAAGAAGCCAAACTTTATTCACATTTATTCCCTTTATGTGCAGGAGTGGGGGTCTAGCAAGGTGCAGGAACTCATAAACACACACACACACACACACACAAACACACAGGGCTGGGCAATAAAGCGAAAATGTAATGAAAACGACCAGGGATGCACGATATGGGAATTATATATCGAAGTCGATATCCAACTGTTCATGCTCATATCTGCCGATGACGATAAATGAGGAAGGCGGAGTCAAGCGTGCATAGATAAGATATTATGCTTGCCAAAGTTTCCATGCACGCTCAGAATTTTGGCACAAAAATAAATATAAATAAGCATGTTCATGAACATGCGGTAGCAATAATAACATAATAAATATAGCCGCAAGTGGCAACAAGAGGGGGGCAAGCAAAATTAGCAAAAAGCAGCACAAAAGCAGCTGATGCTGTAAGCGTCAAAAAGAGGAGTTCGTGAGCTAGAAGTTAAAATTTGCAAAAAAATTGTTGTCGCCATAGATGCTAGCTGCGCCAAAGCAATTCAAAGATACAGCTGTTTAAGCAAAATAGGCTACACCCCGCTGCAATTAATGTGCTCATTTAAGCCGCTGCTTTGTGAAATCCCAAAAAAGTGTCATGCTTCGATATCCACAGATTCATTTGACACCTCACTTGCCTTAATCAGCTTATTAGCCTAGAAGGAGATCGCAAAAGTTTATTTACGTTTATTATGCAAATTAGCTCAAAATCTTCAAATGGGAAGTCTGTAGTCTCAATTAAAATGTTTGGCTTAAACCAAAGCTTCAGTAAAAGCATGAACTCTAGGCCACACGGCTCAAGAGTTAGTAAAAAAAAAAACCCACAAAAATGTGTTTGCTTTCGCTATAGCATCTGCGACTTACGGCTCTCCACGACGGCGTATTAGGGCCATTATATAAAAAAATAAAATAAAACGGGGTTGGGGAGCGGGGGAAAAAATTACGAGAAAAAAGTGTGAAATTCTGAGATTAATGTCGTATATTTGCGTGAAAAAACTCGGATATTCTCTAATATTGTAGTCGGCAGGTTATGTTTCATGTCATGTGTATTACGGTAGATCACGTTTGTTCGGCGGACGAAGTCAATTTGGACTTTATTGTCGCAAATTTATGACTTTACAATATCAGAGAATATCCGACGTTTTTCACGCAAATATATGACATTAATCTCAGAATTTCGGACTTTTTTCTCGTGATTCTGATTTCAGGTAATATTGCCCAGCCCTATCCACACCATACCAGACTCTCACACACGTTTACTCCCTTTCTTTAGTACCAGACTGTAAAAGCTAAATTCACTAAAATCTGTTTATCTTCTTATTTCTTATTCCACCGTCTTTGTACTGTATGTATGAACAAAACAACAGACGGTCCTCTGATAGAAACTGCTCTTATCATAACAATAACTCTTGTAATAAATCTGATAAAGTCTCTACATACTCTATATTTAGATCTAAAGATAAACTTTCAACTAATAACAGCTCTTAAAAACAATCTGCATAAAACGTCTTGTTTGGGAACAACGGACAAACGAAAGCACTGAGCACAACAGCAGAGCGAGCGGTGAACGCCTCATACTGCTGATCCAGAATCAGAATTAGCAGCACAGGCGGGCGTTGCTGATCCTGGACCAGATTTTACACGGCCGTGCTTTTAGTCTGTGCTGGAGATCAGGTAACATCCAGTAGAGGGTGCTGCTGTCTCACAGAGAACAAGCTCTCTCTCTCTCTCACACACACACACACACACACATTACATAGGCGAGTTTAGATGTTAATCGTGGCCTGATGTGAGACAGATTTTGACTGGCAGACTGACCTTTGTGAGTCTTAATGAGACAAAACCTAGAGCAAAATATACAGACGTGAAAGGCCACGTCAAACTGGCACCACGCCGTAATCATTTGTGTGTGTGTGTGTGTGTGACAATTTACCAATTTTCCACAATTGAATTTGGGCAGACGAAATTGGAAAACTGATTGTATGTGTGTGTGAGGTGCGATTTGCCTCTATTGCTGCCGTGTCTGCCGCGGACAGTGTAGGGCAACTTCCAGAATGTACTAGATTATAGATGAGTAGTTACTGTTATTTCAAAGTAATTGGTTCCGTTACAATATTATTGTCTCCGAATTGTAATGCGTTACATGACTCCTGCATTACTTTTGAGTTACTTTCACCAAAATAAGTGTGGAAGTAGGACGTTGTAAAATGCTAAAATGTAGTTTACTGCAGTTCATTCTACATCCAGTGGAGGGCGATGTGGTGCAGCATAATGACTGTAGTCATATACTCTCTAGCTTATTTACTCACAATATTTTTTTGTTGTGCCAAACGTATCTCGCTGTTGACAAAAAACAAAACAGCACTATATTTTGGGTTAAAAGTGTTTTGTAACGCGTGTTATTGAAATATCAGTCCCTCCAGGATTTCGCAGATCTTTTTTGAGATTGTTGCAGCCTAAAGTGCATGATTTTGCACAAGTTTTTTTTTTTTTTCTGATTTTGTGGTGTTTTTAGGCTAATTTTTTCCCCTTATAATGATTCTTTAACAATTAACTAAAATGACAGGAACAAACCCCTAAAAAATAATTTTATTAACCATTAATCATTTACCTATTTTTGAAAGTACATGTGAGGTATTTTTATAACACCGTTTTCTGCATCTTCTAAACGCATCATGGAAGTGAGTTCGCTGGCTTATGGCTCAACGTTTCGTGGGAAACGACAATGATTGGTTCAAAATTGCACGGTAGTAATGAATGCACAGGGATTGGCTGAATTTGCGTTAATCGTTGCGCTCGCAACATTGTAAAATCCTGAAGGGTCTGAAATATGTAACGAGTATAATATTAATTTATTAATTTATAATAAAATATTACTGCGTTACAGCAAATAGTAATGCATCACTATACTCCCAACACTGGCCGCGGGCAGGATGTTACGGTCTGTCTGGTGGGTGGGGGGAACACCTGTGCATGTTCTTATCTATGGGGAACTGAAAATGAAAATGAAAGGCATAATTTTAATAATAAAAAAAAATGTCAAAAGGTGTCAAAAGTAAAAAAGCAAATATTCATGAGGCATCGAGTAAAGGGATGTTTGCATTTGTCTCACTAAAAAGTTAGCGCTAAGTCTCTAATATTGGCATTCTTCTAAGAAATTACGTGATAAAAACCTATGATCCATGTCTTATAAAACCAGGTGAGGCTCCAGCTCCAGGCTCCTCGCTGACGTTCCCAGCAGGCATGGCGCATCAGTTTTAAGGGTCGATCAAGTCTCCGGGGCCATGCCCACTTCACCGGTGGGACCGCGTCTCCTTGTTCGTCCATTTCTCACCAGCTTTGTGTGTTTCTCGAGCTCGTCTGTGCTGCATAGTTTATGAGTGACCCAAATGTCAGGGTCATAGTTTTAGAAGAGAGTGCAGGAAATTGGTGTGTTGGTGTGTGTTGCGTGTGTGTGTGTGTAGACAGTAGGGGTGTGACGAGACCCTCAGCTCACGAGATTGGCTTAACGAGAAATGATAATTGAACTCTATTTTGCACAAAACTTCAACAATTTAAACATATGACGGGAATATGGCCTTTAATTTGACTGAAAGACTGCAGAAAAGTGTATTTAGTGCATCAAGTGACCGGACTCTCTCTCGTCTGATTCCTCATGCATCTAACTGAAGTGTAAATCATCTCATTAAATCATCAGATTGTACATTATAAAATCAACATCGTCATTAAAACATGTTAGAGGCGTAATCCCTGCAGCGTTAACAGATACAATTAGACTAGGATACTGCTGAACACATCACACCCAAAATCTTCAAACAACCCACAACTCGTCTTCTTGTTGCTGCTTTTTGGCGTTGTGCTGTTGTAATGTGTGTTGCTATTCGCTATATCAACTTGGAACCATATTAGCACCTGACTGGAGATCGAATCAGCCAATCAGCTTTCTTCAAGCCTGTGATTGGCTGCTTTTTGCCACATTTATAACCTAGTAACAAGTGGATTGAACGTAAAGGCGGAGTTGAGCGTGTACAGTCAGAGTTGAGCGCGTAAAGACGGCAGATTTTGTTCCACTGCACACTCAATATTTTGACAAAAATAAGGGCATGCTATTTGGCGAGACAGCTTTTCACCTCGACAAGAAATATCATCACGTTTAAATATCGCGAGATCTCGTCACACCCCTAGTAGAAAGATATTATGAGCGTGTGTGTGTGTGCTTGTTTTAAGAGCATATTTTGTGCGAACAGTCTGTATGCCTGTTTCTTATTGAGACCCTCTTATTTAGAAGTTCTTCTTCATAAAGCGTGTGCATGTATAGAGGGTAGGAACGTAGATTGTAAGACTAAATCACAATTACTTTTATAATATAAATATGTGTTTAAGAGTGTGTTTGAGTGTGTGTGTGAGTGTGTGAGTGTGTGTGGGAGAGTATGCATGGCCATACTTCAGTAAGGTGAGAAGATAACAGGGGTGTGTGCGGCCCGCAGCGGTCCTGGGGCGGGCCGGAAGAGGGCGGGGCCTAAGATGGGCGTCTGAATGAAGGCGGGGCCGGCTGGGTGTCTGAGAGCGAGCGGATTGGCTGCCACGGTGCACAGAGTGGGCGGAGTTATAGCGGCGGGCAGGAAGCTGGTGGTCAGATTTTTAGTCAGCTGCTTCTGCAGGGCCAGCTTTGTCTAAAAAAGATAAGAGCAGAGGGAGGGGGAGGGGGAGAGAGGAGAGAGAGAGAGAGAGAGGGGATGAGGGAGAGAGGGAGGAGAGAGTGAGAGAGAGAGAGAGAGAGAGAGGGAGGTGGGAGAGAGAGAGAGACAGGAGAGAGAGAGAAAGTGGGAGAGAGGAGGACAGAGACAGGGGAGAGAGAGAGAGAGAGAGAGAGAGAGAGAGGGAAAAGTGGGGAAAGAGGCAAGAGAGAGAGAGAGAGAGAGAGAGAGAGAGAGGGAAAGTGGGAGAGAGAGACAGAGAGAGAGAGAGAGGGAAAGGGAGAGAGGAGAGAGAGAGAGAGAGAGGGAGGCGGGAGAGAGAGAGAAAGAGGGAAAAGGGGGGAGAGAGAGAGAGAGAGAGAGAGAGAGAGAGGGGAGGGAAGTGGGAGAGACAGAGAGAGAGAGAGAGAGAGAGAGAGAAGGAGGGAAAGTGGGGGAGAGAGTAAGAGAGAGAGAGAGAGAGAGAGAGAGGGGAGGGGAAAGTGGGAGAGAGGGAGACAAAGAGTGGGGGAGAGAGAGAGAGAGTGAGAGAGGAGAGGAGAGGGGTGAGAGAGAGAGAGAGACAGGAGAGAGAGAGAGAAAAGTGGGAGAGAGAGAGACAGAGGGGGAGAGAGGGAAAGTGGGAGAGAGAGAGAGACAGAGGGGGGGGGAGAGAGGGGAAAGGGAGAGAGAGAGAGACAGAGAGAGAGAGAGAGAGAGAGAGAGAGAGAGAGAGAGAGAGAGAGAGAGGGAATGGGAGAGAGAGAGACAGAGAGAGAGAGAGAGAGAGAGAGAGAGAGAAAGAGGGAAAGTGGGGGAGAGAGAGGCAGAGAGAGAGGGAGGGAAAGGGAGACAGAGAGAGAGAGAGGGAGAGAGAGAGAGAGAGAGAGAGAGAGAGAGGAGAGAGAGAGGAGAGAGAGGGGAGGGAAAGTGGGAGAGAGGAGAGTCAGAGTGGGGGGGAGAGAGAGAGAGCGAGAGAGAGGGAGAGAGAGAGAGAGAGAGAGTGAGAGAGGAGGAGAGAGAGAGAGAAAGAAAAGTGGGGAGAGAGAGACAGAGGGGGGAGAGAGAGAAAAGGAAATAAATGAGCAGAACCACACAGGCAGTGTGCTGGAGGATGTGGGATGAAGGTTCTCAAAAAATAAGCAGTAGCAGTTTGTTTAGAGAGAAAAGCCCTTTTTCCCTGTGGGATTTCAAAGTCGATGTGACGGAGACGAGACGCCAGAGCAGCCACTTCTAGCAGAAAAACGCTGCACCACTGCTTCTCATTACCATACATATGTAGAACACATAAGGAAGGCGGAAGGAGAAAAAGAGTCTTTTCCGCTAATAATCTGTGACTCCATTTTAAAGCATGTGAACCCCATTTATACCCTGGTATGCTTAAACCAGACGAGGCGGAAAATACTGTCATTTTACTTCAATTTCAACCATTTGACTGCTGTCAATCAAAAGGAATTATGATATGATTGTTATTTATTGATCAGTCCATCCAGAATGTCACAGGCCTTTTTTGAGAATGTTTTGGCCTAAAAATGCCAGATTTTGCGGCAACTTTTCTAAAAAATTGCTCAGTTCTATTTTGGCGGTGGAAATGAAGGTCGTTTTAGTGTGTGTGTGTAAAGGCAGGCAGGCGTGTGTGTGTGAAACTCACCTGTGAAGACAGCGAGGTGAGACTATACTGGTTAAAGACTTTCTTCATGGTGAAACAGCCCCTCCTGGCTATCCATTCCACTGACACTCTGCTGAAAAAGAAAGAAAGAGAAAGTGAGTGATTATTTTTCCCAGAACACAGCACGTATACACAGTACACCTATAACCAAACGTGACCTTGCATTTGACCCCATCCACCTAAGGAGCAATGTTTATTCTTGGCAGCATCTGGCAAGCAAGATTTTATTTACACGGTAAGCCTCGCTTCATAGTACTCTGAAGGCACTTTTTAACGGTCCGGAGACTTGAAACAGTCAGGTGGCAACTTCCCCAAAGCCCCTGGCCCACACGGCATCTGAACTGTGCTTTTTTTTCTTGGACAAAGTGGTGCCACAGGTCAGCCTGACTGTTTTTCTGCTCATTGCGTTAATCAGAGGGCTACAAGGCCGCCATGACCTGGCGCTCGCTGGCCACGCAGTTCGATGGCTAAATAAACAGCGCACGCGACGCTTTCAGGCTAGTTTCGCTTAAATCCTGAAAACGGAAGAAAACGACATGCTATTAAGTGCTACATGGCGCTGAGGACTCTCCGAGATCATTGAAGATGTCCTATGATTCCAAAAAAGTGTTCCAATATGGAAATGTAATGAATTTTCGAACATGTCCGAGACTGAATAGCGGAGCAGAGAGTTATGCTATGACGCCTTTTACGAATACAGGCGTAGTGTTATTAGGGTGAAGTCGGTATCGGCGCGATGCTTTTCGCCATTTTGCCCAAGATCAGGAGGAGTTTAACAGAAGAAGGAGGCTCAGTTTTAATGAAGCATAGGGATCCGTTTTTCATCAACTCACACAGAACTATCTCAAGAGAGTAAACGCTGGACAGCCTGATTACTGCCCTGACAGGTCAACATACCAAACTACAAATTCCCATGTAGGCTTAAACAGCCAACCAACGCCAATGTAACGCCTCACTGAAGCCAATCGAGCGCAGCTACAAAACGCAATGAAAACAAACATTTATCCAAGATTCCAACGCTGCAGGATCGAGCTTCAACCGGGTTACACTACCAACTACTTAATTACAGCAACGCGAGTAGTTCGTTCGTTAATTTGTTACTTCCACCCTGGTGCAGTTTGGGACAGTTGGTGGAAGCAGAATACAGAGAGTTGGCCCTGCGGATCTAAGGGTCGCCAAGTTCAAGTCCCAGACCAGTGCAAAGGTACCACTGAGGCACTCATGAGCAAGGTACTGATCCCCAAGCACTTCCCAGGGCGCTGGCAGAAAGCTGGCCACTGCTCCTTCAAGGACGGATCAAAACCAGATGCCACATTTGGTTGTGTTGTGCACTGTGCTGTGTCTACAATGACAAAAAATCACTCTAATTTAATTAATGTGTGTGTGTGTGTGTGTGTCTCACCGGTACTCCTGAACTGGGCTGGCTCTTGCTGTGTGGACTGTATTTCGGTTTGGGTGGTTTGCCCGCCAGTCGGTCTTTATGTCTGCGACTGTTCATGTGCTGAGATTCAACAGAACAACAAACAGAGACGCATTAATAAAGTCTGATATGAGCTTTTACAGTTAGAGTAAAACGTTGATTTATTTTGCCTGCGTGACATTTAAGAAAAAAACAATTTGGGGAACAATAGAGGGGGTAGAAAAGGGGGGACGTTTTATTTTTGTAGGAATTTGCAGCACCTGCCACTTTTGGATCACGGTTTAATGGAAGCAGCTGCGAGTGATTCACCACAAGAAGCTACAACGCTCAGCGTACCGACAGCAGGTGTAACAGAAATTTTATTTCCATGTTTGACTAAGAGCTTTTCAGCAGGTACTTTTCATTTCTGAAAGAGAACATTTTATATTTGTTAAATCCTCTTATTTTAGATGTTATTTAAATGTAAATTGAATTTAAAAAATCTAAGTTCTCCAGCTAAAAATAAACACAGGCACAAACAGTTCACATGCAAACACAAATACACACACACACACACACACAAAAGCAGCATAACATGGCCAAGTTTAAAGATCTGGCTTGCTCTCCCCGGGCCAAATGACATGCCAACGTTAGTGTGACTGTCGACAGGATTCTTAAGTAAGTGTGCTTCTAACGGCCTGTTTGAATGTATGCAGATCTTTTTATAAACACATTTTTTAAATGTTTCTTTTTTAAATTTGCGTTTACACGACATTCTGTATAAAAAAAAACTACACACTAGAGCTCTGTGTCGTCTGCCGCCATTGTTGTTGACAGCAGCTGATAATTGTTGTCATGGTTAGCACTGTCACTTGTGGTATGTAAGGAATTGAAGTGATTTAAGGTGCACAATAGAACTAAACGCGTCGTCGTTTTAAGAAAACTGCGTTGTACTCGTTTACACATCCACAGAACCCAGCATTTTGAAAAATCTTCATTTTGGAGGGTGTTTTAAAAGATATGTGTTAAAGTCCAAACGTATAAAAAATATGCGTTTATAAAAATATCTACATCAACTGATATGTTTTAAAATCTAGCAGTCTTTTCACTTACCGTAAACACAAAGAGAAACCAAATATTTTTACGTTTACAGTTAGACAGAGAGACAGGAATGTGTTCAGTAAAACCAGATTGAATTTACTACAAATTACAGTCAAATAGCACAAACAGATGGACGTTACAGCAGCTAGAGTTTTACATTTTAACTCATAACTACAATTGCACATTTTCATTTTCTATTTCTAGTGTAGAGTTTGTATTTATAGTTTATTATACAGTTTATGTATACAGTTTGTGCCTTCTTTGTACTCTCTGTGACTCTGCACAGCAAAACCAGTCGCTTGTCGCAAATTTTCAAAATTAACGGGCATAAATCAAGCTTCAAAACGATACCTATATCGAATGAATCGGACGACATATGACTGAGATATCAACATTCAAAGGAGTCGGGTTTCTCCTGTCACGCCAAGTGAGAAACGGAGAAATCTGCCTTTGAAGTTGACTATCGACGTAGCACTCACAGACGCTTGGTGCGGTCGCGGCTACGTTTGTATTTACGGTAGCCTACGCTGCATTCAGAGCCACACGGATAGCCTACCTGCGTTAGGTTAACTGAACTCGGGAGACGAAGATGGATTCTGGAGAAATATCTTCACACTAGTCAACCAGTGGATTTACCGTAAATATTGAAGTAGAGCGGTCAAAACAGAAACTTTAAACATTCTGCTGGAATTGAATTCCTCACCTCAAGAAAGTCACGGAAAGGGTGAGTTTTTCAGCAAAATTTATTGACAACAGTACAGTATAGACCTTCCACTGTTTCAAAACACTAAAAACAAAAAATCCAAAATTTTACCCCACGAAACATAAACGGTCGTTTTTCTCGGAAACCTCTGTTGAAGTGTCTGGTTTAGCCGTGCAGAGTCACAATTCGTCGAAATTTAGCCGATCGGGCCAAATCCACCGGATGTCATTATACAAATCACATACAGCCATAAACAGGACACAACTTTCCACAAACGCACGCAGACCGAGCAGCGACACCAGTACCTATCCCTAATAATGAGCCAGTATTAATGAGCTCAATATGAGATGACCTTGTCGAACAGGACGACACAGCTCTTCCTCATGAGTATGTGTTTGAGTGAGTTTACTCAGATGCAGTAGAAATCAAATCCAATGCTGTGAGATAGTGTGTGTGTGTGTGTATACCTGTGTGAGCTGGGTCTCCGAGTTGACATGGATCTCACACACTTCACACTGGAAGCTCTTGCTAGACACACTCATGCTGCCCTTGTTGGCCAGTCGCTTGCTTTTACACGCATTACGGGAGGACAAGAGCTTCCCCCGTCGCCGCGGCAACACGCTCTGTCCCTCCAGCATGAGCTTGTGCTTTGTTCCTGTTAGAGGACATAAAAAAGTTACGACCAAAACCCACGCACAATTTGGGATTTTTCAAAACCAGACTTTAATAACTCGAGGATTTAAAATAGGGATGCACGATCATATCGGAATCGTTTCGGAATCGCACTAGGTAGTGTGTATGGAGAGTCCGACATGCCCTATTTGACTTGGTACACTACATAGGGTGGGAAGTGACTTTTTCTTAAAATGTTGTGCACTATGTTTGAAATGCTCCGCCCCATCTCCTCTCTGCTTCACACTCGCTTGACTTGGCGCTGTGTTAGAAATGTCAGAGTTATGGTGTTTTTTTACTGCTAAAATTCTTAGCGTGCAGTGGAACTTTGGCGAGTAAAATGTCCCGTCTTTCCACGCTCAACTTGACTCTGCCTTCCTTATTTATTTGAGCACGTTATAAGCAGTTATAAGTATGATATTATCGGATATCGACATCGGTCAATAATTCCCATATCGTACATCCCTCTGATGATATACAGACACACACAAGCACACGAACACACACCCATCCTACCGCTGTTATGGGCCTCCAGTTGGGTGAGTGAGTTGACGGTCACTTTGCAGACGGGGCAGTGCAGGTGCTGTCGGTTCCTCCTGCCCTCCTTCTCGGCCGGAGCGTCTGTCGGCTGGCTGCCCGGCTGGCTGCCCGGCTGCGTGCACGCATCCCCGGCAGCAGAAGTCCCGGCGTCGGGCATGGCGTCCGAGACCTGGCCGGGGGGAGAGGACTCAGGCACATCCGCGGAGGACACCTCCGACACCGGCGTCAGAATGACCGAACTGACTTGAGCGTCGTCCAGCTTGACCGCATGGTCCGATTCACAGAGCAGAGCTGTAGAGCGAGACAAGAAAGGGAGAGAATTTTTTATCCTATACCTGCGCTTTAAGCAGTATACTTGACCACAGCATGAAAACGTCTGTCAGTCCACTTGTAGGTCACACACACACTGGGACAGACACACCGGGGGAAACTGAGCAATGAGTGCTACCCAATGCAATTCACTCCATTTCATTAACTTTCACACCTCATACAGGTGTGAAACCCCCTTACAGACACACACACACACACACACACCCTGTCTCTCTCCACCAAACTCCCGTTGGATCAGATGTATTTATCTTCTCACACCCTTAGGGGCTCCTGCAAGATTCCCTCACCAGGGAGTTGCTACAATAAAAATCACAGATTGCCCCATGTAATGTACAGTGTGTGTGTGTGTGTGTGTGTGTGTGTGTGTGTTGGTCACTGCCTCTATCTCAGTCATCACTAGGGCTGGGTATCGTTGCTGATTTCCTGAATTGATTCGATTCACAAGGTCATGATCCGATTCAATTCTCGATTCGATTTGATATCGATTTATTTAGAGATTTCTTTGCCTCAATACTAGTTTTGCTTGGTTATAAAATTAGGCCAGATGGTGATTTGAGCGGAGCAGCTTCAGCCACGGCTCTATTTGGTTTCGCTTTCGCCGGTCTCACGTTTTTATAGCTCTCCTTGCGCGGTGGCGAGAAGTAGTGCACAGCCGCAGGAAAAGATCGATCCGCGAATTTTTGAATCGATATCGTATTTTTTGAACGAGAATCAATATTGATTGGTGAACTGATTTTTTGAACCCAGCCCTAGTAATCACCTACAACCAAAAGAACGAGAGACATTAGTGGTTTGGCCGTTCTATCAAACATAAAGGAAAACACCATAATGTGATGCACTAAAGTGTGTGTGTGTGTGTGTTTGTGCGCGTGTGTGAATGTGTGTGTGCGTTCATCTCTGAAGAGGCTGCATTTGTGGCCAAGTGTTACTTATGCTAAAAGTCCTCATTAGTTCCATTCTCTATTAGACTCATTAGCATGTCTGAGTGCTGCGCGACTGTCTCTGGTCCATCTACGTCTCCCACCAGACGCGAGGCGATGCGCCGGCCCCACTGCGATTCAAACCTCATGTCACAAAATTCTCTACATGAAATTATCATTAACGCAATCTATCTCGTGTTAAATGGCAAACTGAATTAGGGTCTGTGCGACATGATGAAGTTAAAACGTCTTATCGTTTCACATTATACTCGTTTATTTCGTGGTGTGGCAAAAAACACCGCTTACGCCAATATTTCTTCATGGTTTGGGTGAGGGTTTGAAGTAGTGGTGCACGATAATATCGGAAACATATCGGAATCGGACGATAATTGCTAACAGATTTACCTGATATTTTATGGCGCATTTATCGTCCGTTGAACAGGTAGCGCTTGAGCAAGGCTTGTCCAAAGTGTCCAAAGAAAAGGTGGGATTTTATACGGGCCACGCCTTCTGTCTTAAAATGGCTATTATTTTGTGCCAAAATTCCGAGCAAACAGTGGAACATTCACAAGCAAAATCTCTTTTTGAGTCTTTACGCATTCAAATCTGCATGCACATGCGACATTTGTAAATCAGCTATACTGCGTGTTTGCCTCACTTTAGAGAATGTGAACTCACACATGGGCTGCGTCCCAACTGTGTACTGCCGCACTTAATAGTATGGTAGGTAAGGCGCTCTTATCATACTTTTCTATGTGGTGGTTTGCATCTCAGGAAATAGCCCAGGGTTGTAGCTTAACGGCTCTTTACACACTAGGTAGTGCACATGGTGAGCCACACGCACCCTATTTGACGTAGTACACCACATAGGTGGGGAAGTGACTTTTTCTTAAAATGTTGTGCACTACGCTGGAAATGCTCCGCCCTCACTCCACTCTGCTTTCACACTCGCTTGGCGTTATTTTTGTGCCAATATTCTGAGCTCGCAGTGGAACTTTGGCGAGTAAAATGTCTTTACGCGCTCAACTCCGCCTTCCTCATTTGTCCGCATCAGTATTGGTATCGGCAGATGCATGCATTAAAAATATCGGATATCGGCATCGGCCAATAATTCCCATATCGTGCATCCCTAGTTGGCAGTAATCGCCACGACACCACGTGGACGTACACAGAGAATACTACTACGTGTTTTTTTTGGGAATTAATTCTGAACGTGCAGTGGAACTTTCTCAAGCTAAATTTTGTGTGCTCAAGACTGCCTACGCTCCACACCCTCACGCTCAGATCTACGGAGCCCCAAAGGTGCCACAGTTCGCCTTAAAGGCACGTTACGAGAGCGCCGTAAAAACGTGCCACCTTTTACAGCCAATTTTATGATGTAAAAAGCATCGTTTGACCACAAGTCACTAGAGTGCAGCAAAAAGCGCCGTTTTCAATGGTGTAAAAAGCATCAGGACATTTCTCTCTCTTTTCTCTCGTCTCTTTCATTCCCTCTCTCCCCTTTCAACTGTCTTTCATCTCATCCACTTCAACTCTCTCTCCTCCCTCACTCCCAAACCCTTTCTCACCCTGTACGATTATCTTTCTCTTTCTCCTTTCTTTCATCTCATCCTCTTTATCTCTCTCTCTCCTCTCACTCATTCCCCCTCTCTCTTTCTCCCCCTCCTCTTTATCTCTCTTTTCTCCCCTCTCTCACTCACTCCCCCTCTTCATTTCTCCCCACCCTGATTTTCTCTCTCTTTACTTCTCTCTCCCACACTCCTCCTCTCTCACCTCCTCCATCCATCTCTCTCTCTCTCTCTGTTTCTGTCTATCTCTTTTCCTGTTGTACGTCATGGCTCCTAATGGAAGCCGACATGCTGAATGCCAGTCGTTTGGCCCCTGCAGCTGCAAGCTTAATAACAGAGCCGTGCTAATTTCATCAACCGATGTGTGGGTGTGTGTGTGAGTGTGTGTGTGTGTGTGTGTGTGAGTGTGAGTGTGAGTGTACGGGATAGCATGAAAGGGTTCTTAATCCAGCTCCATAATTAGCTCAGACTGGTGTGTGCTCACATGAGATGGTGTGTGTGTGTGTGTGTGTTAAATCCGTCAGATTTTAACTGGGAATACTGGCCCATTACTGAGCAAAATCATATCACATGCTAACACACTCGTTTCCAGACCGTGAAAGATGTGTGTGTGTGTGTGTGTGAAACAGAAGAAAAGAAGTTTAATTACCATAAAAACACTGAAATTATTGACGAGATGAAAAACAGCAAAGGCTAATCAACTCCCTCCCAGTCCCATTACACACTCCCGCTCGCTCGCTCGCTCGCTCTCTCTCTCATCTAATCTCCTCTTTTCTCCTCCTCCTCTCCCCGAGTCTCCTCTAGAGGAATGGGGCGGAATATTAACACGAGATTTGATGAGCTCACTTTTCTATTTCTCCATCTCGTTCTCCCTTTGTCATTGTCCTCCTCGTCTCTCCTCCCGTCCATACAAGCTGAGGATGAAAACGCCGTCTCTCCCTCTCTCTCTCTCTCTCTCCCTCCGTCCGTCTGATCAAATCTTTTATTCTTGATTTAATATTGTATTCTAATTACACTTCTCCCACACAGGAACAGGAAGGAGGCGTCTGGAAGGCATGAATGGGGAGAGCGCGGGACCAAAAATGGCTAATAAAACCACGGTCAGTTTTCTAAACTACTATCTCAGGCCGCGTTGCTGCTCTTTTGCTCAACTTGAGACGACAGAGAAAACTACGATAACCACAAATCCTTAATGGACGGATGGAATAGACTTCCAAAATCCATATAAAAGTCAGATTTGAATATTTTTTGTGATTTCACCAGTTTTTCACTTACACACACAAGAAAGCTTCATCTATAATCTTTTCACCCCACATTATTCCATATAAACGTGAAAGTTTGCCTGTAAAAGTATTTTTTGTCACATGAGGGCCAGTCCTTACAAAAATATTCTCAAAAATGACAAATCTTCTGAAAGTCCTAAAACATACAGCATATTTTTTACCATAATATGCACTAATGGTGTTGAAATTAATCACATAATCGATGCATCGTAATGCAGACGTGGATGACTCAGCATCGATGCGACGGCAGACCATAAATGATTATAAAGGTGGTTTTCTACCACCGGTCCGCTGCTCCCTAGTGGTCCGCGGTGGCACTGCAGGTGGTCCGTGACATGCAATCCACTTTCACTACTGAAATCACTTTATTAAAATTATTCATTTTTCCAAAACATTTCCAGACGATTTGGGCATCTTTATGAATAATTAATTTAATGCAAATAAATACTCTACCAAGCATACACTGCTTAGTCTGAGCGGTGGTCTCCGTGACAGAAGCAGTTGAAATGCCCTGAATTATATTATGACATTGTTTGGTGATTTTCTGGCTACGGCATAAAAATTCTAGTTAAAAAGAGCATCCCGGTAGTAACTATGGCTGCCAATCTGTGTGCAACGTGAAGTAATGACGAAAAATTGATGGCACGCGTCATGATGCATCGAGATACCGTAAGCAATCGAATCGTTGACCTGATAGTCGTAATCGGATCAAATCGTGAGACCAGTGAAGGTTTACACCTCTAATGCGCACAAGTTACTTTTTATTGTGTAAATCCCTATCTCTATGTACATTTACAGCATTCAGCAGACGCTCTCAACCACGCACAGAGCCACTCACTTGATCTTTCCACGGTACAGGCGTCCAGGAGGGCTGGCAGAGGTTCGGGGACACTCGTCCTCCCTCTCTCCCTCTCCCTGTCCTTCTCTCTCTCTCTCTCCCGGCCGCTGTGTGTGTTGTCCAGCTGTCTTCTGTGTTGTCTGTTCTTCTGGGCTTCCAGAGCCTTGAGCTTGCGAGCGTGTTTATGACCCTTATAATGTGCTTCAGCCTGAGTCTGAGGACACAGAGAGAGAAAAAAAAAGAACGGCTTAGTCAAACTTCTTAAATCCCAGGCCGGAAAAGGTACCACTGAGGTACTCATCAGCAAGGTACCGTCTCCAAGCACTGCTCCCGAAGCAACCAAAAATCTTTTACCACGTTTGGTTCCTCAAATAAACATTATATCTTTTAGGGGACAGCAAGTTCCTCACCAACCCCCTAAATACATAAACACACAGAAAAACACTCTGCGTGCCTAAAATAGAAAGACGAGTGACTGAAAAATGCAGATTAATATTCAGGACGGATGGTTTTTCAGGAATCTGTTGATATGCATGAACACACACAGACACATACAGACACGTACACACACACACACACAGAGTCTGGACAGAGCTGATAAGAGGAGATACAGCCAGCAGGGGGGCGGAAGTATAATTGCATGTGTAATGGGCAAGACCACTTCACCAGTGAAAGAGAGAGAGAGAGATAGAGAGAGAGAAAGAGAGAAATCTGCATTTTTGCTGCTTTGTCGTATTCTCACATTAAATTCCACCACAAAGTCAAAGCTAAATAAAAAACGTTTTATTTTGCATTCAGTCAAGACCCCAAAACACGCCTCGTTTAATAAAGCATCTTTTCTGCATCACTGTTAATTAAGCTTTAAAGCTTAAAGCACACGTTAAAAAGCAGCATTTAGACGGTCGGAACCCTGCCACGCCGCGACAGTTAAGGTTCTAACGCCGGCTGTGCCATGTGACACTTTTGAGCAGGGATCTCTAAGACAAAACTCACAGAATTAAAGTTGGGGCAGTCAACTCCGTGATCAGAAAGGTTGCCGTTCAAGTCCCGCACCGGTAAAGGTACCACTGAGGTATTCATGAGGTACTGAACCCCAGGCGCTGCCAAAAAACACATGCCCACTGCTCCTTCACCGATGGGTCAAATGCAGAGGTCGGGGCAGTTGATAGTGTAAAGGTTAAGAAGTTGGCACCGTGATCAGGAAGTCGTCAGTTCAAGTCCAGAACAGGTAAAGGTACCACTGAGGTACAGCTCCCCCAGGTGCTGCCAAAAACAGATGCCCACTACTCCTTCACGGATGGGTCAAATGCAGAGGTTCGGGGCAGTTGGTAGCGTAACAGTTAAGAGAGTCGACCGCATGATCGGGAGGTCGCCGGTTCCAGTAAGTCCCGGACAAGTAAAGGTACCACTGAGGTACTCATGACAGCTGCCCACTGCTCCTTCAAGGATGGCTCAAACGCAGTGGTCACATTTGGTTGTGGTGCACGGTGTGCTGTGCTGTGTTCACAACGACAAATAGTCATCACTTAATAAAGTTTGTTTGAGCTAAAACAGACATGACGCAACCAGAACATGCACTTTTCCTCTCCTGCTATACCGTATTTATGCAAATCAGAGACAAAACGGGCTGAAATCATTCACTCTGCGTGTTCTACAAACTAGAGAGAGGTATAGACACAGAGAGGGGGAAGGAATCCGTGGGGGTTTAATGAGCATTTGACAGACTCTGCAGTAAAAACACTGCTGGAAGGAACTGCAGGAGAGGCTGGAAGTGGCAGTTGAACATAAAACCACAAATCCCACTCTACAGGTTCACATCCATTCAAGATTAACGGAGCAAGTAATATATGCATTTGGTACGTTTGGGTAAAAGACTTTCAAAAACTGTTTACTTTCTCCATGTTAGGAATTAATCCACGGCTGAATTGTGCCGTATTGTGAAATTAAGGTGTGATGTCATGCATGGATGTGTTGAGCTGTATATACGTAATCCTGGTCTACAGGAGAAAAATCAATAAGATGTAAGATGTAAAGTGACTATATTCAGTTAGGATTAAGTTTAAATTTAGGATTAGATTATGGTTATGCTTAGGATTCGGTTCGATTTTGGTGTTAGGAATTAGGATTATGGTTAGTGTGAGATTTAGGATTAGGTTATGATTAGGTTTTGGGGTTAGGGTTGTTAGGCTTAGTTTCAGCATTAGATTATGACCAGGTTTAGGGTAAGAATCAGGATATGGGTTATTTAGTCTTTACTGTAGCAACAAATTTTGGTTAGCATTAGAATTATGGTTAGTTAGGTCTAGTATTGTTTTGTAGTTAGGTTTAAGGTTAGATTATGGATAAAGTTAAGATTAACGTATGATTAGACATTAAGTTTAAAGTTTAGGTAAAATTATGGATAGGATTAGGATTAGATTAGATTTTGTGTAGGGTTACAATTACAACAGATTAGAGTAAGGGTTAGATTATGGTTAGATTTAGATTTTTGGTTAGTTAGATGTAGTGTTAGGATTGGATTATGGTAAGGTTTAGTGTTAGTACTACATTAGGATTAGGATTAGATTACGGATATACAGTAGTACAGATTAAAATATGATTCGCTTTAGGTTTAGATGGTGTGGTTAAAGATGGGGTTAGATAATGGACATGATCAGGATTAGATCAGCTAATAAGTAGGGTTACAATTACAATAAATTAGGATTAGATTATGTATATAAATGAGGTTAAAGCATGATTAGATATTATGGTTAAACATTAGGTTACATTATGGACAGGGTTAAGATTAAATTAGATTATAGGGTAGGGTTACAATTACAACAGAATAGGGTTAGATTATGGTTAGCTAAGTGTAGTATTAAGACTGGATTACAGTTAGGTTTAGGGTCAGAGTTAGAATTAGATTATGGATACAGTTAAGATTAAAATATGATTAGGTTTAGGATTAGATAGTGTGGTTAAACTTGGGGTTAGATAATGGACAGGATTAGGATTAGATCAGATTATAAATTGGGTCACAATTACATTACATTAGGGTTAGATTATGACTAGGATTAGATTAGATTATGAGTTTAGGTTAAGGCAGATGATTGAAAGACAGAATTTTACAAAATGACCAGCCTTAGGACTACTGACCGTGGAGTTGAAGCGTAGGTGGCAGATATTGCACGAGACCACCTGCTTCTTCTTCTGCGGAACCCCGAAGGTGTGATTAATGACAGCCTTCTGAACAGGATCCATCTGAAAGAGAGAGAGAGAAAACGGCATGAAAAATGTCTCTGCTGGCTGTGGGAAGCTGCATACGGAACCTCCTGCACCACCATTTGTTTTAGGACCTGAGAATGTGTGCATTGTCCATCCTCAACCACGCCTGACGTGCTGGGACAATGCCAAGTGTGTGTGTGTGTGTTTAAGGAACTCGAGTCAGAGTACTACCCAGGTTCTGACGGTACACATGACCTAAGTGGAGTTATCGAGAAGCAGAGAAATTATAATGAATTATTCAATAAATAACTATATTTGAATCTGTTCTAAATAAATGAATAAGAAGAATTAAATATGATAGAAACTGGATAAAAAGTAAGAGAGGGAAAAGAAGAGGAAACAGCAGAAAGGAGGAGAGAGAGCAGGTCTGTGACAGCTACTTTGTAACCAAGACAGGACCATTTATCATTACGGCGTCTCTCTCACACACAGACACACACACAAAACAAACACTTATCTGATTGGAGAGGGAATATAAAACACTCTCGGCACACTGTGTTTGGCTTATAATTTGACAAAATCTGAAATAGCATAACCATGTTTTCAGAAAATCAACTATGGGTGACAGGTGGGGATTAATTGTGTAATTTTTGCAGATTAAATGTTAAGGGGTTTTTTCCTCTCTGGGGTGTGATTACAACAGATTAGTTTTAGATTATGGTTAGGATTAGAATTATGGTTAATAAGGTGTAGTATTAGACTGAATTATAGTTAGGATTAGGGCTAGTACTAGATTATGTTTAGAATTAGGATTATGGATATAGTTAAGATTAAAGTATGATTAGATATTTAGGTTAAATTTAAGGTTAAATTGTGGATTAGGATTAGTTTTGATTATAAGTAAAGTTTTATTACAACAGATTAGGGTTGGGTTTAGATTACAAATACAGTTAAGATTAAAATATGATTAGGTTTAGGATTAAATATTACGGTCAGGAGTAGACAGGGTTAAGATTAGAACAGAGGGTTACAATTACAGTAAATTAGGGTTAGATTATGGCTAGGATTAGATTAGATTTTAAAGTCATATGTGTGGTCAGAGGGAATTTGGAAAAATTTATGGTGATGTCACTTCATTGTCATTTTTGTTTTGTTTAAGAACATCCATTTTTTTGTCTGACTAAGTATTAAAATTATTAAGAAAAATCCAGTGGAAGTCAGCGGTACCTTGCTGATGAGTACCTCAGTGGTACCTTTTACTGGTGACCTTCAGATCACGGGGCAAACTCTCTAACCGGTAAAGGTACCAGCAAGACACGCATGAGCAAGGTTCCGGCCCCAAGCACTGCTCCTTGTGCGCTGTATGATGGGCTGTGGTCATACTGACAAATAATCACCCACTTATAAGATCATCCCGTCCTGGACAAGTTTAGAACCGACACTGATTGATCGTGATACTGATTTGGACCGATATCGTCCGGCCCCTAAAAGAGACTCACAGTGTTGAAGTTGGGGAAGAGGCTGAGTGGCGACGAGCCGTTGAGTCGAAACGGAAGGAAGTTCTTGAGATCCAGAGGCGTCTGCAGCGGGCGTCCCTGCACCGGCAACGCAGCCAGCAGGGGGCTGCCCTGAGCTGCTGTACCTGCACACACACACATACACACACACACGCAACACCAATCAGAAGATACAACTTTCAGCAACCAATCAGACACAGCATGAATCGGAGACGGACACAACTCGACGACCAATCAGAGAGATCCGAGATGGAATACATAATAATAGTAAAGGAAAGCCGAAAACCAACCAGAGACGGAAGACGGGGTTCACGGACATTATCATATTTATGTATGAAAGGGCCCGGAGCTAATTAGAAACTGATTGAGATCATTCAACATCCTGTCAGCGCTGAGGGAAATGCAAATCAATACGCGTCTTAAAATGACCACACACACACACACCAATTCACACCGATGCGCACACTTCATTAATCACTAAACTACAGGCTGTATAGTGGACTGACTTGTGAAGAGTAATAGACAGTGAGGGGCTGCAAGGCTGTGTGTGTGTGTGTGTGAGTGTGTCTCTAGGGATGTTGTGTTTTTAATGGAGCAGAGACATAGAGGATTCTCATTTTCCGCTTGGCCGAGTCTGAGATCCAGGAGCGCACCTTACGGCTCAGATACTCAACCTACAACGCGCAGATCAATCACTGTAGTTACACACACTCACACGGCTGTTCACAAGAACTAGAGGTGACTGATATACTAAATATGCCGGACATATCTCGCCGCGTTCCACGTGTAATGTAGTAAACTATATCGTGAACACTGAATACAAATCCTCATGTTAATAATATGTTAAACAGACAGCATGTACTTCACTTTCCAGTTTGGCTTCTCAGCCCTCTCAAAGACAGCTCGCTCCCCCGCCCATCCAGAGCACTCTCCCAGCGCATGAGCGTTTTGTAGCAGAAGTGGAGGGAAGCGAGCGAGCAGAGAGAAGAGAATGTCCACACCATTTCAGAGACATCAAGGTCCCGTACGCACGTAGCTGGGTTTTTATAAAAGTGGATATTTTTTCTCCTCCGTTTTTGAAAATAACTTGGCACACTTGAGCCCGTTTTCAAAAATATCTCTACACACAAATCCGGATAAATACGCCGTCAAGAGCTGCGTAGAACCACGTCAGGCAATCAGAAGCCTGGACAGAAGAGAAGCTCGCAACATACGAAAACTTTGAAGCCATTCTTCAGGAAAGACAATGTCACACTCAAAGTTCCTCCACCACTCAGAGGTACGTCCGGGTCTGCTCCAGAACCGGCGGAGTCTGCGTCCACAGGGTGGCGTTAGGTTGAAAGCTGTAGAAAAGCAAGGCTTCTCCTCAGAGAGAGAGAGAGAGCGAGAGAGAGAGAGAGGCAGATGGCGGCGTACTGGTAGGGCGTTCACCCCGTGATCAGAGGGTCGCGGGTTCGACTCCAGGACCGGTAAAGTTACCACTGAGGTCATCATGAGCAAGGTACCGTCCCCAAGCACTGCTCCCTAGGCCCTGCCCTTGTCAGCTGCCCACTGCTCCTTCACGGATGGGTCAGGATGCAGAGGTTCATTGTGGGGAACTGTGTGCTGTGCTGTGGTGTGTTCACAACGGCAAATAATCACTCACTTTCTGAGCACTCCTTCTACCTTGCTCCTCGATGCACTGAATAATCAGCTGCATTAACAGCTGCAAACAAGCACAAATAGCTTGAATAAGGGAGACGATGAATTGCTGCTGTGGTAGTATCCATCTTCAGTCTTCAATGTAAACAAACCTCGCACACCTGACGTGAACGCATTTTCCTGTCGCACGTTTATGACGCTATCAACCTAAACCTCCCGCCCACACGTAGTCACTGAAGCTGGAATTTTTTCAGATATCTCCACATTGGCTGGAGTTTTCAAAAATAGCACAGCATACACACAATAACAGTTTATATAATGTATTGCAATGTAGCTTAGAAATATCGCAATATTATTTTTAGGCCATATCGCCCAGCCCTAACAAGAACACATACAGAAGTTGGAGGAAGCCACTATGGTTGGAAATTAAGCCTCTGGCAGCGGCCGTGTAATTCGGCGACGCACTGCAAACAGATCGTATCTGGCTGCTGAGTATAATGAGCGAAAGCTTCCTGCGTTAAATACGCAACTATAAATATCCCTCGTTTCATTATGAGGCATTATGACAAGAACATAATATGGAAAAACAACAACAAGGGCATGCTTGTGTGAGCTGACTTTACAACCTAAAGCCATGCACAACCTCATTCCATCACTTTGCCTTACGCTCTATTGCTGGTTTTTGCATGTGTGTGTGTGTGTTGGAAGAAGCCAAAATATAAGTTTGCAAAAATGTAAGTTTCTCCCTCACTATTTTTCTTGTATACACACACACACACACACACACACACAAATAAATGCAATACATGAAATGAGGTGGAACACAGAAGTCAAATGGCACTACGCAGCGCATCAGGCGTTTGGCAGTAGTGCACAAAAAAACAGAGAGGGTAGAATTTGACGAGGCCCCCTTCCTCCCCTCTCTCCTCCCCTCTCTCTCTCGCTCTCCCTCCCTCTCTCTCTATTTTCTGGTGAGTTGGCTTGAAAGGCATAATCATGATTTTCAGAGTAGCAATTAGCTGAGACTGCAGCCCCAACCCCCGTCTCTTTTCTTTGCCACACACACACACACACTACAGCTGCTCTGTTTCAGTCATTTCTTTTCCATCTTCTCTTTACACTTTTCTTAACACTCTTTAATAACATCTCTGAAACATTTCTCTCTGTTTGCATGTCCAGTCAATATTCACACACTATACAGACACACAAACCCCAGTGTGTGTGTGTGTGCATTTTGAAGATGGACACATTGGTAATGTACAACATGCATTCTCTTTGTTTCTCTCACACACACTCAACACACACACACACACACAGCAAATACCCCCTGGCAGCAGTGCCCTGCCTCTTGGCCATGTTCCGATGAGAGAGAATGTGACAGGAGTGTGTGTGTGTGTGTGTGTGTGTGTGTGTGTTTATATGTGTGTGTTTGGTTTAGTGTTCATGTCTGTGTACCTGTGTTGAGCAGATTTGTGAGGAAAGAATCAGTCAGAAGCAGTGCAGCATGTGACAGCTACTGAGTATAAGTTTAACAATAAAAACAGTCTGAATATAATGTTCACTTTAACAGTTTAAATAAATGTTTAAGAAAATGATTTAATTAAAATCAGTTTGTTTTCTAAAGCACTTTTTAAATATCAGAGACAGTCAGACAACATAAGCTATGTATAACATAATATCAGGATCTTGGTGGGTTTTATGAACAAATTTCTTCAAGAGAACAGATGGTGAATGAAAATTTGACTGAAGAAAATCCTATATACACTACCAGTTTGGACACACCTTCCCATTCAATGTTTTATTCTTCATGATCATGACTATTTACATTGTAGATTCTCACTGAAGGCACTATGAATGAACACATATGGAATTATGTATTAAACAAAAAGTGTGAAATAACCCAGAACATGTTTTATATCTTAGATTCTTGAAAATAACCACCCTTTGCTTTGATCACTGCTTTGCACACTCCTGGCATTCTCTCGATGAGCTTCATGAGGTAGTCACCTGAAGAGGTTTTCCAACAGTCTTGAAGGAGTTCCCAGAGATGCTGAGCACTTGTTGGCCCTTTTGCCTTCACTCTGCGGTCCATCTCATCCCAAACCATCTCGATTAGGTTTGGTCAGGTGACCGTGGAGGCCAGGCCATGTGGCGCAGCACTCCATCACTCTCCTTCTGGGTCAAATTGCCCTTACACAGTTCATTCATAGTTTTGATGCCTTTAGTGAGAATCTACAATGTAAATAGTAATGAAAATAAAGAAAAAACATTGAATGGGAAGGTGTCCAAACTTTTGACTGGTAGTGTATATATACACTGTTATATATGTTTTATATACCTATAACAAGTGTTTTTAATTGGTTCTGTCCCAGGGACCACCATTTAGACTAAGCAATAGTCTGTGTCAGAGGTATTTTATTCTATTATGTTTTTTAGATATTTGCATCATATATATACTGTATCTCAGCATAACATACACATGTCCAGTCTATAGTAGAAATCTTTTAACATCATTTTCTTTATAGTCTATATAGTCAAAATCCTTTAACTACTAACTACTAACTTTAACTTCTAAAGTGAATTCCTTAAACTTTAACATTTTGAGTTAACTCAATTCTGAAAACATTTTAAAGTGCACAGTCTAGGATCGTTCTGGACACGTTTCACATGTTGCATTTCTATAACTATGTACGGGACAAATAAAGGATCTTGAATTAACAGTATGATCATCAGAAATATTCTATTCAATAATGTCACCAAAAATATGTCTACTGATATCATTCGACATGTCAGTACAGAGAGACAAGGTGAAGAGACAAATAGACAGAGATGGAAGAGACACAGCAGGAAAGACAGCGGGTAAAAGGCGAATAATCAGGTGGAGAATCCTGCGTCTTGAGAGACTGACAGATACAAACAGAGGTTTAAACCTGCTTAAATATGATGTAAAGTGGAGCTTGTTTATTAGCAGCAGGGGAGACTTTAGTGAACTCAATTAGATCCAGTGAGAGAGATCATTACTCAAGTCTAACACACACACACACTCACTCACACACACAGCACTGTAGATCGGTAACCTACTCTCTCACTCTTTCCACACACACACTTAAATATACACTTTCAGCATCTCAGTGTTGTGTGCACATAGAATTATTTGCTCATATAATGTGAGTCAACACTCCGCAGCACACTGAGCCTCATTCACCAATATTTTCGTACATTTGTTCGTAAGGAATTTGATATTTAAATAGTATTTAAATTATACAAAACATAATCGAAGAAAACACAACGAACAAATGAGTTTTTGTGTTCTGTTTTGCTATTCTGATCTTATCTAAGAACGAATCTCAAATAAGAAAACACTGGTGAATGTCAGAATCTCTGCGTAAGTGGGTTTTAAGAACAAATGTATTCTTAGGAACAGTTGGTGAGTGATGCCCATTGTTATGTTGCTGATTAGGCTAATTATGGTCACTGAAACACATTCTTTAAAAAACCTTTGCATATGTCCATGTTCAAAAAGGTAAAAACTGTATAAGTGAGTTTTTAAGAACAAATTTATTTTTAAATGTATTAATTCAACACTTAGTGATTTTTACCAAACAAAAAAGGGTTCACATCTTTAGTAAAAACTGTGTAACTAAGTTTCAAGGACAAATTTCTCTGTAGGAATTTATTTTCATGCCCATTATATGGTTTCAAGTCACAAAGATATGTCCTCTTTCATTTACTAAAAATATTTCAGCTGTAATAGTTGAGCATATTTACAGTACAAACCTTGTCAGTGAACTATGAGGACCAAAAAGAAATAAAAACCCAAAACAAAATAATCCAAAAACGTTCACTATTCATAAGCGAGGTAAAATCTTCAATTAATCGTGATATAGATTTGAGGCTGTGCTGCCCAGCCCTGTGGTGAATGATGCTCACCGTTATGGGATTTGAATGAAAATTTGATGCAATCCTGACTAAAATCACACACACACTATATTTCCCTCCTCTCCTCCTCTCTCCCTCCCCCCATCTCTCCGGAACGCCGGGCGTAAAAAGATGAGTCTGCTACTTGTGATGAGGCGTAACAGCACATGAGGAACATAATGAGGACTGAAATGATGGAGTGATTTCAGGCTCGACTGGCTTCGAGAGGAATTAGCCCGAGCAGAAGCGACCTTCCGGCAGCTCGGGGTCACAGCAACGACGCATCGCCCAAACACACGACTCTCACCGATCTAATCTCACAAACACACCGACAGCAGCTAACGCGCAAAGATGTTATCAGGGCTTTAAGATAATTAATAATGACAAAGCGGCACGAATGCTGTGCTTTCTTTCTGCTTTGTTCTTGCTCTTCCTCTTTTGGTGTTTTGCGCCGCATTTACGGCAAACCTCTGCATTAAAATTACAAATGTTGTAAAGTTTGTAACGTTAAAATATTTTGACAAACTGACTTAAATGAAGAAATAGAGATATGGGTGTTAAGTACAAAAATACAGCTCATTATGACCAGTGTTGGGAGTAACATGTTACAAAAGTAACACAATTACAGTACTTTTCGCTGTAATGCAGTCAGGTAAAGCATGACTATTGATTTTCTTTAACATACTCGTTGCACATTTCAGTAACACGTTACAACACACGTTTAACCAAAAATTTAGTGCTGTTTTGATTTTATAATAAAAATCACCAACATCAGAAGACCTTTGGCTCAAAAGAAAATCGTGTGAGTTAAAGAGCTATTTCCTGCAAAGCGTATGTCTACACATCGCCCTCCACTGGATGTAGAATGAACTGCAGTAAACTACATTTTAGCGTTTTACAATGTCCTACTTCCACTTCGCTTTTTTGGTGAAAGTAACTCAAAAGTAATGCCGGATTCGTGTAACACATTACAATTCAGAGACAGTAATACTGGAATCGAACCAATTACTTTGGAATAACAGCAACTAGTAATTACATTTTGGAAGTAACTTGTCCAACACTGAGTACAACTTGGTTTGACAATTTTGTGTACGTGTGTAGGATGATGTTTTGTTTTGTACATACAGTGCTGCCTCGGTACAAACAATATTTTTGGCCTAATTCAAGCTTACGGTACAAACAAAATCTTGGAAGTCGGGTCATGTTTTATACAGGAAACTGCAAAATTGCACTGAACGCAATATTCTGAACGATCGCCATATGTAACTCAAACAGTTTTGTCCATCATAAAAGTCAGAATTCGACCATTTATTTTGTACTCTGACCCGGCGCCAAATCGACTTGTACGACAAAAACCATCAACCGATTGGCGTCTCCATCTGAACATCGCGAAGCTGCTTCGTCATTTCACACGAATGTATTGTTTTTATACAAAAAAAGAGGGACGTTTTCTGAATTAAATCATTTATTTTGTATTTAAAGCCATCGAAAAAACTTGTGGAACCTTCAAATTATTGGTGTATTTTTGGATGGCGGGAACAGATTAATTTTTTTTTACATTGATTTATATGGGGCAACTTGGAACTCTATCTTTTTGGAATTCTGACCACCTTCTGGAACGGCTTAAGCTGGAGTACAGAGGCAGCACTGTGTCTGATATTGACATTACCAGGAAATCTGTTAAAACCAATTTTTAAGTCTGAAATTTACATTTACACCAGATTAAACATTACAATAAAAGATATGAATATTTCACATGAATCTGACTAAAATTGTGTTCCTGTAACTGAATATTTGATCCAGTTCATCTCTGACAAGCAAACAAATTTTAGATTATGAAATGAACAACGGACACACAAAACCAGAGTTTTTTTTGACAAACTGGACGCAACAGATTGTGTCTCTCCAATTTTATCACTGAAGAACATTGGGACTTAAGAGTCTCTAGTCACGATAACTCAAAAAGTCTGTTTTATTTTTCTGGCTGGTTTCTCTCTCCGTCTTTTTCTCTTTGTCTTCCCTTCGCTCTTCCCGTCTCCCTCCCTCCCTCCCTCTCTCCCCGCCTCCCTCCTTCTCTCTCGGGCTATGACAGCATCCTCCTGCAGTCTGATTTCACGCCTGAATGAACACAGTCTGACCTGCCATCAAAAAATAGGACACACACACACACACTTGCATATGCACGTCAGCACTGAGGCAAATACGTCTCTTGTCTACGAGGTTTGACTAGTCTTTGGCACGTTCAGTTTTGTTCGTGTTGTTTCTGGTTTTGGCATCGAGTTCAGCAAAATAAAGTAGTTTAAACTTTGAGATTGTAGTACATTTATTTCATGCTCATTATGGTTCCAACAGTCAAATAAATAAGGCAATAAAAGTCATTACATGGCATCCATCCTACAACGTTGAGTCAACAGGTTTCTCTAAAATTAAAATTTGTTAAAAATAATTATCATATGTCCACGTTCAAAAAGGGAACGCTACGGATCTGACGTCACTGCGGAACCGTGTGAGGAGAGCGGCAGGCCGGTGATGCAGCGCTGCAGACGGTGAGGACGACGGAACGGGGGATGAACAGCTCGATTAAACGATAAGATCTGAGAGTGAGCGACAGGAGCAGGACGAGGGGCTAAAATCGTGTTTACACTCAATGACTGAGCGATGTTTATATACATATATTCTCTCCCTCCCTGGATAGAGGGATCTCTATCCACATCCCTCTCTTTCTCCTTTCCTCTATCTTCATCCCTATCTCCTTTCCTCAATCTTCATCCCTCCATCCCTCCCTCCACATACCCCTGGTCAACATCCCTCTCTTTCCATCCTTCTATCTTCATCCCTTTCTCCATCCTTCTATCTTCATCCCTCCATTCCGTTCCAGCCTTAATATACAAGCAGTGCTTGGGGATGGTACCTTGCTTTTACCAGTCTGGGACTCGAACCAATGACCTTCGATCACAGGGTCAACTCCCTCACTGTTACACTACCCACTGCCTCATGGGAAATCACAGGTGTGTGTGTAATGTTCACATTAAAGTCAGAAAATATAAAACACAACCACATAGCATCACATGTATAAAGAACAGGGGAGCACGAGTCAGAATATCTCACGGTTTGATTACGATTCTTGGGCTCACGATTCAAAATCGATTCTAGATTCTTAAGCGATTCACGATTTATAAACGATTCACGATTCAATACGTAGATTCGCTTCCAGACGGCTGTTTGGAGTTACTTACAATTTTGAATCAACAGAGGAAGAATCACGATTCGATCCCCCCCCCAGTAAAGAGACACAGGTAATGCGCACACACACACACACACACACACACCCACACACACACACACACACGCTCACAATAAAGCCATTTACCACATACATGTACGTTTACAGGCATTAAGATACACAGGTAACAAACACACACACACACAACTCTGACATTGTATTTTATTGTCCACTCAATAACAGCACGTCGAAGGATCAATAAGGTGGACCACACGGAAGTTCAAACAGTACCAACATATTGTGTGTGTGTGTGTGTGTGTGTGTGTGAGGTGTGAGTGTGTAAGACAGAGAGAGAGAGAGAGAGAGAGAGAGAAGGGACTATCAAAACCATTGGTGCAGAACCAGCAACCCATCTGCCACAAGGGAACAATAAAACCTGAGGCACTGCAGTGTGTGTGTGTGTGTGTGTGTGTGAGAGAGAGAGAGAGAGAGAGAGAGAGAAAGTGTGTGTATAAAACACCCTGAGGCTGTGCAGTGATAAATTACTTGGTTTCCTCTCTAGGGAGTGTGTGTTAAGTGTGGGTGTGTGTGTGTGTTCATGGACTGGAACACCAGCGCTGATGTTTAAAAATAAGTTCATACTAAATACTGGACTAAAACACATCACACACACACACAGTGCCGCAATGGAAGAAAGTGAGGGATTAAGGAAGAGAGGAAGAAGGAGGGAGGAAATTATATTTTCAAAGTGTAGAAAAAATTAAACACTGCCTTATCTGAGTCATTCAGACAGAACTGTGTGTGTGTGTCCTGCCAAGTGTATTTACGTTGTATAAGTGTGTGTGTATTGTGATGATTACTGATAGTGACAGTTAAATCTCGCTAAAGGCCGGACACTTGTTGTGCTGATAAGATGTCACTCATTTTAAAACATGTTTCTAGCGAAAAGAGCATCTCCACACCATCAACACACACACACACACACACACTTTTTAAAGAATATGAGCATTATGGGGACTGAGATTTTAAAGGGAGAAGTTTTAAGTCTTGAAAAAAAAAAATGTTTTATGTCCCTATAATGACACACGTCCCCACTTTATTGGTATACAAACGAACACACACACACTTCTAAGGAAATGAGCAGGATGGGGACTTATTAAAGGGATGTTGCAGTGCTTTGTAGGGACTTGGTTTTACGTCCCTACAATGACACAGGACCCCACTTTGTTGGTGTCCAATCAGATACTGGGACTTGCAAACACACACACACACACACACTTCTTTAAAGAATATGAGCATTATGAGGACTGAAATGTTAAAGGGAGAAGTTTTATTCTAGAAGTCTTAGGTCCCCATAATGACAAACGTCCCCATTTTATTGTTGTGTGATCAGGTCAAAGTCCTTGTTATGTTGTTATACAAGCCCCCACACACATTTTTAGGGATACAAGCGTGACGGGGACTTAAAGAAATAGATATGTTGCAGCGATTAACTTTGTGGGACTCAGTTTTATGTGAATAGGTCCCCACTCTGTTGGTGTGCAATCAGATTAAAGTCCCCATATTGGGAAGTTTACAAACACACACACACACAGTCATACACACAGACACTCACTTGGAGATAAGAGGAAGTATGAAAGTATGCATTGTCTCTGGCTCTTATAATTTGTTGGACAGTCACTTGAAGGTCAACACGTCATTAAAGTGTATGTGAGAGAAAGAGAAGGAGGTAGTTAACTGAGATTGGTATGTGCCGTGTGTTTGTGTGTGTGTTGTAATGAGTTGAAATAAGCCCCATGCATCATGTTAAATAATGGCTACTCAGTGAAGACATTAATCTACACCAGCACTTCTACACAACTTCATTTACACTCGCTGCTACAAACACTCCCCTGGTGCCACGGCTAAACACTGTCCTGAGGATTACATAATAACACACACACACACACACACCCCTAACTAGTGCTGGGCGATTAATTAAAAATGTATTGAAACCATTCAGAACCACTAATCGACGTAATCTTGTCTTTTTCAAATACTGTTAATACTTTTCCCAGTGTTTCTCCACATCCCTCTCTTTCCTTCCCTCTCTTTCAACATCCCTCTCTCCACATTTCTCTCTCCACATCCACCTCTTCTTATCCCTCTCTCAACAAGGCAAGGCAAGTTTATTTATAGAGCACATTATCATACACATGGGTCATTCAATGTGCTTTACAGAAACAAGATAAAATTTGTTAAAATTATAGATTAAAAAAAAGGTAATGAGAAAAGAAATAAAAATAGAAATAAAACGATTAAAAGTGCTATAAAAATATTTTAAAAATCAGGCACAGTAAAATATTGAGATTTTAAAATATTGCAACAGCTCAGCACTGAAGTGTGGGAAAAGCAACAGAGAAAAGGCAGAAACACAGACAGAAACATCCCTCTCTCCACATCCCCCCCTTTTCATCCCTCTTTCCACATCCCTGTTTTCATCCATCTCGCCACATCCCTCTCTTTCAACATCCCTCTCTCCACATCCATCTCTCCACATTTCTCTCTCCACATCCACCTCTTCTTATCCCTCTCCACATCCCTCTCTTTTCATCCCTCTTTCCACATCCCCATTTTCATCCATCTCTCCACATCTCTCTCTTTCAATATCCATCTCTCCACATCCATCTCCTCTCATCCTTCTCTTTCCATCACTCTCTTTTCATCCCTCTCTCCACATTCCCCTTTCCATCCTTCTATCCAAACCTTATCTTTCCCTCCTTCTCTCCACATCCCTCTCTTTCCTCCCCTTCTACACACAGCTCACAGACTCACAGACATGACAGAAATGAAAGAGCCACTGCTGTGTTTTAGTGTCAGAGTGTGTGGAGCTGATGCATTATGCATGCATTAGTCACACAAACCTCAACAGGACAACAACACGGAACCGGAGGGGAAATCACACACACGCGCACACACACACACACTCACACACACACACACACACTCACACACACACACACACACACACACGAGTCAGGGTGATGCATGGCTTTCACCTTCAGGCAGTAGATGTAGGCAGACAGAGCGAATCAGAGACAATAGAACCCTAGCTCATGATGGAGGGAGCTGTCTACACACACACACACACACACACACACACCATTTCTGTTTCAGCCTCTTTACTGTCTCTTAGCGCAGCTGAATCTCTGAGGAAATGTCTTCAATTCAGGGTTAAGTGATTTGACTTTACTGGTCAAACACACATTCCAGTAGCATGATAATGTACACACATACAGACACACACCCAGGTTATGTTATGTCAAGAACATTTGTGGTGTATGTTTTAGAAATATGTTTATATATGTAGTAATATTTAGGAATGTTTCATGCTCATATATAATTTCATGTCTATAGCATCAATGTGAGTACGAGGCAAGAAGAGAAAAGGGAAAGAGAGAAGAAGAGAAGAGGAGAAGAAAGGACAAGCGAGAGGAGAGAAGAGGAGGAGAGAAGAAGAGAAGAGGAAGGAAAGGAGAGAAGAGGAGCAAAGAAGAGAAGAGAAGCGGAGAGAAGAAAAGAAAAGAGAAGAAGAGGTGAGGAGAACAGAGGAGAAGAGAATAGAACAGGAAATGAGAGAAGAGGAGAAGAGAAGAGAAGAGAAGAGGAGAGAAGGATAGAAGTGAAGGGGAGAAGAGGAAAGGAGAAAAGAAAAGGAAATGAGAGGAGAGAAGAAAAGGGAAAAGGAGAGGAAAATAAATGAAAAGAGAGGAAAGGAGAAGAGAAGAGAAGACAAGCAGAGCGAGGCAGTTGGTGGCGTAACGGTAGGGTGTTCGCCCCGTGATCAGAAGGTCGCAGGTTGGAATAATCACTCACTTTCACTGGAGAAAAAGAATTTCTGCAGCGGTGTATGATCATTTAACAAACTACACCTTTACAACATCAGAAGAAAATGTAAAAAATGAAATATGAGGAGCACATCTTCCACCACAAAACCTGTTAATGATCTTTTAAGAGCTACTTAACTATAAACCTCCTTCTCCCTGCCGTGGTGCTGCGGTCTGAGCGGGTCTGATTTGATCTGCAGCGAGGCCAATCAGACCGTCTCCGTCTTTAAGAGGATTACAGGCTCAGCTGAGATTTAAAAACAGAGCTGGGGCTAGTCTGAGCTCAAGCACCCGCAATAAAGACTGGCTGTTAAAGTGTTCTGATGATAAGCGCCCTCAAATTTCATGCAGTTTGGAGAAAGAAGGGCCATGTATAAGAAGAAAAAGAACAAGAAGAAGAAGAAGAAGAAGAAGAAGAAGAAGAAGAGAAAAGAAGGCAGCAGGGCACACACAATTACCAAAGAGCAAAGGAAAAGAGTAAAAAGGGAGGGTGGGGTATTTGAGAGAAAAAAGATGAGAAGAGAGAGTGAGTCGGAAAAAGGGACGGAGTGAAAATATGAAAAAAAAATAAGAAACAACATGAAGAGATCAGAAGAATGGGGAAGGAGAAAGTAGAAAAGAAAAAAGGAGAAGAGAAGTATGGAGATGGAAAAGGGAGTACAAAAATTGGGAGGAGTGTAAATAAGAAAATAAGCAACGAGAAAAGAAAAAGAGAAGGAATAGAAGCAGAAGTGGGGAGAGAAGAGGACAAGAGATGGAAGGTGTGCAGAGAAGAAGAAAAAATAATGTGATTAGGAAAGAGTGCAAGAGAGAAAATAATTAAAGAAGAAAAGAGAGACAAGATGAAGAGAGAAGAAAAAAGAAGAGAGGACAATAGACGAGAAGAGACAAGATGAGATGAGACACACAGAGAAGAGACGAAACAAGAGGAGAAAAAAGAGAGAAGATGAAAAGAAAAGAGGAGAGAGGAGATGAGACAAGAAGAGAAGAAAAGAGACAAGAGGAGAATATGAGACGAGAAGAGAAGAAACAAGAGGAAAGAAAACGAGATGAAAAAAGAAATAAGAAGAGACAAGAGAATAGATGAGACAAGGAAAGAAAAGAAGACAAGCTGAGAATAGAAGAGACAAGATGAGATGAGACAAGAAGAGAATAGAAAAGGAAAGAGAAGAGGAGAAGAGAAGAGAAGGAGAAAGGAGGAACGGAGAGAAGAGAAGAGAAGAGAAGAGAAAAAACACGAGGAAAGGAGATGAGATGAAAAGAGAAAAGATGAAAAGCGAAGAGGCAAGAGGAGAATATATGAGACGAAAAGAGAAGAAAAGGGTGTTGGTGGCCTAGTGGTAGAACACTTGCCTTTGGACCAAGAGGTTGTGGGTTCGAATCCGACCTCTGGCCAATGTTACCAACATTGGGTCCCTGAGCAAGACCCTTAACCCCAAGTTGCTCTCAGGGGAACTGTCCCTGAAATTAGGAAATGTAAGTCGCTCTGGATAAGAGCGTCTGCTAAATGCTGTAAATGTAAATGTAAATGTAAAAGAAGACAAGCTGAGAATAGAGGAGGCGAGATGAGATGAGACAAGAAGAGAAGAGAGGAGAGGAAATGAGAAGAGAACAGATGAGTTGAGAATAGAAGAGACAAGAAGAGACCAGACAAGACGAGAAGAACAGAAGAGTGTGGGAATGAGAATGAGTGAAGAGAACAGAGAAAGTTAAAAATTAAATAAAAGATTAAAAACGTAAGAAGGCAAGATAAGAAAATGGGAGAAAAGAAGAGAAGAAAAAAGGAGAACAGTGTAGAGGTGACAAGAAAAGAGGAGAGGAGAAAAGAAGGGAGGAGTGAACAGGTCCACAAGCTGTGTTGACCTTCTCCGTTGTAGCCTGAGGGCAAGTTTACCTCCTGTGGCTTCTCTCTCCTCGTTCTGTTTCTAGGCCACAGCAGCAACCTCTAACATCACACTGCATATGACAAATGCATTTGAATTGTAGAGGACAAATCATCCCTCCCTCTTCCTCCCCCTCTATTCTTCTTTCTCTCTGTGTGGCTGTGCTGATGGTGGGCAATTATCACAGAAGCAGCTGTCCACTCCAAACCCAACAAATTGCCCCTAGTGTCCCTATCTGATCCTTCTACAATGCTAATGTAGAAACTGCCACAAAGCTAAATCCCCTCAATGGCGCCACTGAAATCTTCAAACACGTCTCAACAAACGTTTTAAATAAATCAATTCATAATCACACAGACGCCCTATAGAGGGCACAGCATAGAATACAAATTCACAGCATTCAGTAAAATATAAAAGTACCGCTCGTCTAGTAATGTGCCTTGGCCTGGACTTATTGCCAACATCAGTACCCAGCCTTCCACAACCTCAGTATCGCCCCCAAACACCTACCCAAACTCATCACTACTTAAATCTGCCTGTGTTCAGTACTTCCCAACCACAGTACAACCACCTCACAACAAAATCTCAGCAGCCCAACTAGCAATCCAACCCCCGGTACTCCACACACAACCCAATCCCAGTAGCCACCACACAACCCAACCTCAGTACCCCACATCACATCCTAACCTCAGTATCCAACCTTGCCCCAACCTCAGTATCCAACTAAACCCAACCTCAGTACCTCACCTTACCACCCAACCCCAGAGGACCCTGCCTCACCACCCAACATCACTACCCCATCTCAAAACCCAACCTCAGTCCCTCACCTCAGTACCCCACTTCGCAAAGCAACCTCAGTTCCCCACTTCGCCACCCAACCTCAGTCCATCACCTCAGAAACCCAACATCAATTCCCAATTTCATAACTCAACCTCAGTACTGCACCTCAGTACCCCACCTCACAAACCAACCTCAATATCCCACCTCACCACCCAACCTTAGTACTTCATGTCAGAACATCAACCTCAGTACCCAACTCAACCTCAGTACCTCACCTCACCACCCAACCTCTCTACCCCACCTCACCACCCAACCTCAGTCCCACACCTCACCACCCAACCTCAGTCCTTCACCTCACCACCCAACCTCAGTCCCTCACCTCACCACCCAACCTCAGTCCTTCACCTCACCACCCAACCTCTGTACCCCACCTCACCACCCAACCTCAGTCCTTTACCTCACCACCCAACCTCAGTCCCTCACCTCACCACCCAACCTCTGTACCCCACCTCACCACCCAACCTCAGTCCCTCACCTCACCACCCAACCTCAGTCCTTCACCTCACCACCCAACCTCTGTACCCCACCTCACCACCCAACCTCAGTCCTTTACCTCACCACCCAACCTCAGTCCCTCACCTCACCACCCAACCTCTGTACCTCACCTCACCACCCAACCTCAGTCCCTCACCTCACCACCCAACCTCTGTACCCCACCTCACCACCCAACCTCAGTCCCTCACCTCACCACCCAACCTCAGTCCTTCACCTCACCACCCAACTTCAATCCTCAGTCCCAATGTCAGTGCTTTACCTCATCACCCCACTTCACAATCCAACCTCAATACTTCAACTCAACTTCAGCAACTAGAGTTCACATCCCAAGGTCATTACCCCACACTCTTGATGTCCGCACTTTTGTTCATAAACCTTATCAAAAATGCCCTATTTTTCATCATCACAACCTAACAAACTATTTCAAACAGCTTTATGCTGCTCTCCATTCCATCCTGGACTCCAGAACCACCACAGAATCTCACACAGTCCTCCTCTCCTTTGGGGTTCCTGGCAAGTCACAGAACAGTCCAAGTATGACATAAAATCAATGGTGGAACAGCACTGGTTAATGAGCTGTCACTCAAACATTTCCCTACTGCTTCGTCCAATCAGCAGCCATTACTCCTTAAAGCGGCACTGACAAGCTTCATAGGTCAGGCGTGCTGACAGGCAAGACACCTGCCACAAGGGAGTCTGACTGCAAATACATTTGAACAAAAGTTTCATAACTCAAGTGTGAGACAAGTGTTACAGAAAGAGAAATTGAATTTCTCTTGACAATTTAGATTAGAAACTCGTTATTACTGTGATCAGTACAGTTGTAGGTAATGAGTGTAGTATAAAACTGGGCTGCAGTGGCTGGAAGCTGCTGTCACCTTCCCTGCAGCGAGAGGCCGCTTGGCCAGGAGGTCAAAAACTATTTTTGTTGCACTGGCTCAAGCTGCTCACGCAGTTTCTCTAATGTGCCCCTTGGGTCGTGTTACTATAGTGCGTCTGCGGAATTGCAGACACGGTATACGAACGCCCTGGGGGAGGAAGTGAAGTGGAAATAAAACATCGCTTGATTCAAAATGACTTCACAGGAGCATCTACGTAAAGGAACCTGTCCATTTTCACTATGCACAAATATGGCGCCATAACGCTGACATTTCTAACACAGAGCAAAGTCAAGCGAGTGTGAAAGCAGAGTCAAGCGAGGGTGGAGCATTTCCAGCGTAGTGCATTTTAAGAAAGTCACTTCCCACCCTATGTGGTGTGGCAAGTCAAATAGGGCTCGTGTGACTCTCCATGTGCACTACCTAGAGCACAGAGAGCCGTTAAGCTTACAACCCCGGCTATTTCCTGAGATGCATACTACCACATAGAAAAGTATGACGAGCGTCTTACCTACCAACCAGGACACAAGCCATGTGCAAACTCACATTCGCTGGGAGTTTAGCGCAAAAAGACAGAAGGTTTTGCTTGCGGACGTACCACTGAGTGCTCAGAATCTGGCACAAAATAACACCATACACCAAGACAGAAGGCGTGAGAAAATTCCCATCTCAGACTTTGGACATGCCTGACATAAGCGCTACCTTTCTGACGTATGATAAATGCGTCATCAAATATCAGCTGAAAATATTGTGCAAATCTAAGCATCGGTCCATGCAGATTCTGATATTATCGTGGATTCCTAGTTTTAATAGTAACTGGTTTGTTGGGACACACATGAAGGCGTCACGGCCGCAAAGGAAGCATCTTATCAAACCAGTTCAGAATCACAGCACGCAAATGAGCATCTTTGTTGCCACGTTAGAACACCTTGGTTATAATGAATCGACTTCCGTCACAGATTTTATCTTTATTTTCTTCGCGCAGTAATGACTCAGAGTATGGAAGTCGTGTATCTGTATTAAAACAGAAATTTAATATTTGAGATATGTCTAATGGAGAGAAATGATGTGAATGTGAATGAGGAGAAAGCAGAGCAGAATGCGTGAAGGTCGTTTTACCGGCCTGCAGACATTTTACACCAAAAGTTATCTGTCCAGCAAGCTGATAAAAGAATATTAGAGGATTCACCTGACCCCTGCAGACATCCACACACACACACCCTGCACTGTTGGCGTACGGGAGTGAGAAAATTTTAATCCCCAAAAATCACTTGTGCATGCTTACACACACGAACACACAGCTGTCCTCTGAAGCTCTATCTAGTGTGGATGAAAGACATTCCTTATCAGCTTCTTCATAAAGGAACTGGAATTAAGGTATTTACACACACACACACACACACACGGACAGACTCAGAGAGAGACAGAGAAAGAGAGAGACTTTATATTACATGATGATGAGGAACTTTAAAAGTGTGGCTTTAAACAGAACTCATCCACTTCAAAGAGCTCGACAGTCCCATTTTAACATGAAGAGTCACAGAGAGGACAGAGGGAAAGAGAAGGAGAGGGAAAATACATTTTATAATTTCCTTATTATAGTATAAAGCTCTGAGCAGCAGAATCAGCAATAATAATGCGTGAAATCATTTTATAAACCATGATGAGCATTTTCTGAGATTTGTTCTCTAGATTTGTTTTAAAAGAAACTGAACTTGGAGTATTTAAAGGTCCCATATTCAAGTTAAGATAGGTCTATGAGTTCTGCTAAACATGTCTCTGAAGTAGTTTGCTGAAAATACCTCTAAGATTAGGCATTTTTGCCTGCTTTTTACCCCTCTATTTCAGTCCCTTTCAGAACAGGTTGTTTCTCAATAGTATTCCTAAATGCAAATGAGCCGCTGCTGCCCACAACCCACTCCGGAACTGGGGGGTAGACAGCATGGGGAGAGTGTACCTCACGTGAAAATAATCGATATGGCTGCTGCTAACAGACCATCCATAAAGCCATACGTGCCATACATTGCGATTCCGAAAACATGGCGGAACAGGAAGCGCTAGCAGTTCTACCTGATGGGCGGAGCTTCTAAGATAGCAGGGTGGACTTACGGCATGTGCAGAGGCAGTACAGACCGAAATGGATGTCCAAAGAACAGAAAAAGTGAAATTTTTCATAATATAGAACCTTTAACTCCACATCTTACTTCAGATGCACTTCTAAAAAAAATTATATTTAAGATGTTGTGTATTAAAGCTACTTGCTCATTAAAAAGGCCCAAACGTATAAAAAATGTGATTATAAAAATATCCGCATACGTGTAAACAGGCCTAATTTTTGCCTTATAAATGCATTCTGAAGGTGTCCTTAATCTAAATTGTTACTACAAAATGTATAGTTAGATAAATCTATAGTTGGGGCAGTTGGTAGAGTAACCGTTAGGGAGCTCACCCTGTAATCAGAAGGTCGCCAGTTCGAAAGTGAGTGATTGTCATTGTGAACACACCACAGCAGAGCACAGCAAAATGTGACCTCTGCATTTGACCCATCCGTGAAGGAGCAGTGGTCATTGGGGAGCAGTGCTTGGGGACTTTGCTCATGAGTACCTCAGTGGTAACTTTACCGGTTCGGGATTCGACCGGCGACCTTCCGAAACGTCCTAACGTGTCCCAACTGCCCTTTAGTATATCAGTTATATCAGTTGACCTACAAGTCTCTATCACGTTAAAAATCGGCGCTGATATGATGTCAGAAATACGTTTGCGTTGCTTGCAGAAAAGAGAACGGCTGTGAAGGTCATGTGCAGGTTGCATTCAAGTGTGGATGACATTATGAGTGTGAGCACTGTTACATAACTAAATCTTCCCTCTTTATCATTATTTATAAGATTATGTTAATATTTTCCTCAATGTGTTTATGTATTATCCAGTTAAAAACTATGTTCTCTCAGTCGTTCCATCTCTCTCTCGCTTTCTCAGACCAAGGTCAATGAGTCAAGGGCAAGATATTTCAGATGAAACCCACTCAAAAATGCACACGTGCATGAACGCACACACATTTTATGAATATGACTATTATGGGGACTGAGATTTTAAAGGAAAAAGTTCAGCTGGAATAAAAATAGTGAGTTTTAGGTTCTCACAATGACACACGTCCCCACTTTGTTGGTGTGAAATCAGGTCAAAGTCCCCTTTATGTTGGTATACATACAAACACACACACACATTTAAGAACACAACCATGATGGGGACTTATTAGATTCAAAAATGCATCTTGTACTATTTCACAATGTCCCCACAATGGCTCATGTCCCCACTTTGCTGGTGTGCAATCAGGTCAAGGTACCCGTATTGGGAGGTTTACAAACACAAACACACACACACACAGAATTGACAATTCTCTGACAGTAGTAACCCCTGCTGAGACTACAATATGCTACACTTACTTGTCTGTCAGTCCATCTCTCTCTCTCACACACACACAACACTCTAGAATAGATGTCAGTCCAATCAAGCCACCATTGTCATTTAAATGATTCTCTCTCATCAGCGATCACGATTAATTGGAACATTTTCCAGGATTACGATTAACTAACAATTATTTTGTTTTTTGTTTTGCATCTGTTTTTGCCCTCATTTTTCACTGCCAAGGTAAATATACTCTACTACTACGGTTGGGAAATATTTTTAATGAATGAGTACACATCTTTGTGATTTTTAAATGTAGTGGCACCTGGGCAGGGCAGTCACATGGCAACACACAGTATTATGTAGTAATTAAAAACGCTAGACTCGATATTAACAAAAAAATTTAATAACCGTAATAATTGTCATGAACAAGCTCATTTCAATTAGAGGTTCAGAATGTCAGTTTCGATTAATTGCCCAGTCCTAATAAATAAACCCATTTTCTGGCTTCCAAAATTCTACAAACTACAAAATTAAGACATGCTGAAGATGGTTATTTTAAAAGAGACACAACTTTAGGTCATGGATGTCAGTTTTTACTATAATAATGAGAGGACGGAAGCTCTGAATAATAATATATTCAATAAAGATATTTAGTCTTAATTTATATAGCAAGAATAAAAACGTCTCTAGATTAAATTGTCTTAATGACAAATTTTTAAAACTTTAATATAGAGATTTATTCTTAAATATGGAGTAATAAAATGACTTTCTTATATGTAGGAATGATAATTACTTTAATATAATTTTGCTTTATAGATCTATAGACACAATATAACACACTATATCTTTGTGTAATAGTCGTGTCATTTTTATTCTGGTAATCTCACTGCATCCTTGACCAATTATTCAATAATTAATAACAGCCTTTGAAATATGTGACGTTTATGGAGAGACATTTAAGCTGCTGAATTTGTTCATCTCCTCCATTTTTAAAAAAAAACATCTACTTTTGTTATTACAGGACAGATTATATAATCTTTTCATGTCTTCATAAAACCACAGAACCTCTTTAAAATTTATGCAAAATAATTTTATCTGAGGAAAAATGGCTCCTCCTCAAACATTTTAAAGAACATACAAGAATTGCAGAAAACACACACAAAAACACACAGACAAGATTAATGCTGGTATCTATAGACCAACAAGACATTATAACACACAGACACACACACCCCTAAGTCCACACACACACAGAAATGTGTGCACTGCGTCAAGACTGCACAAACACTGCAGCTGTCTCACACTCCCAGTGTTCCACTGCATAGCGTCTCTCTTGCTTAAACAGAGAAAAAGTGTGTGTGTGTGCACAAGCTGATGCAGTCCTGTCCACAGTCATCTGCATTATGCCCCCAGGAAGATGCCATTTATATTTTACATCTTTTTTGGAAAAGACGAAGCTTATTAAAAAAAAAAAATAAAGCAATAAAGTACAAACACACAATCTTCTTCGCTTGTACAAATGGTAAAAACATTATAAAGTGTGGTTTTAAAAAAGGTTTAAAAATTATGTAGCTGCAGAGTTAGATTTGAATAACAATCTTAATTAAGGTCACTAATCTGCTGTTGTCTAAAGAGTCAAATCCTTATTGTACTATTAAATATACAATGTAGCTAATATCTTGTGCATCACATTATTAAGAGACAATTTAGGTATATTATTTTTAAGATATATATTTTTATTTTTCGTTAGTCGTTTTTGGATACGTCCTCTAGAACACCCGGTTTAGACAAATTTGTCTTGTGTGTGTGTGTTTGTGTGTGTGTGTGTGTGTGTGTGTGTGTGTGTGTGTGTGTGTGTGTGTGTGTGTGTGTTGCTATGTGTTCTCGCTTCTATGTTGCCTAGAGAGGAAGATGGTATCCGACTAATACCGAACGCTCCATTTTAGGGAGACAGTCTCTCGCTCTCTGTCTCTCTCTCTCACATACACACACACACACACACACACACACCACTTAGCTGTAATAAATAAGTCCAAATGATTCTTGTCCTATTTTAACTCAAACTGTCTAATTCGTTTCATTCTAATTCGCAAAAACCAAACGCTACATATTACTTTGTCGTAAAGCTGTGAAATTAAATATGAAAACACGTTAACTAAAATGTAGTTAAATATTATTCGAATTGCCATATGATTATTTGCATTTTAAAATGCTATTTATATTTTGCAGACATTTATTCGTCTTATTTGTGTGTTTTATTTTAACGTTTCAAAAATACGATACGAACGATTTTATGAAAGAGCAAAACTCGCGCGTAATTCTATAAGAATTGGACAAAATATAAATAATCCTGCAAGATGGGCCATTTTTCATACGAGTTATATTATTGATAAAGCATTTTTGGGTGCGCGCGAGATCAATCTCTTATAATGATTAATTTTCCGCTCCACCGCTCGCGACCCGACTCGAGGCCGAGTGTGGAAAAAATCACGAAAGAGAAAAAGGAAAGAAGGAAAATCTAAAATTGTCATTTTATAATTAGCTCTGTTCCGTGACGCTTTTGGAGCGCATTTAAAAACGCGACAATGCCGTGTCCCACCCTTCTTGTGCATTATTAGTTTAATGTAATAATAGTGACAATTATTAATGCACACAATAATATTCATTCTTCATTGTTTATTTAAGAAAATAACGCAAAAGCTAGTAAATATGTATTAAAGTTAAAATATAAATGAAAACTGCGGCAAGGTGGGGAGAGAGAGGAATAGATGTTGGGAGAGAGCGGGAGAGATTATGTTTAATTTCATGTCATTTCTATGTGCTCATGTGTGTTCTGCTCTTCAGAAAAATACTCAGCTATGAAAGCATTTTTCTTTCTTTTTCCCCTTTTCCTCATTCGGCCCACTCTCTCTCTCTCTCTCTCTCTCTCTCTCTCTCTCATATGCAGGTCACAATTTGGTGCAGAGGTCAGTAGTAAGGCAGCCGGACTCTCCATAAACTACAGCACCTTAAATCTGAATTGATTTGATCTAGTATTAGTTAGTAGTATAAGTAATTCGATGTGTTTCTCTCTCTCACACACACACACACACACACACACACTTTAAAGGACATCTAAAACCACACGCCCAGAAATTCCTTTAAAAAAGGCCCTTGCGGGAATGTGACGTGAGCAGGTTTTTACTTATTAAACCCCTGGAATTATATTACACAGATAAAAATGATTTGGTGTATAAAAAGAGGCTCAGATTTTCCAGCACTAACGAAAATAATTATATTTAACGAAAAAATGAAAACGGGTCACTATATTTAATATATATTAGCAGCTTTATTTTTAAGAAGGCCCACGCGCCACTTAAGGCGTCATTTTTGTCGTGCCGATAAAAAAAACGTTTTAAAGACATTTCTGGAATGATTTTTAAAATTAAAATATTAGTATTTTTCAGCTCAAAGAATTTAACATCTCAAAAAATTGTCTACAAATAGACCGTTCAGAGTGTGTATTAAATAAATGACGACGTTAATATCAATCTGAGCTTTGATAAAAACGTGCGCGCAAAAACGAACCGCAGACGCGCGCAGGGACACAGAAACACACACACCGCGCGAGAGAGAACCATCACGCGTTCATGACATAACGATATTGTGCGTTTCCAGATTTTTTTGCACAATGACACACGCCTGCACGCGCTCACACACACACACACACACACACATCAGGATAAACGAAATCAGTTAAAACCGCGCAAATTTGTGCATCCAAATACACTGCAACATCTTTTAATAAGAAACACCCGTGCAACACACACACACACACGCACGCGCGCGCGCACACACACGATACAGAAGCATGAATATCCCTTGACTTACCTATCAGCATGTTGGGGCGGTGTGTGTGTTTGAATCAGTCCGAGTTTTTCCCCAAATGGCCGTCAGACAGAAACGCTGTCGCTCCTTCCGAAAAAGAGGTAAAAGCCACGCACTCTCTCTCTCTCTCTCTCTCTCTCTCTCTCTCTCTCACGCACGCGATTTTCTTTCCGTCCGCGTCTCCGGTGTGGCGCGCTCGTGTTCACCCGCGCAAAGGAACGCCGGAGGAAAGGAGGAGAGGAGAGAGGGAGGTGTGAATGTGCTCATCAACCCTCTGTAACCTCTCTCTCTCTCCCTCCCTCTCGCCACACGTCTCTCCCTCTCCCACACACCAAACCACTCTCTCTCTCTCTCTCTCTCTCTCTAAACCACACCAAACCCCACTCTCTCTCTCTCTTTCTCTCTCTCTCCGTCTCTCCCTCTCCCACACACCAAACCACTCTCTCTCTCTCTCTCTCTCTCTCTCTAAACCACACCAAACCCCACTCTCTCTCTCTCTTTCTCTCTCTCTCCGTCTCTCCCTCTCCCACACACCAAACCACTCTCTCTCTCTCTCTCTCTCTCTCTAAACCACACCAAACCCCACTCTCTCTCTCTCTTTCTCTCTCTCTCCGTCTCTCCCTCTCCCACACACCAAACCACTCTCTCTCTCTCTCTCTCTCTCTCTAAACCACACCAAACCCCACTCTCTCTCTCTCTTTCTCTCTCTCTCCGTCTCTCCCTCTCCCACACACCAAACCACTCTCTCTCTCTCTCTCTCTCTCTCTAAACCACACCAAACCCCACTCTCTCTCTCTCTTTCTCTCTCTCTCCGTCTCTCCCTCTCCCACACACCAAACCACTCTCTCTCTCTCTCTCTCTCTCTCTAAACCACACCAAACCCCACTCTCTCTCTCTCTTTCTCTCTCTCTCCGTCTCTCCCTCTCCCACACACCAAACCCCACTCTCTCTCTCTCCACACGTCTTCCTCTCCCACACACCAAACCCCACTCTCTCTCTCCCTCTTTCTCTAAACCACACCAAACCCACTCTCTCCCGTTTCTCCCTCTCTTATTCTCACATCAAGCCTCTCTCTTCCTCCAACCCTCTCTCTCTACACCCCATCTTTCTCTACATTTGTCTCTTTCTTTCTCCCTATCCACCCATTCCTCACTCACCAACCACACCTCTCTCCCCAACTCTCTCTGTCTCTCTCTCGCTTTCTGTAAACCAACCTTATTTTCCTAAAAACTCACTAATCCTCCCCTCGGCTAACACACACTCCCTCTTTCATTCTCTCAACCCGTCTTTATCTTGCTCTAACCGCCTGTCTCTCTCTCTCTCTCTCTCTAGACCTTTCTCTCCATCTTTCTCCAACTGCCTCTAAACTCGTCTTTCTTTCTCTTACCATCTCTCATCATCTCTCTTTCTCCAACAGCATCTTTCTCTCTCTATCTTTCTCCCTATCCACCCATTCCTCACTCACTCTCTCCAACTGGCGCTCTCTCTCCTGCTGTTTAACCCGGAACAAAGTACAGATGGGGGAATCAGCTGGTTCTATTTTCTCTCTTCATGGTGGCTGATTTCAACTAAATAACTGTGTGTGTTTCTCACGCCTTTTAGAGAGCCGTATGTGTGTGAAGGTGGGGTCAAGGTTAACTCTTCAAGTAGTGCTAGTTGCATTCTTCTTTTGAAACAGGTCTTTCCTCGTACAGACAGACACCGAGCAGACAGCCGGAAGGAGTGAAGCATGAGCAAGACTCTGAATTCAGCACTGAGCTACGTTCACTACCTGCTTTACGCGATGATTAGACGAACTGATTTCATTTCACCTCCGTGGACTTTACAGTCCATATGGGAAGGGAATGTTATCCTAATAACATTTCACAACAAACTACAATACCTGTACAAATTCTCATCAACATCACGGGTCATAATACGAAGCCAGTAGAATTAAAGTGAATTACAGAAAGGATTATTTGTCATTGTGAACACAGCACAACACACAGTGCACCACAACCAAATGTCACCTCAGGATTTAACCCATCTGTAAAAAATCAGTGCATGGGCAACCTGCTCATGAGTGCCTCAGTTGTACCTTTACCGGTCTGTACCCGGGCCAACTCCCTCACCGCTACACTACCCACTGCCCCAAAACAGACCAAAACTTAAACGTTAAAATTTCCTATGTCTGTTCTCATTTGGCAGTTTGTAGAGTAACGGTTAGGTAGTTCGGCCCGTGATCGGAAGGTTGACAGTTTAAGTCCCGGACCTGAACCATTACCACGGAGATACTCTGGCGAGTTAAAGGTACCTGCTGTCCACTACTGCTTCATGAATGGGTCAGCCGCAGAGGTGCACAGTGTTCTGTGCTGTGTCTTCACAATGACGACTAATCACTTAATTTGTCAATATATTAATTTAGAATTACATCCAAGTATTAAACCTCTGAGATAAGGCATATTTCTCTCCACTAATGCCATCCCTGCTTCTCTCGCCCTCCTCTTATTCCACCTACAGATGAGTTAACATCTCCACACAAGTTAATTAAACTCCTTCAGTTCCAGATATTTAGAAATGATTTCCTTCAATTCAATAAACAACAGCCAAGCATTACACACATCCCAACATAAAAAGAAAGTAAACCATGTCTGCTTTGAGAGCTGGAAATGGCTAACAATGCTGAACTTTTCTTTCTTTGTTTCATTTCCAAACCATCATCCTAGAAGTCCTCCAACGTGACATTCAGAAGGAGACTTTAGACTTTAGAAGTGGCAAAATACTATAATTTAAAAGATTTTACAGTCAATGTATAACCTAATCATCCACATATTACCCCTAAAATATGAGCAAACGCAATTTCATTTCACTCTAATAACACCAAATCTAATTAGAGATAAATCTAAAGCCTGAATCTAATTAGATCTCAAGCAGAACCACTGAGCAAAGCCTCACGATGTACTTTAACAATGCAGTAAGGTAACAAAACTCAAAAATAAAGCTAAAGCTTAAATCATGAACTGGAATAGAAAGGAGCGACAAAGATTAACCAAAGAAGGGTGACTTTACTAAAACAAATATTAATTAAACTGTCTAATCTTTTCTGCCTCTTTTATAAAGCCTTCAATATGTTGAAAAGTGAGGATTGTCACAGAATACAGCACAGCACACAGTGCACCACAACCAAATGTGACCTCTGAAATAACAGTGGGCAGCTTATTTTGGCAACACTCGGGGTACCTTGCTCATGAGTACCTCAGTGGTACCTTTTACCGGTCGGGGACTTGAACCCGGCGACCTTCCGATCCTGAGTTGGGCCTATTCCCTTATCGCTACACTAACAACTGTCAACCAGATTTCAATATTCTAGCAGGTAAATAATTAGGCCACACTTTACGCAATATCCCAGTGTGCACTGAGGCGTGTGACAGACTGACAGGTGGGAGTCGCACGATTGCCGCGCAGCAGCATTACTTTCTAGCTCCATATAGCCACAGTTAACTGCAGAGAGGACCCGTTAAAGCTCTATCAGCACCTCGGCAGGCCGTCAAACCTTTGTGAAATGGAGTTACAAATGAAGAATCCACAATCAAAAGCCCTATTCAACTTTAGGCTGCCTATTATTTTGAGCTGAGGTGGCGCGCCTTTCATTTGGGAGGGAAAAAAGGCATTTTCACCAGTACACATTCTCACACACACACAAATTCACACACACGCCTCTTTGTACAGGTCTTATCCAGAACTAGGGCTGCAACAAATGACTATTTTTGTAATCGAGTAATCTATCGATTATTTTATCGAGTAATCGGATAAAAAAAAGTAAAAAAAAATGACATTTGTTATTAGCTTATTGTAGTGTGAGTAGAAGCGAATATACACTTTATGTTGTTTGTATTCAATTGGAAAAATGAAGAAACGTGAAGTTCATGGCTGTTTGAATCAATTTATCAATAAAATGAGTTGTTTACCTTCAAAGCAGGAACTGATTTAATAATCCTCAAGATTGAGCCGCTTCACAATAAAGGGTTCAGCACGTTCCGGAACGAACTATGAAAAAAATCAATGGGAAAATCTTAATAAATGGCTGTATTATGAGTAGAACGCTGGTTGTTGTGGTTATTTATCAGCTAAAATACGTTTTGTCCGTAATAAAGGGGGCGTTTTAACGGAAACGGGAGCGTTTAGTGGAGGTCGTTAGCGTGCGTGTTTACATCACAAAAATGTTATTGGCGCGTTTTATGCATTTGCTTCGTTTATGTGATGAATATCTCACAACACGCTCACAGATGCTGAAGAGGGATCTATTCTCGCCTTGATCGCGCTTACTCGGAAAATACTTCAGGCGCCACATTGCCGCCTGTGAAAACACAAGCGGTGTGTGCTGTAGCGATTTAAATGACTTAAACGAAGCTTCGATTCTAGAAAAATTGCCTCGACCATTTTTTGTAATCGAATTATTCGAGTTATTCTAATACCAAGTCAGCTCTATCCACAACAGTACAGTATAGACCTTCCACTGTTTCAAAACACTAAAAACAAAAAATCCAAAATTTTACTCCACGCAACATAAACGGTCGTTTTTCTCGGAAACCTCCGCTGTGACAAGCGACTGGTTTTGCCGTGGAGGGTCACATTTCCACATGTATATCCATATTCCTCCTTATCCATATTCCTTAGGGCATATATTGCACATCATGTCAGGGACTACGGCTGGGCGCAAATCAATATCAAGATTAAATTAGAGCTGCTTTTCTGCTAGAAGTGCTCAAGTTTTGTAGCTGGAAGAAAACCAGTTTCCTAAGAAGAGAAAACGCCGGTTAAAATGCACTGAAGTGAATGGGGAAAGAACGAGGGATGATAAAAAGCAAGAAAAGATGAGTGCGGGTGGAAACCGATTGAGATGTATGTTCGTTCAGTGAGGTGGTTGGAGGTGACATAAGAACCATGTTGACTGTTCATGTGAAAACAGACGAAGGGAGGATGATGGGATAATGGGAGAAAATGAATGGGTTCCTATGAGCAAAACAAACGACAGAAAAAAGGGTGAAAAAGGGTTATAGATATGTGAAGAAGCTCATGGACCCCTAACCACGCCACCCCAGGCTTAGTGAAGACCCATCAGCCACACCTGGAAAAAGCCGGGCCAAAAATTTGAGTCTGTTATTCACGGGAAAAGAACAGAAAAAATTGACGAACTCACCAACGAGTGAGTTCCAGTAAAATGTGTACCCCACTCCGCCATATAAAGCATTAGAGTTGGAATAAGTTTAGCACAAAAACTGTAGGAGGAGTAGTGGCCAGAAAACGTGTGCGGAATAAAAATCGCAAAACATTATGTGATAATCACCGCAGTCGCATAATGACCATTTTTACTGACATTTATTAAGAAATAATTTTATTTTTTAAAGCCTTGTTGTTTGTCTTCATGGTTGCCACAGCTCATGAGTACCTCAGTGGTACCTTTTACCAGTTCGTGACCAGCGACCTACCAATCCCTGGGCTGATTCTCTAACCGCTATACTACTAACTGTGAATTACGAATATACTCGACCAAATGACTATATAAACCACTTTTCAACTCTCCCAAAACACAGCTGCACGTCTGGCCAGTGAATTAGGCCACGTTTGCACATCACTGGGTATTTACAGAAACTTTCCACAGAAAATTTATCTCCGAAAAAATGTATTACAGAAAATTTATTTCCACAAATTCGCATAACACGCCCATCAAGAGCTGTTATGTGCATGCCAAACCTATAGGAACCTATAACCTAACCTATGTAACAAGAAGCATAGAGCCATGTTAGCCAATCAGAATCCTGAAAAAGACGTAACAACGTATGACATGACTTTGTGTTCTGATACCAATCAGCCAAACTAACTGTGATATAATGTCGCTAAGAAGGACGCTTAGTGCACTTTCTTGTTGCATACTGTGACGCTTTGAAACGATAAGGTATTTGAGGCACGGTAATAATAGAACTAAATACATCATTGTTTTGCCAAGAAAAATCATTTTACTTGTTTACACGGATCCAAAATATCCGCTTGCATTGGCTAAAACTCTGTTTCTGCAAACTAAAGGCCCAAATGTATAAAAAATATGTGCTTTTATGAAAATATCGTAATATGCACGAAATGTCGTTAGACTGGAAAAAGTAGTCCAGGGCGATGCGTTTAGGGAAGAGGGAGCGGGTAGTCGGGTGGTCGGGGAGGAAAAGGGAGCAAGACTGTAGAGGATTTAGTGGAAAAATCTAACAAACACAGAGACGCATAGCCACAAGCAGCAGGCAACCCACACGGGTTGGCAGACGCCACATACAAGGCCGAGGAAGAGGGAAAGGAAGAAACACAGGACAAAAGTGCAAAGAAGGATTTTGGTTTTACAGCAGCTATGAGGACAGTGAAGGAGAAAAACCTTTAAACGGCAGCTGTGAACTGCTGCTGAAATCAGGCATTTTTACATTAAAAACGTACACACTTTTTACATGTAAAAAGGTCAGATTTCACACACACCGTTTATTTATATACACCGGGTACTAATATAAATATACAGAGGAATATGAAATATGGCAGAAGATTTGTAATGAAAATAAATATATATACAATGTAAAATATACTGTATAGAGAGACAGACAGACAGACAGACAGACAGAGATATAGATAGATAGATAATAGATAGATAGATAGATAGATAGATAGATAAAATAGAACTTTTTAATGAACAGACAAAAGTTGCTATAAAATATTAAATATATAAATAAAATAAATTCAATTCCATTTTATTTATATAGCGTTCTTTACAACAGATGTCACAAAGCGCTTATATATAACTACTTTTTTTTTTTTAATTATGGCTACAAGCACAGACACACACACATACACACACGGCCACACATACACACACACACGGCCAAACATATAAACACACACACACACACACACAGACAAAACATACACACACACAGACACACCTTACCAGCTTCCTGTGCCAGTTATTTCAGCGCTTTAATAAGATTTCTAATTATTGGTATTTTGATACTCAAGGATCTATGAATGCTGTAAAACAGTGTGTGAGAAAGAGAGAGAGCAAGTGTGTGTGAGTGTGTCAAAGCCCTGAAAGTGCATTAGATGAACGAGGCTCTTTTCTTGATGAACACTCAAGGAAGACACCGTGGCCCATGCGACATTATTAATTCTGATCAGTTTGAGTAATAGTTAATAACACGTATAAAGCAGGTTGTTTTCGTGTGTGTGTGTGTGTGCCGCGAATTAATCCAGTTAGAAATGAAACAGTTCATATGATGTAAAAGGATCATGATGCAGTCACCCCAGTGACCTGGGCCTACGTCACACACACACACACACACACACACACACGGTCGCCCTGCAGTCTGATGTATCCCCTGTGGTGATTTAGGAATTGATGTTCTAATCCCTTTATCAGGACCAAATAGATGCCCCAGAACAAAGAGGGACCCGGTCCTCTGTGTGTGTGTGCGTGTGTGTGTGTGTGTGTGTGTGTGTGTGTGTGTGTGTGTGTGTGTGTGTGTGTGTGTGTGTGTTTTTGTGTGTGTTTGTGTGTAAAGTGTGTGTGTGTGCGTGTGTGTGTGCGTGTATGTAGGTTGTGTGTGTGTGTGTGTGTGACCTTCGTTTTAGGGCTAAACAGAAAGAGCGTGAGAGTATGTATTATTTTTAAATGATTTTGTTTTATTAGTGTGGTGGAGGGATGGAGGAGAGAGATGGAGAGAGCGCAGACAGACAGAGAAAGAGAGACATTTTGAGGGAGAGGGGAGATGGAGAGAGACAGATGGAGAGAGAGGAAGAGATGGAGGGAGAGAGAAAGACAGGGAGAGAGAGAGATGGAGAGAGAGAGACAGATGGAGGGAGAGAGAGAGATGGAGAGATAGAGAGAGATGGAGGGGGAAAGACAGAGAGAGAGAGAGAGAGAGATAGGTCTGTGTGTGTGTGTCCAGATTGTGCTGTTTCCGCCCAGTCAGAGGGGAGATGATTAAAACCCCACTCATATCACAGATAAGGACCCACGGCAGCCCCTCACACCAACCTTCAAGTGTTCACACACACACACACACACACACGATGGAAACTATTTAAAATAAGTCATGTCAGTAAGCAGTTGATAACGTGTTTAACGAGTTTATTCGCCTTCACTGGATCTTAAACACCTGCACTCTTCTTTCTTCTTTTCTCTCTCGCTGACCTCACTATCCCTCCTCTCTGTCTCATTGAAGAAGCGGAGCAGCCACAAAAACATGGAACAGCGTGCTCGCTTGTATATTCCGCCTCGCCACTCACTGCCCTAATACATTAGCAGACTTAATATTAACACAAATTCAACAACAAGAAGGACAAACGAAGAGAAAAGAGATGCTCTGCTGACCAGACCGCAAATATTCACACAGAGATAAGGGCCTGTGTCCACCAAACACGGTTACTGCACTGACCGCGCCTATTTTACATACAAATCCTACGAGCTCCAGCGTTTAGAGCGCTTATCGCTTACAACAGCGCCAGGCTAACGCTACTTCTCTTGCTAGCCAATCCAAATCGAGGAAGGGGCGGGACATACACTGTCAAGAACTCACTAAGAACAATGGCAGCACATCTGGAGCAGCTGGAGAAACAAACTAGTTCAAACGCTGCCGCTAATGCACGAGATCGATTTCTCTCTGCTGTAAAGATGATCTCTTTTACGTCGGCTGAACTGCTGCTCTCAAAGAAACAGGTTACACGGAACGAACGCGGAAGTGCCCGATGGCGCTTTTTGCACTTAGCAACAATAAGCGAGGAAAGAACCAAAGAAAGCTCAGAGAAAGGCCAAGAAAGCGCCAGAAGCTAAGTTTTGACCGCTGTCAGCAGAACAAATGTGTTTGGTGGATACAGGACCTAAAGACAGCAATATTACAATAAAATAAAATATTAAAATAAGAAAATGAGAATTAAAAAATGATGAAATGCTGAAATTTATAAAAATGTTTTAAAAACTATCAATCAAAATGCCACAACGCCACCATTTTCAAAAAATGCACAAAAAATAAAAGAAGAATAAACGAATAACGAGAAGCAAAAAAATTAAAGAAAAAAAAAAGATGCTCATTAAGAAAAATAAATAGATGAAAATATAACAACACAGACGCTGAAATAAAGGAAAAGACAAAAATCTATTAAAATACAAATCAAAATGTTTTAATAAATCACTAATAAAGTACACACAAAGAAAGAGATAAAGAGGAAATAAGCAATAATAATACATAATAAGCGAAAATTAAGAAAATGAAAGGAAAATTTGATGCTCATGCAGAAAATCAACCCTAACCTACACAATCATCAGACCAAAATATTCGCACAGATAAACAGAGCAACATTAAAAAAGATAAAAAAAGAAAAGTACAAATAAAAAGAAGCAAAATAGAGGAAATTCAAAGAAAAATAACCAAAACAAAAAGCAGAAAAAAGAAGAAAAATTAATGATGGTCATTCCAAGAATGAGAGAAAACAAGAAGGTTAATCAGACCAAACCAAAGAGACCCAAAATTACACACAGAGATGAAGAGGGTACAAATAAATAAAATAATAATATTAATGATTGGTATTAAGCGTTCAGATAATGAATGAATGAATGAATAATACACACATAATAATAATAATAATAAAAGAGATTAGAGAAAATGAAGAAGAAAATGACATGAAAAGAGACACTAACAGTGAAGAAAAACATCAGTGATATCTCTCCCTCATCCTCCAAAAAGCCTATGCAGGATTATCACACACTGCACAGTAACGAGTGAAACACATACACACACACACACACCAAAACAGCATGAAACAGCACAAATACTAGCACCATGTGGTCTCCAAAGAACAAATTAACGGGTTCATGCATAAACAAAGCTATACGCAAGCTCATTGTTCTGCCAGTCAGAGTGTGTGTGTGTGTGTGTGGAGTGTGTGTGTGTGTGTGTGAGTGTGAGGTGTGTGTGTGTGTTTCACTCCAGAAGGAAGATCGCCCATTTCAGGCATCATAAGGAGCAGTGATAGCTATGACGCAGTGGTGTGGGAGTATCTGGCAGAGACACAGAGACAGTGCAGACACAGAGAGAGAAAAGAGACAAAGAGAACAGACAGGAGATGGAGGAGAGAGAGAGGAAAGAGGGATGGAGGGAGACATAGAGGGAGAGAGATGGAGGAAGAGAGAGAGATGGAGAGAGAGAGAGAGAGAGAGAGATGGAGGAGAGAGAGAGATGGAGAGAGAGAGAGATGGAGGGAGAGAGAGAGATGGAGAGAGAGAGAGAGAGAGAGAGAAAGAAAGAAAGAGATGGGGAAGAGAGAGTGAAATAGGGATGGAGAGAGAGATAGAGGGAGAGAGATAGGAAGAGAGAGAGAGATGGGGAAGAGAGAGAGATGGAGGAAGTGAGAGAGAGAGAGAGAGAGAGATGGGGAAGAGAGAGAGATGGGGAGATAGTGGGAAAGAGATGAAGGGAGAGGGATTGAGGAAGCGAGAGAGAGAGATGGAATGAGATGGAGGGAGAGAGTGAAAAACGAGAGATGAATAAAGAATGTGTGATGAGTGTGACACTGTCAGCTCACAACTACAGTCACAGTAAGAAGTGGAGACACACAACAGAGAGATGCTTCAAGGGCGCACACACACACACCACTCTCACACACACACACACACACACACCACACACACACACCACTCACACACACTTGTACAAACCCATACACTGCAACACAAAACGATTTCAATTAAATGAAAAAGAATACATGCATATTAGATTGTGTGTGTGTGTGTGTGTGCGCGCTGATAGAGAGAGGAGAGGGTGTGAGGAATAGGCTTTTCCTCTGGAGGAATCAACACACAGAAGGTGCAGAGATAAGACTGGTTTTGTGTGTGTGTGTGTGTGTGCATGTGTGTGTGTTAGGAGGCGCATACTCCTGAGACTGACCCTGTCCTTCCCTTTTCCCTTGAAATGACAGGGTAAACACAGCGCCAACATGAGAGCGCGCACGTCTTTCCTGCAACATCGCTGTATAAAATCACATGTAGTATACACAGAGCACTAATTCAGTCCTGCAGCGTGTAAACAATTCTGTAATAATGATCTAGAGAAGAAAAAGAATATATAATATATATATCTAATAAAATGTATAATAATTTCTTTATTGTCACATATTATTAACTACTTTATTAAAATCGACCAAAATAAAACTTAAATATATATAAAAATGTCATTATTATTATTAATAATAATAATACGTAAAAGATATATTATACATATATCAATCAATCAATCAATCAATCAAATTTATTTATAAAGCACATTTAAAAAGCTCAAGGTGCTCACCAAAGTGCTGTACAGGTATACAAAAATAAGTCAGCAGATACTACACAGCATATATAGCGTTAGGGTTATATATAGTTAATAAAATAACACCGGACACAATCAATAAGATAAAGGCAGTAATAAAATACAGCCAACTTATATATATATATATATATATATATATACATATATATATATAATTTATTATTATTTGTTATTATTGTTATAAATGCATTTGTAATAGTTTAATAAAAGCTTAATAATTGTTTACATACTGTCATAAACAATCATTTATATAATAGCAAAAGATTATGAATAATATAAAATAGCAATTATTAATACTTACATAATAATAATAATAATAATAATAATAATAATAATAATATCTCATTAGCTATCAATATTTAAAATTATTAGTGTTTTATATTTAAAACAATATTAATGAGAAAACAGAATAACAATAATTATTACTATTTATTATTATTAATTTAAATGATGTAAGTCATATAATTGCTATATAATAGTAATAATACATAATTTATATGTACCGTATTTATTTATATATTTATTATAAATTTTAAAAATAAATAATATTAGATTTGGTATTTATATACCTCAATTTGCAATAAAATGACTAGTGACCTAAAAATCAGCATTATGAACAATGTTCATTTTCAATCTGGCGTTCTTCGTTTATCTACCTACATATTTATTACATCTATACAGTCTGCTTGATCTCAGATTTGCAAATAAAATGAACTAATAAATGCATTTATAATGTAAACAAAACTTATCATATCACAGGACGAGATTTGGGTTTTCCAACATTGTTGATAAATGTAAATGTTGATATCATTCCCATGGCCAAGGGACAGCGCTAGCCACTGCATCATTCGGAAGAGCATCACTGTGTGTGTGTGTGTGTGTTAATGCTCCCAGCACATGGGGCATTTCCCCATGGGGAGGCTGCCGACCTTAATTTAACTCCAATCATGATGTCTTACAGCAGCCAAAAGGGCTAATCAATGATCTTTTGTGTCCCTGGCTGGATGTGTCATCTACACACACACACACACACAGAAACACACAGACACACACACACACACACACACACACAGAAACACACAGACACACACACACACACACAGACGAGGAGACGATCCACATTTCACAGCTAGGCTTGGGTACAGGAGCCGGGCTCCAGGCTGGTTTCCCGAGGGGGGCTGCCGGCCAGGCCGAGCTGCTCTGCAGGAGTATGTTCTGTTGCTGAGGTAATTGGTGGTCCATTCAGATGAAAGGCTGCACCTGGAAGTGTCGGATCAAGTTGTGCACACTGTGTGTGTGTGTGTGTGTGTGTGCTGGAATATAAAACAGCTGAGCGATTTGCTTGTGTTTCATATCAGGACGTTAGAAACAATATGCACACTGCTGAATGGTGCGTGCAGTTCAAATGCTAATTCAAGTGTTAAAAATGATGCTTAATCGAGGCGTGTGTGTGTGTGTGTGAGAGAAGCGCTTGACTTTTAAGTCATCCTCATGTACCGTGATTTTTTGGGTGGTGGTTTCATTTCAGCCCGTTCACAGGCTGCTTTTCTTTACAAAAGCGTCTCCGCCTTTATTTGCTCGTCCTTTTGCCTTCTGTTGCTTTTTAGAATCAGAATTAAAAACACGGTATTTAAAAAAAAAAAACGTTCCAACATTATCAACAACAAACCCTGTTTTAGCGCTCCATAATTGTTACCCAAATGAATTTTTTCAGATGAAGTCTAAAAATCTTAAATCTCTCCCCTAACACACTGCCCACTTCACTTAAAGCACACGCATTACTTAATACTATACGAGCAATCTGCCGTGAGCATGTCATAAACCTTCAAACTGTGAGATAAAACAGATTAGTGGTAAATACAAGCACAAGTTGCACTGTGTTTTCTAAATGTTTCTACTCAAAACAGATTACTGTAGATGGCAGACTCAGTGATACTCCAAAATCCACACAACACAAAAACGTTTAAATGTTTAAATCATATGCCAAACATTAAAAATGTCCAAACCGCTTAATAACTTAATAAGAGCACTAATGAAAACGTTATTGTCTAACACAGAATTTATGCACAACAACAATAATAAATAACAATTATTATTATTTTTAAAATTATTATTAGTGTATTAAAATAACAATAGCAAACATTTAAAAATGATCTTCCTAATAACACACAAAAAATGTCCAACAAGATACTACACTGCGCCACGTGTGTTGTGTGTGTTTGCAGCGTTTGTAAAGTTGCATGTGTAGGTATTTGCATGTGAGTGATTATTTGTCATTGTGAACACACAGCATGGTGTTGGTGACAGTGCACCACAACCAAATGTGACCTCTGCATTTAACCCATCCGTGAAGGGGCAGTGGGCAGCCTAAAAGCGCCTGGGGAGCAGTGATGGCACGGCAATTTTTGCTCATGAGCACCCTCAGTGGTAACTTTACCGCCCCGAGAATCCCAGGTTTGCACGTGTTTTATCACTGATTCATGTCTTTTAGCTCGGTGCTATCATTCCAAAAATCATCTCGCAGCTACAGCAGCCACTAAAACCAAACAGAGTGACAACACACCAACCACACGAGACGCTTAAATGTGCATCATATTCTGCTGGGTTAAAAAAAAATGAGATAAAAACAAGAAACAATAGCAAAACCCAACACATCGCTTGTTACCTGTGTTTCCACCACAGACAGCCCCAGCCTCTTCTGTGTGCTTCACGTTGTAGTGTATCTGTGCTTTGTGCAGCTTTAGTTGAGCTGAATGGTTAGCGTCCGGCAGGATGTGGTGGCGACTGGTGTTTACTTCTCTGGGACGAGGAGGCGGCGGACGAGCGCTAAGTCCTTTGCTCTGCCTCCTCATCGCACGGCACGCCTCCAGTCCGGTAGACATCGACAAAAACTGCTACAGATCGGACTCAACGGACGCTTTCTCCATTCCTGGATGCATCACACAATAATAAATAACACAAACAGAGCATACCACATTTATATTTGCACCATTTAGCAGAGATCGCTGTCCGGACTGATTTCCAAACCTGTGACAGTCTGAGGTAGGACTCGAGCCCACTAATTTAGGGTGATGAAACAAAATTAATTTGGAACAGATCTAGTCTTGGAGGTCTTACAGCAAGTTTATTTTTACATTTCATATCAAATTTTATACATCGTAATATTCATTCACAGTAAAATGAATATTTTACAGGTCAGATGCACTGATATTCAGCAGTCTTCGGAGCTACCACGGCCAAACATCCTCATTTTCAGAACGCGACGGTTTAATCTAGTTTAAATATTATTTCACAGGATGAAGGCAATCAGGATCACTAGACGGAGAATGTAAACTGGAGTCTTCAAATATCTAAATGTCACTATGAAGTCCACTAGGGGGAGCCAAACACTGTGCGTGTGTGTAAGTGTGTGTACACGCACCCCTGAATGTAAACATATAACTGATTAATAGATCTATAGAACCAAAAGTCAGACTTCCTAAAATTTACATTTTGAAAGTTGAGTCCTGTACCTGCATATAATCTTTAAGAAACATTTATTTTTGACCAACTGAATTTAAGTGGGTGATTATTTGTCATTGTGAACACAGCACAGTAAACAGTGCACCACAACTAAAACCTAGTTGCAGCGCTGTCACACAGTTGCAGGCATTTGGTAGTGTAACGGGAGTTGGCCCTGTGACCAGAAGGTCACCAGTTCAAGTCCCGGACTGGTAACGGTACCACTGAGGTACTCACGAGCAAGGTACCGTCCTGGGGTGCTGCCGAAAAAAAGTCGCCCACTGCTCCTTCACGGATGGGTCACATGCAGAGGTCATGTTTGGTTGTGGTGCACTGTGTGCTGTGTTCACAAAGAGAAACAATCATTCACTGAATGTGTACGTGTTGTTTAGCACAAATATCAAACGAATGTTGAACTTTACCGCAGTACCACTGCGTACACACTAGGTCAGGGGGTCGGCAACCAGCAACGGTGGTTTTTCCTTTTCATTCATATGTTCCTGCCTCAGGCTTGGAAAATAAATAATGAGTATTTAATTAAAGTGTATTTTATTTTTATTCTATTTCAAATACGCTGAAGTTCGACACTGCAGCTTCCAGGCGAAAGGATTACGTATGTGGCAATTTTAGTTTGCTGCGTGGATACTAAAGTTCGCTTTTTTATTTCTATTTGAAAGAGACCAACGTGGTTTTTAGCTGTCTAAATGTTCAAAATGTTTTCTTTTTGCATAAATAAAATTTCATACAACACACTAGCCTAGTTTTAATACATAGCATAAAAGTAAAAACTGGCTTAAAGCTGCATTGTGTTCACTTGAGTTCAGCATTCAGAAAACAGAGCAGAATTATTTTTTTTTCTCATAAAAAGCTCTGTTTTCCTGAATTAACTAGATACAGTTTTTCATTTCTACAAAACCCCAAAAAACGCTAGTAATGTCCTGCAGATCAGAATGGGCTTTTCCGCCTGAACAATCAAGAAGTCTTAAGGTGTCAACAAAACTAATAACGATGCCATCTATGTTACTTAATGCTGCAAGCACTTCCAGTGTCTCAAAACCAAAATAAAACTGGATTAATTCAAGGTGTGACATTACTTATGCTAAATGAGAGCTTTTGAGGTTCATTCAGAAAAACAGCTGCTTGTTCGCTTATTTTACATGAAAAACTGTATCTCAAGCATCCAGAAAAATGAGCAGAATTACTTTTTTCTCAAGTGGAATATTTTCCATAAAAACCCATATATGGAAAAGTTATCTTCATTTTAGATGTCAAAAGGATTTGTGGCTCCTGCAAGCTTTTTTTGTAAAACTGTCCAACGGCTTGAGCAAGTGTTGCTGACCCTGCACCAGGTAGTGCAGAAGGCGGAGTGTCACACGCACCCTGACTTACACACCACAGGGCGTGGAAAGTGGACTTCTCCTTAAAATGTTGTGCATTATGCTGGAAATGCTCCAATTCGCCCAATTTCTGCTTTCACCGCTGACTTAGCGCCAGTGTTAGAAATATTTCGAGTTATGGTGCTACTTTTGTGCCAAAATTCTGCTACTACAGTGAACTTTATGAGCAAACTTATCTTTTGCTGCCTAACTTGCAGCATCGGCCAATAATTCCCATATCGTGCATCCTTACTTCCTGCAGCTTTTTCTTCATGCTGGACGGTTTTGGCAAAATATGATGCAGTTCTGAAGCGTGAGTAATCTGTCCTTGCAGTGATAGTTAATGAACGTTCGTGTCTAAACTGACCGGATATTTAGACTGGTTTTAGGCTCGCCTAAAAAGAGGAGCGGCAGAACGGCAGATCGCATGTTTCCCTCTAACTGCTTGTTGAGGGCCACTGGCCTGACAAATGAGGCTGAGTGTATTTGCTCAGGCTGTGTGGTGTGTGTCTGAAATCAGTCGAATGGAGAAATTTAAATGCCAAGTTTTCGTTTGATACCTGCGCGTTGGGCAACAACAAAGCATCTTTCCAGAAGCGACGGTCTCAAAGCAGTGAGCAGAATGTTTCAACGTGAATTTACCTTGTATTAACGGCCCAATTAATAAACACATGAAGTTCATTTATGTTTAATTTTTTCATAGCATACATTTAAGTGAAAGTGAGTGATTATTTGTCATTGTGAACACAATTACAACACAATGACCTCTGGCATTTGACCTGACCAGAAGGAGAAGCGGCAGTTTGTCAGAGCATCTTCTTCTGGGACTTGTACCTGCTCACACTACTCTCAGTGGTAATTTTATCGGGTTCAGATTCAAACCGCTGACCTTCAATCATGAGGCTAACGCTTCTAACTGCTACACTACCAACTTATTTCATTTTAGTAATGTTCAACATCCTTGTTCATCTTTCTTAATATGTATAGAGAGACAGCACCCCATCCGGAGTGGATGGGATATGGGTCCAATAATGCTCAAACAGTTGGATCGGGTATCGTCGGCATTGAGCCATTCTATGGAGCCGACGAGCAAACAAAGTACCAGTTGGTTCTTGCATGGGAAGTGTTACCTATAAAGCTGGTTTATTGTTCAACATTCGCACTAATTCCTACATATTGATATGACAATGAGCAGAACAAGCAACGCAACACACTACTACCACAAAAGCACATCACACCATTATACTGTCGACCCCCTCAACAACACCAGCTCTCACTCACAATCTCTGGGTTCCTGATGGTTTTGAAGCAAGAGGATTAGGGGGAGCCGCCACTAAATTACACAACTGTGTTTAAACTAACTTTTGATGTAATTTTAATAATAAATAATTTTGCATATACATATGGGTGTGTAATTATTACATTGTTTTGATTAGTCAAGTATTTCCTTAAGCATAACAGAATAATCTCAGTCATGTATTCAGACATTTTAAAGCATTATTTTTTGTTTTCTGTTTAAGGAAGACTGAATCGGATTTGTATCGTAATCGCAGATATCCAAATGTACAATATCAGTATCGTATCAGACATTAAAAAGTGTTTTGTTCCATGTGTAGTATACAGTATTACACTGCATTTGACCGAATTACTAGAATAAGTTGAAATTAATGCATATAATCAATGCATTGGCGACATAAACCATTGAGAATTTTCAACCGGCGGTCAGCTGATGCATTGCAGCTTGTCCATAAATATAATCCAGTTTCACTACTGAAATCGCTTTTATAATTTTAAAAAATTTTATTTACTTTTCAAAAAAAATTCCAGATCATTTGGGCATCTTTATGAATAATGACTTACCCCTAGATTATATCATAATGACATTTTCTGGATACGGCATAAATATTCTAGTTAAAAAGAACTTCCCGGCAGTAACCACGGCTGCCCGAACTGCGTCCATGCCCAATCTGGCGGCAATGTGAAGTCATGTGAAATATTTACGGATGCATCAAAATAGGCGGAACCAAATCGTTAACCTTATAACTGTAATCGCATTCCAACCAAATCAGGAGACCAGTGAAGGTTCTCACCTCTATGAACGACAAAACATTTTTTGTTCTTATGCATCCCAGATCTTCAAAAGCGGTCGGAGGGACGAGATCATCGATCTTGATGTCTTTTACACTTGGGTTTAATGCTGGCCACCAGACTAGGATGCACCGACCGACACGCGGATCGATGTTAAGACTCAAATAGCCAGATCGGGTATCGGCACTGAGCCCATCTCTGGAGCCGATATGTAAATTATGTAAAACAAGTCCGCAATAAAAACACACTGTTATTATTTCTAGTAGTCATGTCTACAGTGCCTGCACTTTTATACTGGCTGTGTGCTTAAAAAGAAGAAAATTCTACAGTTTCAAATCAGAAATGACTAATTCTAAGATTGTGTCAGCACATCAAACTATGCCAACTTCAATAGTACAGGACGCCTGAACACAACAAACATAAAGCATGTAGGGCCAACTTCTACACAAACACTATAACAAGCCTATAAAACAAAGGCAAAGAAGAAAATGGCAGTTAAAAAACTGCACGGATCGGGTACTCAGGATCGCATCATCCGGAAGTTGATCGGTGCATCCCTACTTGTGACCATATCGTCAAAGATGCATTAAAAACCGTGTGCAACAGAGCTCAGGGATGTGTGTAGTAATGCACATCTGCTATATCATTAGTCATGAGTGGAGTGCTCTACAGACATGAACTCAAGTTGTTTGCATGAGATTACTGGGTTTTACTGTCCAACACTTACAAATAAAACAACCGCTAAGAAATCCAAGTGCAGAAAGCTTCAACAGCAGAGACACCTTCGCTTCCCCTTTCCACAGTCCCTCAACACACACACACACACCATTACTGTGTATGTGTGTGAGTGTGTGTGTAAGAGAGAGAGAGAGAGAGAGAGAGGAGGCAGGAGGTCCCAATTCCATATGGGTAGGGATTTGAGAGGATTTAGGGTGAGCCACTTCCTCCCACTGAACTAGAATAGTTTCATAATATATGCATCAAATATAATACGGCACAGCAAAACTGATCTGTGTTACGAGCCTTCGAACATGGTGTCAGTGTGTTGCAGGAGGGATGAGTGAGGGAGGTATGGTCAGGGTTTATTGTGTAATCTGTTTTGCCACCAATTTTCTATGTGAGTGAGTATTTGTCGGGCGGCGCGGTGGCTGCAGTGGTTAGCGCCACGCCCACATGCAGAAGGTCCTGGGTTCGGACTGGGGCCTTTTCTGTGTGTGAGTTTGCATGTTTCCTCCCCTGTTGGCGCTGGTTTCCTCCAAATTCAAGGTTTCCTGACAGTCCAAAAGCATGCAATATAGGTTAATTGGCCACTTAAATTGGCCCTGTAAGGTGTGAGCGAGAGTGTGATTAGACACACTGCCTGTCTTGGACCCCGCCTTGCTCCTGTTAGTTCCCGCGACCCCGGTTGGGACAATGAATGAGTGAATGAATTGAACACAGTTCAATGAGTGAATTTGAACACAGCACACCACAACCAAACGTGACCTCCGCATTTGACCCATCCAGGGCTGGGCGATACGACCAAAATCACAATATAAGTCATTTCATATCCAGATTTTCTGTGAATTCACTGGAACTTCTGCAAGCCAAATATGATGTCTGTGAGCGCTCAACTCTGCCTACACGTATGCTCTAAACAGTCCACGTGCCCTCATAAGGAACGCAAAAAGTGCCAAAATTTGAATATATTTTTACACAATTGACAGCGAAACTCCAGTTTGACACCATTTCATTCGTTAAGGTGCTCTAATATACCAGCGCTTTTTATGCTCTAATGACTTGTCAAACGCAGTTTTTCACACTGTAAAATGGATGCCAAATTGCGGCGCCACACGGATAGCCTGCCTGCGTTAGGTTAACTGAGCCGGAGAAATATCTTCACGCTAGTCAACCAGTGGATTTACCGTAAATATTGAAGTAGAGCGGTCAAAACAGAAACTTTTAACATTCTGTTGGGATTGGAATTCTCAAGAAAGTCACGCTTTTTAGGATGGAAAGGGTGTTTTTCAGCCAAATTTATTCACAGCAGTACAGTATAGACCTTCCACCGTTTCAAAACACTAAAAACAAAAAATCCACCATTTTTAGCTCATGCAACATAAACAGAAACCTCCGTTGCAACAAGCTTACTGGTTGCATAATTGATGCATTTAATGCAGATGACTCCATTCTGCAGCGATACAGTGTCCGCGGTGGCACTGCAGGCGGTCCATGACATACAATCCATATAATCTACAGAAATCACTTTTTTAAAATTATTTTATTTATTTTTCTAAATACTTCCAGATGATTTGGGCATCTGTATGAATAATGAATTTAATGCAAAAATTCTAAAAAGTAATAGAAAAATAACCTCGACCCGATAATCGTGAATCGAACTGAATCGTGAGACCAGTGAAGGCTTACACCTCTAGTATTCAGGCAGCACCACTAAAATAATTCAAAAATATTCCAATATATTTCTGCACAGCATCATATTGCTCATGAGTGCCTTAGTGGCATCTTTACTGGTCTGAGACTTGACCCGGTGACCTTATGACCACGGGGCGAATACCCTAACCGTTACGCTACTAACCGTCTCAATAATAATAGATGAAATGGTTATTAACGTGAACGGCTTTTAAGATTCACGACATTATCTGATCCGCTTCAAAAAAATCGGGGTCCTGAGGTCCGGAGCCTGTCCCGCTACTTCGGGTGTGAGGCGGTGACCAACACACCTCAGGGCGCACACTCACATACAAACTTATTTGACAATTTAGAGCAACCAATCAAGCTATACTGCACCTTCTTGGACTGTGGGAGGACTCCAGAGAAACCTATGTCAACACAAAGAGAGAGCATACAACCTACACAGAAAAGACCCCCTACCTGGAGAATATAGCAGGGCAAGAATTCCTGCTGTCTATGTTTTATTACACTTTTATTTATGTTTTTTGGCGTTGAGGGATAGAAAATGTTCATGTTTTATTTGAGAAACTAAAAGAGGTAAAAGATAAGCTTTTGGTTACTGTAGAATTATTAACATCTAGTAAATATGAGAGTCAAAGGAAGGACCTCACAAAGATCCTGAGACGTGACTACATGTTTGTGTGTGTGTGTGTGTTCGTAAGGGTAAAGGGGTTAGACTAATGCTGAGAGCTTAGTGTATAACCGAAAACGTCATCTATGACGTAGGTTTTCTTTAGCCCTAATCCACCGTGATTACATTGTCACTCATAATTCTGCTACACCTGCCAGGCCACCCACCCACCCACACACACACACACACACACATCTACACGAGGTGCGGTCTTTCAGCTGTCTCCTAGCATGCTATATACTCTTCAAAGTCTTCAGCCACATGCATCTCACTCTTTTACGACTCTACTTTATTGAAAGCTGCTTTTTATGAATGCTTTTTATTTGCAGAGTTTATAGAGGAGGTCAGCAGGATCATAGAACGGCTGACACACACACATGCACACATTCCAGGAATGACCGCTCACATTTCCAAGCACTCCACAACATACAGCAATGTTGAACTCCATGAAACACACACACACTGAGCGTGACTCTGCACGCAAAACCAGTCGTGTTTGTTGCAATGGAGGCTCTCGAGAAAACCACCCATTTATGTTATGAGGGTAAATTCCCTGATTTTTGTTTTAGTGTTTGGAAACAGTGAAGGTCTATACTGGTACTGTTGTGAATAATTCGCTTGAAAACCTACTCCATTCCAACCTTAAAAACGTGACTTACTTGCGTGAGGAATTCAGTTCCAGCAGAATGTTAAAAGTTTCTTTGTTTTGGACCGGCCTACTTCAATATTTACGGTAAATCCAATTGGTTGATTAGCTGCGAAGATATTTCTCCGAATCCATTCGCTTCCTGTTCAGTTAACCTAACACAGGTAGGCTATCCGTGGCTGTGAATGCAGCGGCCAATAAAATACAAACGAAGCCACGACCACACCAAGCGTCTGTGAGTGCTACGGCGATAGTCAACTTCAAAGGCAGATTTCTCCATTTCTCACTTGACTCCTTGAATGTTGATATCTCAATCATATGTCGTCCTGATCTATCTGATATAGGTATTGTTTAGATTTATGCCTTTTTCAACATTATAACCAATTTGAAAATTTGCATGTTTACCGGTTTTGCCGCATACAGGAATCGCTGATTATTGGTTTGTCATCAGCTGCTATAATCGATGCTTAGATGTGTCCAGTATTTTCAGTCGATATTTTATGACGCATTTATTGTAACGGGAATGTAGCGGTCCAAAGTCCGGGAGGTTGATTTATACGGCCCGCCCCTTCTGTCTTAAAATGTATGCTTTTTTTTGTGCCAAAATTCTGAGCATCGCTGGGTAGAATGTTCAAGTGTTTAAACTTTTTGTCTTTTTACATGCTCAACTCTGCCCACATGCTCCAACAAATGTTTACTAACCAAATTACAAAATGAGTCAAGACATGGGTTGTGTCCAGAGCCGCATACTACTGCAGTTAATAGGCGGTAGGTAACGGTTCATCATACCTTTTATGTGATAGTATGCATCTCTGTAGTAAATAGCCGGGTTGAGCTTAACAGCTCTTTCACGCCCAGGGCAGTGCAATATATGCTCTATTTGACTTGGTCAATTACATAGACTTTTCTTAAAGCAGTACTACGGCTGGAAATGCTCTTTCCTCGCCTCCACTCTGCTTTCACGCCGCTGACTTGGCGCCTGTGTTAGAAATGTCAGAACTAGGGTAAAGATGGGTGCTGTACCTGAGCACGCAGTGGAATTTTGGCGAGCAACATATCTTGTCTTTACGCGCTCAACTCTGACTTCCTCATTTATCGGCATCGGTATCTGCAGAGGTGCCATGGAACACCAGATATTCAAGGCTTGCCAATAATTCCTCATATCGGCATCTCTACTGAAATTATTGATAACTATGGCTCTGGCTCTGAAACGTCAGGGTGCAACAGTAAGCTCATCTCACAGAGCTTAAAGCACAACTATACAGCAACGCATTAATCGCCAACGATAACCACACACACACACAAGATGGAGAGGCTGGAAGGTGGTCGGATGAGGGAAAGGGTCAGATTATCTCAGGACAGGATTATGGAGTGTTTATTGCAGCTGGAGAGAGTTTGAGTGGCAAAATTTATCTGTGTTGATGTATTTGCTACACATGCTACAGCTACTAATACTGTCAATGTCTGAAGCAGTTAAACCTGGACAGTCATCTCGACATAATCGCTGCATATGAGATATTTGCAGATAAATTGGTATTTGTCTTTATATCACTTGAAAAATATAGTAAAACACAACTTGAGATGAGGAAGACGAATGATTCCATGTTGTGCTTTATGTTTCAAACATGGACGGCGACTTCATTGCCGGAAACAAAGTTTTGTTCAAAGCAATATTTCTGACAATAAAATAAGACAGACAGAGAGAGAGGTTTAAGGGACCCAGTGATGGTAGAGCTTTCAACCCATGACCTTTTTGGTCCAGAGGTGAGTATAATAACCATTGCAATCAGCCCCATATTCACATTTATTACTGACAAATATCACTAATAAGCAATTACAATATAGACATGTGAAGTATCACATTGATACCATTATTACTATTATTACTATTATTACTATTATTATTATTATTATTAGGGGGCTATGTGAACCAATGCGTGAACCCTATTGGAATCGTGGTGATTTTTTAAAAAAATTATTATTATTATTATTTTTCTGCCTCAAAATGCGTTGTGGAGAAAAAACTGTAAAACCTACAGCTTAGAAATTTGGCAGGTAGCCTGCACCTCTACCCACTACTAAAAACTGCACCACTATGCCAGTTATATGCCATAATAAAGCTCAGTGCTTCTACACACATACATACATATTATTACATTATTATTACATATTATTATTATTATTATGTCAGTACATTTACGTACAATTAAATTATATGTGCATAAACATTCGTATAATGTATTTATTTATTATTATTATTATTATTATTTCATACATATTATTATTATAAATAACATTTAGTAATAGCCCCAAAATTATATGTGCATAAAATATCTGTATAATGTATTTATTATTATTATTATTTATTATTTATTTATTTTTTATGTCAGTACGTTTAGGTAATAATTAAAGTATATGTGCATAAATATATGTTATAATGTATTTATTATTATTATTATTATTATCATTATTATTAAGGTTTTTTATCCTCATAGTTCACTAATCAGGTTTGTACAGGAAATAAACTCCAATATTTTCTTCTAATGAAAAGTACAAAAATCTTTCATCTGTCCCCAATCTGCAGGAGTAGGGGCCAAAATTCACATTCACACACACACAACACACACCTCTGATCTGTGGGTTGAGTCGTGTTCATAAATGAATTTGCTCAGTGGTATTTATGGTCTAAAATACCATCAGCTCTGTATCACTGACGCTGTTTTCTGCCTCGGAAACGGTCAAGACCCAACACACTGATGTTAATTACAGCTATAGGGCAAACTACATTGTGTTTATACACACACACACTTTAAAAAATATCAACCATTACGGGGACTGAGCTTTTAAAGGGAAAAAAATTATTCTTGAATAAAAATTGTGTTTTATGTCCCTATAATGACATACGTCCCCACTTTATCGGTGTGTGATCACATCAAAGTCCCCATTATGTTGTTACACAAACCCCCCCACACACGTTTAAGGATATGAGCATGATGAGGACTTTAAAAGGGGAGGTTACGCTTGAAGAAATAGGTATGTTACCGTGATTTACTTAGTGGGGACTTGGTTTTACGTCCCCACAAAGACACAGGTCCCCTGTTGGTGTGCAATCAGGTCAAAGTCCCCACACTGGGATGTTTACACACACACACATACACAAACACACACCTTTTAAAGAATATGAAATTTAAGAATGAGAAGTTCGTTTTGAGTAAAAATCATGGATTTTACGTCCCCATAATGACACACGTCCCCACTTCGTCAGAGTAATCAGGTCAAAGTCCTCATTATGGAGTTATACAAAGACACACACACTTTTAAGGAGGTTACGCTTGAGGAAATAGGTATGTTGCAGTGATTAACTTGGTTTTACGTCCCCACAATGACACAGGTCTCACCTTGGTGGTGTGTGATCAGGTCAAAGTCCCCATATCGGGAGTTTTACAAACACACACACACACACACACACACACAACCCGGCTTCCCTCTGTGAGAGAGAGAGAGAGAGAGAGACAGACTGAAGGACAGTGAGGGATCTAAGTTGATCCAGTGTTAGTGACACCATGGACACAGAATGACAACAGAAAACAGTTTAAAAGCAAAGCTGTCAGGAACACACACACACACACACAATATGGCAATCAGTTAATTAATTAGGCTCAGATTAAACTACATATACACACACTCATAAACACGGCACGTGCTGCCGCTTTCACGTCGGGGTGTGTATGTAGCTGTCTCACACACACACACACACTGCATTTCTACTGTGTAAACAAACACAATAACTAGATCAATGTAAATGGAAAGTGTGTGTGTGTGTGTGCGTGAGAGAGAAAAGCAGATTGTACTGGAGTGTAAAAACCTAAAATAAAATGCATAATGTATACTGCACATATAAACATGAACACACACAGCCAACAAGATGTGGTAAAATGTAGTATAATCATATTGTATATAATGTAATATATATCATAATATAATGTGTATGTGTCACAGTGAGAAAGGGCAGACTGTCAAACTGTAACTGTGGACACTGTGGGACCTGAGGACAAACAATGTCAAAACAGCTGAGTGTGTGTGTGTGTGTGGTCTCAGAAGTCAGTGGGATGTAAATAGGCAAAGAAAGAGAGAGAGAGCAAGTGCAAGAGAGAGAAAGAAAGAAAGAGGCAGAAGGAAGAGATAGAAAGAGAGTGCAGGAGAAGAAAAAAGAAGGGAAAAAAACAAGAGAAAAGAAAGAAAGAAAGAAAGAAAGAAAAAACAAAAGAAAAGAGAGAAAGAAAGAAGATAAAGAAAGAAAGAAAGAAAGAAAAAGAGTGTGTGTGAGAGAGGGGGAAGGGGAAGGCAGAGAGAGAGAATGAGATGGAGAAAGAAAGAAAGAAAGAAAGAAAGAAAGTAAGAAAGAAAGAGAGAGAGAAAGAGAGAGAGAGAGAGGTTGTCATCTTGAGCAACTACAGGAGGTCTCAGCTACACAATGCTGTCAGCTCTCATGAGTCAGATGTGTGTATGGGTGTGCAGGGTGTGTGTGTGATTGTGTGTGTGTGTAGGTGTGCAGGGTGTGTGTTTGATTGTGTGTGTGTGTAGGTGTGCAGGGTGTGTGTTTGATTGTGTGTGTGTGTAGGTGTGCAGGGTGTGTGTGTGTAGGTGTGCAGGGTGTGTGTGTGTGTGTGTGTGTGTGTGTGTGTATTGAGACTCCAAATGGCCTGGCGTTGAGCCTATCAGCTGAAGTGAATTGGCTGGAGTGTTGTTGCTGTAACCTTTCCCACTGAGCTGTGGATTAATCAATAAACTGTTCTATAAACATCAACTGATTACAGCTACACTCTGATATTTATTATGTTACGTAGTCAGCACTGAGCCACGAGACTTCACATCCACATCACACATATTTCACACTCTTACTGAACACAACATGGAGCTGGGGAAAGTATTAATGTAACAAGCTGACACCAGTGACATTCATTCATATTCTATTCATTCCCCAAACGTAATACGAAGCCTAAAAGCTCAAGTTCCCCTCATCAAAACCACATTCATTAGGGGTGTGACAAGACACTCATCTTACGAGACAACACAAGACAGGACGAGACGCGATGAGTTGATGAGAAGAGTTGAGTCGAGACGTGAACACTATTTTAAAGAAAACTTGGATGAAACATATGACAAAGACATAAAACGTCAAGTGCAAGTGCATCAGGTGACTCTCTCTCGTCCGATTCCTCATGCATTTCTTCTCACCATTACTGTGCATCAGCTTCTAACTTCTAACTGAAGTGTAAATCATCTCATTAAATCATCAGATTGTACATTATAAAATCAACATCGTCATTAAAACATGTTAGAGGTGAAATCCCTGCAGCAGCAACAGATTTAGGAACGTTAACAGATACAATTAGACTAAGATACTGCTGAACACATCACACCCAAAATCTTCAAACAACCCACAACTCGTCTTCTTGTTGCTGCTTTTTGGTGTTGTGCTGTTGTAATGTGTGTTGCTATTCGCTATATCAATTTGGAACCATATTAGCAACTAACTGGAGATCAAATCAGCCAATCAGCTTTCTCCAAGTCTGTGACTGGCTGCTTTTTGGGCACATTTATAACACAGCAGGTGGAGTTGAGCATATGGAGACGAAAGTTCCACTGCACGCTAAGAAATCTGGCATGAAAATAAAACTGTACTATTTGGCGAGACGGCTTTTTACCTCAGTGAGAAATATTGCCATGTTTTAATATCGTGAGATCTCGTGGCACCCCTACTCACTACCCGGTCTTGATTATTCTCCATTTCTCTCTCTCTCTCTCTCTCTCTCTCTCAGTTCATAAATAGCATGACCCAGTTAATGGCCTTTTAATTGTTTCTTGTCGTCTGACTTTGTCCTTGGCACACATTCTCTGCTTCATTTAAATGTCATGCATGACTTAAAAGCAATTACGAGGCAGAGCGTAATAACCGACTGTGTTTGGTCAGACAAAGAGGACTGTGTAAAGCGCTGGACCAGTCGTGGTGGAGAGCTGCACCAACACATCTATGTCGCGATATTGAAACGCGACGATATTTCTCGTCGAGGTGAAATTTTGGAGGATGTACTGGAAACTTTCACCAGCAAAATATGGTGTCTCTACTTTTACGTTCGTTCCACTTGCTACTGTGTTATAAATGTGGCAAAAAAGCAGCCAATCACAGTGATTCGCATGATTTGGTCTCCAATCAGCTGTCTAATATATCAGCCAGTATCCTAGTCTAAATGTGACTCTGCACGGCAAAACCAGTCGCTTGTCGCAACGGAGGTTTCCGAGAAAAACGAGCGTTTATGTTGCATGGGGTAAAATTTTGGATTTTTTGTTTTTAGTGTTTTGAAACAGTGGAAGGTCTATACTGTACTGTTGTTAATACATTTCGCTGAAAAACTTACCCTTTCCATCCTAAAAATGTGACTTTCTTGAGGTGAGGAATTCAAAGGCAGATTTCTCCATTTCTCACTTGGCGTGACAGGAGAAACCCAACTCCTTTGAATGTTGATATCTCAGTCATATGTCGTCCGATTCATTCGATATAGGTATCGTTTTGAAGCTTGATTTATTCCCTTTCATGAAAACATAACTCAATTTTGAAAATTTGCGACAAGCGACTGGTTTTGCCGTGCAGAGTCACATATGTATCTGTTAACGTTCCTAAATCTGTTGATGCTGCAGGGATTACGCCTCTAACATGTTTTAATGAAGATGTTGATTTTATAATGTACAATCTGATGATTTAATGAGATGATTTACACCTCAGTTAGAAGTTAGAACCTGATGCACAGTAATGGTGTGAAGAGATGCATGAGGAATCAGACGAGAGAGAGAGTCCAGTCACTTGATGCACTAAATACACTGCACTTGTACTCGACATTTTATGTCTTTCACTCAAATAAAAGCCCATATTCCAGTCATACGTTTCATCACTGAGGTTTACTTTAAAATAGTGTTCAAATCCCGTCTCGCCTCGTTCTTGTGTATCGTTTCATCTCATGAGCTGAATGTGTTGTCACATGTCTAGGAACTGAGTTACTACTCATAAAGGAGAGAAATTCTCCTTTATAGAAATAGAAACTGGAAAAGTGAGGGTCAAAGAAGTGATAATAGAAAGTCCACTTTTTTGACATTGTGAGGACATTTTTGCACTCCATAACAACAAAATGCAAAATGTAAAAAGTTCCAGCTTTTACGTGAAAAAGTTTAGGGTTAGATGTAGTGAAAAATGACTTAAACGTAGTCGTTATGCGAGTCAAAGGAAGGACCTCACGAAGATCTGGCGAGACACGACTGTATGTGTGTGCAGGTGTGTGTGCGTGTGTGACAGGGTGGGTGTATAAGCAGGTACAGAAGCCCCTTTATGTTTCTGTTTGTGTTTGCATTACAACTGCTTCCTGCCAAACCCTTTTCAAAAACACACACACTCACACATACACACACTAACCACAATGCTATTCCTAGTAACTCAGCACAACATAACCAACGAGAAATAGTTTAGACTCACAAGAGTCCTCCATACCAGTTTCCCACACACTCAGAACCCTCAAATCTGGGTCCTCTTTATAATACCATCGTCCTTCACCTCATGCCTTCTCCTTATTTCCGCCGTGAGATCGTGACTCACTCGGCGGCAGCCAATCACACGTCGGCGTCGGGACACAAAAAGGGAGTAAAAATAGAGGTAGGCGGCGTGAAAAGACGAGAGGGAGAAAGAAAAGAAGAGAGGGGAGGCGAAGTCGAGAGTCCTTCGCTAACGGCGACCCTGGCGTGAGTCAGCTCGGCTCAGACGTCAGCGCCTCCTCCACGGCTCCGGGACACGCCAGCGCGTGTGTCTGTGTGTATGCGTAAGGGCTCACGGGTCGGGTCAGGGCGATCCAAAGGAGGACGTGTTCCGAGAACGGATGAAGGCTGATTGAAAGTGTGTGTGTGTGTGTTGGGGAGTGTGCATCTCACCAAGACGATCCGATATGTATCTAGATGCACAGTGTCCGATACTGGGTACTAGTTGGTGCACATGCACCCTATTTGACTTGGTACACCACATAAGGCAGAAAGTGACTTTTTCCTAAAATGTTGTGCACTACGCTCGACATGCTTTCACACTTGCCTTGGCGCTGTGTTAGAAACGACAGAGCTTTGGTGTTCATTTCGTGCCAAATTGCGCGTAGTGGAACATGCTCGACTCTGCCTGCGCTCCTCATTCACCGGTATCGACATAAGCATAAAAAAATATCGGCATCGGCCCCGATACTTGCCATATCACGCATCCCTTCAAATAATCACTCGCTGTCTGGATCTTTGTCGCTGTTCTTCACAAATTTGCTGCTATCCTTCATCTAAAGTGTAAAAATACAGAAACACACAGGAATGACCTCTCTAAGTAAAACACACACACACACACACACACACTGAAAGGCAGGGACATGGGTGAGCAGAAGGATTTAGGCCGATTGTAAGGGCACACAGGGCCCGTAATCTTGCCTTTAATCAGAGGAAAGAGGGAGAGTAATAACAAGGTTTAAGCTTCAAGACACAGAGCCGAGAACAGCGGTCAGCTCCGCAGCAGCATGCGATAACGAGTCTGGCGACTTGTCCTGCACCTCATTACGCCCTGTAATCTGTAACTGCCATCAGTCAAACACACACACACACACACACACACTGACCCAGAAGAGCCAGAAGATATCGATTCCATCAAAGTCAGTTTCGTCAGTTGATTAGAGAGGTCTATATGTGAGTCTTGCAGTGTGAGAGAAACTTCTTGGATCAATAAGGTATAAAAAGGTGTGTGATTTTGTGTGTATGCGTGTGTCTGAGAGTGTGTGAGAGATTAATGCTGGCACAGCGCAGATGAATAACAGCTCATTTTTGTCAATCCTCAGAGACGGATTAGGGATTCTCGCACCAGACCAAACCCACTGAATCGCAAAATATCCGTATGACTCTTGTGACCTTCTCTGATCTTTGCCTTCATGTGGAGAATGTGTGTTTGGCATTCATCATCAAATATATTCATGTTTCAAGAATTCGCTCTTACTTCAATTATTTATTAGCGGTGCACAATTCAGAAAATCCCACGATTCGATTCCAATTCTTGGGCTCACGAGTCGATTCACGATTCATAAGCGATTCACAATTTAATACAGATGAATTTGTTTCCAGATTGCTGTTTTGAGTTACTTTTCACACTGAACCAAATGTAGTTTAGCAAATGTAATGCATAGGGCTGCAACAAATGACTATTTTTGTAATCGAGTAATCTATCGATTATTTTATCGATTAATCGAGTAATCAGATTTTTCAGATTTTTCCTCTAATCAATCAAAAAATGTAAATAAAAATGACAATACATTTGTTATTAGGCTTATTGTAGTGTGAGTAGAAGTTAGTCATATACACTTTATGTTGTTGTATTCAATTGAAAATGAAGAAACATGAAGTTCAAGGGTCATTTTGAATCAATTTGGCCAATAAAATGAGTTGCTTTTGGCCTTTCTGGAAGAGAACTGCATTTCCCACAATCCCCTGAGCACACCTCGGAGCCGCATCACAATAAAGGGTTCAGCACGTTCCGGAACGAACTATGAAAAAAAAAAAAAAAAATCAATGGGAAAATCTTAATAAATGGCTGTATTGTGAGCGGAACGCTGGTTGTTGTGGTTATTTATCAGCTAAAATATGCATTTTGTCCGTCAAAGCTGCAGAAAGAATTTGTGATTTTGTCCTCTTTCATAATGATTCTTTAACAATTAATTAAAACGAAGGGAACAGTAAATACACAAACAGTATTATTTTTTATTAATCATTAATCATTTAGTTATTTTTAAAGGTTAAATGTCAGGGTTTTCTATCACACGTTTCCTGTGTCTTCGGCTCAACGTTTTGTGGGAAATGACAATGACACCTCAGTGGTACCTTCACCGGTCCAGGATTCGAACCGCTGACCTTCCGATCCCAGGGACCATCTCCCTAATCGTTAACCCTCCAAATGCACAGCAGCACTGATTTTTAGAGTCTGCTCATAGAGTCTGCCCTGCGATCGGAAGACTGTCGGTTCAAGTCCCGGACCGGTAAAGGTACCACTGAGGTGCTCTTGAGCAAGGTGCCATCCCCAAGCACTGCCAAAAGGCTGCCCACTGTTCCTTCACGAATGGGTCAAATAATCGGACAGGATGGCCGCGCAATCTAAGGCTCAGGTCGCAGTCTCTTACATCTGGAGGTGTGGGTTCGAATCCCACTTTAGACAACAACGTTTGGGCAGTTGGTAACGTGACAGTTAGAGAGTTGGCCTCATGATCGGAGGGTCAACGGTTCAAGTCCCGGACCCAGGCTCATGAACTGTCCCCAAGCACTGCCAAAAATCTAGGCGCTGCCAAAAAGCTGCCCACTGCTCCTTCACGGTTGGGTCAAATGCAGAGCTCACATTTGGTTGTGGTGCACCGTGTGCTGTGCTGTGTTCACAATGACTTAAAAAGTCATGAAAAAGAAACTAAAATGAACAGACGCTGTAGCATGTTTGCTTACTCGTACCAAAACATAATTATTATAAAGTAAACCCTCGGTTGCACCTTAACACACCCACACACTCAACTAATGAGCTAACAGGGCCGTCTTTCATACGTAAGAATTCCACAGGAACTGAACGGAGTGGAGCAGACCTGCTCTTACGCACACCGCTATTCATGATGTGTGTGAGTGTGTGTTCACAGCTGAAACAGCAGGACACTGTTAGACACCCGTCAGACTTTTTTGCATATGTTTGTGTAAATGAACAGTCACGTCTTTAGAACTGAGCTGCAGCTTTGCCGTTTGACACAACAGACACTCGGGCCAGTGAAGGTCGTGTGTCCGTTTGTGTGTATGTGTGTGTAGTCGTAGGGCTGTGCAGGTGAAATGAATCGAAAACCGACTTTCAGAACCTCTAATCAATATAATCTTAAATCTAAAACTCCTTAAAACACATACTATTGTGTGTTGTCACGCGACTGCCGTCCATTTGTAGACTGACTACCGTCCGAAAAATGAATGAACAAAAACCTAGAAAAAAAATGTAATCGAGGAAGAATGTAACCCTGCCTGTGATATTCCGGCTGAAGTCATTTTATGATGATTTTCTGTTTTGTACATAAAGTCATTCTACATAATGTAAGGAAGATTTTATGACAATCGTACATTGATATCTTTAATTCGGACCGAGTAAGACCACGTCAAAGATTTGGCAAATTGCGGCCTCAGAAAAACATTTTTTTAATTTAAAAAACACATTTTAATCACTAATGCACCGTCAAACTGTAATTATCCTGACTATGTGTCATATGCCAAGTTAAAGCTTACATTCCCCCATTTCCAGCCATATGTGACATTCATGGGAAAATTCTGATACTTATTGTGCAATATTGGTCTATTTACGATGTGCACGGTGAAAAAGCAAACCAATAACAGTGAAATTAATGGTCGTGCGATTACGGACCTTCTCTTTAAGGTTCCACCCTGATGGGCGCGAGTGCACACATATACACACACATACTCACATCGACACGCACACACACACACATACTTTTTCAGAGGTAGCAAACATAAAATGTCAACAGAATAGGCTGGTTAGCTTGACAAAACGTTCGTCCATCGAAAAGTAATGAGCTGATTCTGACGCGTGCGCAGCGTCACGAAGCAATCCATACAGAGAGCGGCACCCGGCTAAAGTCGCAAGTTTTCTGCCTCCTCTTGATCTGCCGTGATTGCAGCGAATGCGCATTGAAATTAAGGTCTGTATGCACTTTCTAACGATAGAGAAGAAATAGAATAAAACCCAAATCACTAGGTGTTTTTGCACAGAAAGTAATCCTAAAGACGTTAGAAAAGCAATGTTCACGAAGCAAAGTTACGGTATTTTTCCGAGAAAAATGGAAATGTAGTGTCAATAAAATAACAAATTTCACTATTTATCATGTTAGAAATGAAATTCCAATCGTTACATCCTGAAACCTGAGTACATTTTCAGCAATAAACTCATATTGCCTATTTTTGTCATTTTTCTCACTATGACTACTACGCTTTTTATACGCTTTTATAATTAGATCGGGTGACTTTAGCCGGGTTTTCACAGGCGGGGTCACAGATATTCAATTAATCGTGACATTGATTCGAGGTCGTATCGCCCAGCCCTGCTGATTTTACTAGAGTAGATTTTTAAAGTAAGTAATCTACTTTGCTACTTTAAAATTACATTTCAATATGGAGTTAAACTTACAATTTGAACTAATATTTAAACCTCTGAGCGGCATTTAAAAGATGTTATACTAGTGTTAAAGCTGCAGTAAATCACATGAAACTATATTAACTATATTGTTGTAGTGAGACTATTTTTAAATACAAATATGAGCTGATAAATAACAATCAGCATTTTACTCACAATACAGTTATTTATTTTAATTTTTTCAGATCTGATTGGGCGATCACTCACACGTATTGCCGATTTCAAACCGATCTTGCGCATGCGCATTACTTGCAGCACAGCCACGCGCGCATTCAGGCAGCGTGGGTGCGTGGGTATGGCGTCACATCAATGCCAAGACTGGAGCGCGCAAAATCGTGGTTGTAAATTTCAGAGCCACGCGCAAAATGGTTTGCTGCAAAAAATTCGCGGGCGTAAATTTCAAAGTCGCGCGCCCAAATTTGAGAACTCGAGAGCACAAAATTAAGGATCGAGTGCACGGTTGTGATAATATTGCGCGCGAACTGTATTTTTCCTCTCGTGAATGTCTTTTTTTCCTCTCGATGTGTTAAATGTCCTTGCGTGCGAAGTAGATTACCGACGAGCGCCTTTTTTGCTCAAGTGAGATTTCTGCGTGTGCGGTTTGAAAGGGGGCGGGTTTTGGCATAATTCAACATAAACACAGATGCACAAGTCAATCACAAGTCAATCACAAGATGATCAGCCGTTTTCCATAGTTGAGGATACAGGCTTCAGAAATGCACAATGCCAAGTAGGCGTTACTTTTCGGACGTCGAGTTACCGGAGTTGTTACATTTTATGTTACATTTTATTTATAAATTTTTTAAAGAAAATTTGTTATGAAAATAAAGCATTATATTAACGAAAATCAGATTTTTGTTTGTATTTGCTGTAGAGCTGCCACTATTATATGTTACTATTATAAAAGTAACTATTAGTCAGTATTATAAAAAGTAAACAGGGAAAGTAACTACCGCGTTACATTAAAAAAGTTGAAACCCATTATTTTGTGTCGATGTCGTTGACTACTTGCAGCAGCTCTAATTTTCTGTTATCTGGGAAAAAAATCGGTATCGGAAAAATCGGTATCGGCCGATCACACTTACAAAAAAAATGGTAATCAGAATCGGCCAAGAAAATTGCAATCGGTGCATCCCTACTAAAAACAGGTGTTTTCTGGTCAACTGTGTAAAATATAGGCGAATTCTAGCTCCATATGAGCTCACAGACACAGGTTTTTGCTTGCGAAAGTTCCACTGAATTTACAGAAAATGTACTGTATTGTGATATATATTGTTATCGTGATATGAAATGATCGGGATATGAGACTTTGGTCAAATCGTACAGCCCTACTTCCACTTGCAATGTAACGGTACTAGTACTTAGATACACATATTCAGCTCTTTCCACCACTGCTGGTAAAACATTAAGCACCCGCTGACTCTGAGCTCCGACATGCAAGACAGGGGGTCCTGCTGATCTGCCTCACAAAAAGACCAGGTAACACTCCTCAAGGCCTTTACACAGCTGTCAGACACCACACCACACCACACACACACACAACACGCACATGCACAGCAACATGGAGCGAGAAAGGAGGAAAAACAGAAAGTGCACAAGACAGAGATCGTCTCACTTGACCGCTCTGTCTGTTTGAGTGGGGATAAGTTGTGTGCGTATGCATGCCCATATGTTCATGCGCGTGAGTATTATGTGTGTGTGTGTGTGTGTGTGTGTGTGTAAGAACAGAGAAAAGAAGAAAGGATTAATGTGTATGCACTTACAATCTCGCTTAGAGATGCTGCCCTTTTCAGATCATCTGTCAATAGGTCAACACTATAATCCCCTGCGTCTTTTCCGTTTCATTCTCCAGTAGCGCTGCGATAAAACACCGTTAATATACTAATGACTCGTCAGCGTCACGCCTCCATCTCTGACAGACATTTAGCTGACGCTCTTACCCAGATCGACTTCCCAGTTTCAGGGACAGTCTCCTTGAGGGCAAATTGGGATTAAGGTTCTTACACAGGGACCTAGTGTTGGAGGTAGGATTCAACCCCACAACCTGTTGGTCCAGAGGTGAGTATCCTAACCACTAGATCACCACCACCATCCCTACACATACAGTATCTCCGCTCTGGGAGTGGAACAAAAGTGAATATGAAGCAAAATAATGAGTCATGAAACATTTTAACTAGGGATGCACGATAAGGGAATTTTGTCCGATGCCGATATATGAGGAAGGCAGAGTTGAGCGCATAACGACAAGACATTTTACTCGCCAAAGTTCCACTGAGAGCTCAGAATGTTGGAACAAAAATAATGCCATAACGTTTCTAACACAGCGCCAAGTCAAGCGAGCGTGGAAGCAGAATGGAGCGCTAGATAGTGTACCAACTCAAACAGGGCACATATGACACTCCATGTGCACTACCTAGTGCTTAGGGAGCTATTAAGCTACAACCCAGGCTATTTCCTGAAATGCGTACTACCACATAGAAAAGTATGATAAGAGCGTCTTACCTACCATACTATTAAGTGAGACAGAAAGTGGCTCAGGACACTGCCCATGTGCAAGGTCGCATTCGCTAAGACAGACAAACATGCAGTTAGTTAGTTCAAAATATTTTCACGCGTGCAGGCAGAGTTGAGTGCAAGAGATTTTGCTCCTGCTCGCAATCTCCGTGTTCCTGATGGTTTTAGCGCCGCATGATTAGGGACCGTCAGAGAATTACAGAACTATGTTTAAAAATAAATATTTATAATAAATATAATGTAGCATATACATATGGGTGTATAATTATTATTGTTTTAGTTAGAAAAACAGTATTTAAGTCAAGTATTTCCTTAAACATAACAGAATAATCTCAGTCTTCTCCTCACAGAGAAATACACAACTTATTCATCATAAACTGATATCGGATCAGTGCTCGGGATCGGCCGATACCCAAAACTCAAGTATCGGCATCGGTATCGGAACTGATAAAGTGGGACTGGTCCATCTCTAATTAGAACATATTTGTCTCCTACATTTCATTTGGTTTAGTTTTTAAAATCAACAACAATTCCATCTTAAAACTGCCACATGTTTTATGATTATACCAGCTGTGTATAATGGATGGCATTTCTAGTGGCTCTTTAATGCTGGCCGTAATGTCCTCACGACCCTTAACGGATGTGCAATTAGTCTGGAGTATGAAAAGGGAAATGGTAAAGCATACAATCTCACAAACACACACACAGTTCAGTGGTCCTGCTTTGGCTTTGCCAACGGCAGCATAAAACAGGAACCGCAAACAATAATCAAGCCGACCCTCTCCTCCCGAACACACGCTTTTAGAGCTCTAGCTTTAAAACCTAAAATTGAATTCTATAATCATCCCGACTACATCAAAAACCTTTTTCCATGAGTCTGCTCATAACACAGAACACACCAAAACACACACAACACAGACCTTTATCTCCAGAGAAAACAGCAACAGGAAGCTCAAGTCGCACTCTCAGCGTCTGCAGCGCGAGCCGTTCATCACCATGTCCAGTCGAGCGCATCTTTTCTCTCTGTGATTTATTGATTTATCTCCTCATGCCTCTGGCTCAACCAGAACATCATAACCATACATCAGCCGAGACACTGGAGCAAGCACAAGAGAGAGAAAGAGCTGCCTAAAAGAAAAATCATTTAAGTCGGGCCATAAAATGACTACACAAACGCTGAGAACACAAAGGTGATCTTCATTAATTTCAAGATATAATATTGGGGTGGTTGATAGCGTGACGATTAGGGCGTTCAGCCCGTGATCGGAAGGTTGCCGGTTCGAATCCAGGGACCGGTAAAGGTACCACAGAGGTACTCATAAGCAAGGTACCGTTCCCAAGCACTGCCACCCGGGCGCCGCCCTTGTTAGCTGCCCACTGGTCTTTTACAGATGGGTCAAATGCAGAGGTCACATTTGGTTGTGGTGCACTGTTTGCGGTGGTGTGTTCACAATGACAAATAATCACTCACTCATCATTAGTAGGGATGCCCAATATGGGAAGTATATAACAATGCCAATATCCAATGTTTTTGATGCTTATATCTGTTGACTGCTGATAAATGAGGAAGACAGAGTTGAGCTCGTAAAGACGAGATTTTCCTCGTGAAACATTCCACTGTGGGTTAGATAACGTCATACATTTTAAGACAGAAGGCGCGGGCCGTATAAAATCCTACCTGGGACTTGGGACACACCTGGCCAGTCTCCTCCTCTCTGTGAGGAGGAGACTGAGATCATTCTGTTGTGCTTAAGGAAATACTTGACTTAAATACTGTTTTCCAACTAAAACAATGTAATAATTCCACACCCATATGTATATGCTAAATTATTTATTATTAAAATAACATCTCAAACATTACTGGTTTAAGCACAGTTAAGTAATTTAGTGACGCTCCCTAATCCTGCAGCGCTAAAACCATCAGGAACACAGAGATTGTGAGTGAGAGCTGGTGTTGTTAAGGAAATTAAACAGTAGAATGGTGTGATGTGTTTTTGGGGTTGTAGTGTGTTACGTTGCTTGTTGCTTGTTGCTTGTTATGCGATGTGAAGTAATGTAGAAAAATCCTCAAGATATCACGTCGAATCGAATCGTTGGCATAATCGCAATTGAACCAAATCGTGAGATCAGTGAGGGTTCACACGTCTATACACTAAATCAGTAGTTTTCATTCCCTGCCGGTCCACGTCTCTATCGCTTGAGTGAAGTAATCAGCTCAGTACAGCCTCGATTACCTGGAAAGAGTAGGAACAGAACACGATTGTGGATTGGCTTGAGGATTCCAGATGACTGGATGAGAAAATCCCTGCGCAATGCTACACGACTGAGACGAATGACAACAGAAAGAGAGACGGAAGTGCAGGATAATCAGCTTATGGAGAGAACACTCGAGGTGCAATTACGAAAGCCAAATTTGGAAGTGCTATAAGCTGAAGTTCAGATTTCACTAGAACAACGAATCTGTTGTTCATCGTGCTGAATGAAGCCAGACATGCATTTTGAGTGACACGGAATGCAAAACTAAGAGATTCACACCAGTGGGGGCAGTGGATAACGTAACGGTTAGGAAGTTGGTCCCTGTGATAGGAAGGGCGCCGTTTTCGATTCCTGATCGGTTCCACTGAGGTACTCATGAGTAAGGTACCATCCGATTATTGCTAGTTAATGGGGCCGATTGCTAATATTTGGAACCGATATGAAAGTGAAAAAAATTAAATGAAGCAGTGAATCGAGAGCAAACGGCACCAAGATAAGAGACGGCAGGGGAGCCATAGTAGCGTTCCTTGTAATATCAGTGATGGTCCGATAATCGGTTGACCCTTAACCTAAACATAACCTGACCAGACTTTAGACTCCCTGAGAGCACCTTGGGGTTAAGGGTCTTGGTCAATGATGGTAGAATTCAAACCCACAACCTCTCGGTCCAGAGATGAGCAGCCTCTAATCCATGGCTAGCTGGCATAGGGAAGCAGTATACTAATACTACTTGGGGACTGTAATCTTGCTCACAGGTACCGTTACCAGTCCAGGATATGAACCAGCAACCTCCAATCACAAGGGTAATTCAGCTGCACGTAACCCTAATCCTGATCACCAGCATCAAATATTGTTTACATGTTTTCAAATTAATTCTTGAAAAATTGGCCCTCACATACAAAATGTACTCACAAAGTCGGAAAAGGCAACCCATTTCCAGGTTCCCTATTTGTTCATTTTTATGCTTTCAAAGTCCACATTTTCCATGTACAAATCTTAAGTCCTGGCGTCATGCCAGTTGAGACTGACTGATGAACCCAGTCAGCTTTAGAATCTGGTTTTATAAACTGGAAGCTGCTTATTCGTAGCTGTAAGTCTAATGACAGAAGTGACACTAGTATCTAACTAGCAATGCTATTTACATGTGCCCAAAATTCAAGTTCATGGCTCAACTCAACAGATAATTATTTTGAGTTGCTTTAAAACACCAAAATGTGCTGTATAACTGTACTCCAGAACTGAGTAACACTGGCGTATAAACGCTGTAAACCTTTACCGAAGAGCATTGTGTTCAGTGGTCAGAGTCTGAATTGCAAATTGTAATTTGAGCCAAAACATAAAGAGAATGTTATGAAGTGTTCCTGAGGGAGCTTTTCATGTGCTGTCCAGATTGTCCCTCTAAAGATGGTCTAAAGATGGACAGAATAATTATGTGACCAGTCAAAGTTTGGGAGAGACACTATTCGAATACAAACTACACTAAAAACTCCTTACTAAGATAAACAAGTGTCTTCTCTAAACTCTTATGAGATGCTGGTCGTGTTTATTTACTGCCTTATATTATTGGAGTGGCTAGACATGCATGCCTTAAATTATTTGCTCTGAGGTCTACAGATGGGTAGAATAATTATGTGACTAGTCAAAGTTTGGAAGAGACACTATTCTCATAAAAACGACACTAACAAACATTTTCACGAACTTGGCCATTTTTGACCAATCTTATAATATTTTTTAATGTAAATTATATGACATATAATGCATTTTGCCAGATCTAAATGAGCTGACTCCAAAATACACTTGAAATGTTTTACTTTATAGCACAAAAACGGAAGCATGGGCTAAATCCTCTAGATTTCAGAGACATGTCATGTCAAAGGCAAGTCAAGTTTCTTCATGAAGCACATTTAAACAGCGGTTGGCAGTTCAACTCAAGCACGAGAGCGATCTGCAGCCTCCCCGTGTCTCGTGTACGCGCGTTATTCCCGTCAGAAGTTTCCTGAAGGCTGAAATAATCCACACTTCGCACTAACAACCATCACAACGTCAACGTTCCTCCGTGAAGTCGCGCCGGACACACGGGCAAAGCTCTTATACTCGCGCTTACCGGTTCCGCTCGATTCCTCACAGCGTTCCTCCGAGTTCAGCATCACCGCGTCTCCACACGCGCTACCGGATCCGCCACAACCACACACTGAGCACGAGCACGAGCTCGAGCCTCGCGCCCAACCGGAGCAACTCGCGTGCGTCACTGTGCCGCTGCCACGCGACAGCCACGACGTGACAAAACATAGGAACGCGATTGGCCTTTATTTCCAAAATGTTGCGCTAGAATTTTGAGATTTTTCAGACACCGATAGTACACGTATTGTTAGATTGCTGAAATAACAAGTAAAAGGGCTGGTGTTAAAAAGTACTTATGTAAAAGTGCTTGAATATTAATTCAGATATTAAATGTCACAAACTAGCGAAGATGATTACTTACATATTCAATAATAAGTCAAATTACAGCCTTAAAACTCTCAAAACAACGCAAAAAACTACTTTATTACGGTAAACGAGTGAAATCTGATTGGCTTTTATTTCCAGAATGTTGACAGTATAGTGGTGGCGGAAAAATGTACTGAATATTTCTACTCAAGTACAAGTATTGTTTGATTGCTAAAATAACAAGTGAAAGTGCTAAAAAAAAAAAAAAAGTAGTTAAGTAAAAGTTTCTGAATATTAATTCAAATTGTAGGTGTGCCTAGTATTGTAAATTTCTGTAAAAGCCTGTAAAATTACAGGCTTGCAGCTCAAGTACCTCTAAACTACTTTATTACAGTAACATTAGTAGTTTGTAATTTGTTAGTCACCTGATAGTACAGACAGTGGTGGAAAGAATAGTGAATATGTAAACTAAGCATTGTTACATTGCTGAAAAAATTTGTGAGTGACATTACCTTCAATTTGGGTAACTACATACCTCTGTATTGGTTTGTGATAATGTCTTGATGTATTTAATTTTTTTTTTTTTAAATATAATTTTATCATGATCTTGTTTCTATGATTGATGACACAGAAGCAGAACATTTCGAAAACAATGATGGGAATCTTCACTCTACGATTCAAGTCAATTTCATTTGGCAAAGAAATCACTCAGTGTCACAGTTGGAAATATATCTGTTCGTTCTGTCCTTAAGCTCACTGTCCGCTGATCATAAATAAAACTTGATATTAAATGTTATCTGTCAGCATGGCATAATGCCAGTTGAGCAGAGACTGTTATGAACCCAGTCATCTTTAAAATCTGGTCAGGCCACAAACAGCTCTTATAAACTGTGAAAGTTACATATCATAGTTTTACAGAAGTGACACTAGTGATGCTGTTTCCATCAACTCAACAGATAATTATTTTGAGTTGCTTTAAGTATAATAAAACACAGAAATGTGCTGTATAATTGTATTCCAGTTCTGAGAAACACTGGCCTACAAACCTGTAAACATTTATAGATTTCAGTAGCAGAGTCTGAATTGTGAATTTTGATTGAGCCAAAATATAAAGAGAATTTTATTCCGAATTCTTGAAGGTGCTTTTCATACGCTGTCCAGATTTTCCCTCTGAGGTGTAAAGATGGATACAATGATTACAGAGAATGTCTCATTGTTGATCAATTTAAATAAATATTTGGTTTTGTTCAGAAAAGTTTTTCTCTAAAATTAGATCTGAAACTTACCCCAGCCTGTGACATGGTCAGTAGCCACTAACTACGTTCTAAAAATTATTTTTTACACTAGTGGGGTCGTGGATACAGTAGTCTGGCTGCCCTTTGGGTGTTTTTGGAGTCTTGAGTCTCACTGTCAGCACCTGGATGATGAATGTTGGAGAAAACACACTTGGATCTTCAGCAATGTCCTTTCCCCTGTGTACGAGTGCTTTGACATTCTGCTCAACCAGCAGGGCGCAGCCAACCAAAATAAACCCGTAGAGAGATAGTCGAGCACGAAATACATTCCCGCCAAACACACACCCACCTCCACCCACCTCACACACACACACTCACTCACTTACTCTCTGTGCCACACATAAATGCACATTCCCCACAATCAAAATGTGTCCAATCACGTCTGACTTTTTTCCTCATTTGACTCACCTGGTTTCCATGGTAACAGCCCATAAAGTGCACATCAAGCTTTCAAACAAAAGAGACTTTCAAATTCAGCTTAATGGAGTCTTTTAAGGGCCTGTGAAAAGAGTGAAATGAATAGATGGAATAGCATGAGTGGAGAGAGAAAGAGAGAGAGGGGGAAATTGACAAATGTATGCGGTTGATTAAGCCGTGTATGCCCACCAAATATAGTGAATAAAGTGGAGCACCATAAATTTGAATATAAAAACAGAGACTAAAAACTCCCCATCTAAGGTTTTTTGTTGTGTGGAAATAAAGAAACGCAGAGGCGATGTCAGAAGTAGGTACTCAATTTGCACTCCCAGTGTTACAGATGAGGTGTTTGATCCAGTATCTACAGACACACTTAAGAGAAAAATTTTTTAAAGCTGTAGACACAATACTGACTCAGGTTCAGGGTCTCTCCTGTACTGATTAAAGTGCTGAAGTAAAGCATTTCAGCAGCATGAGAAGCTCCATGAAAATGCTAGAAGAGGGACCAAATTGGCCTTATGTTTCCACAATCACTGTGAAAATAGTGAGTTCAAGATGTTTTCCGTTGTCAATTTGTAATTAAAAACTAGAGCTGCAATTCCGCAAGAAAAAGACAATGTGATTGCTCAAGTTTGGCAGCTGTGACATGAAAACAGGCCAAGTAGAAAGACTTTGACTAAAATGCATTGAAGTGAATGGGGGAAGAACGTGGGATGGTAAAAGTAAGAAAAAGACAAGTGCAAACAGATTGATTATTGGTTAATTAAAAAATAGTGGTTTTGTTCCCTTCTTTGAATTAATTGTTAAAGAATCGTTATAAAGAGAGACAAAATCGCACATTTTCCCGCAACAAAACACAGCAACTTTCACCACTACTTTTTTTTAGAAAAGCTGGCACAAAATCAGGCATTTTAGGCCACAACAATCTAAAAAAAGGCCAGTGAAATTCTGGAGGGACTGTAGCGTTTGTAGGGTTTGTAGTTTGTAGGGTTTCTATGAAAAATAAAGGTACATTAGAAGGTAACATTTTACACATAAACTAGCAAATTGCTGAATTAATCATTATCACAGCTCAGCGGAGACCGAATTACAAATATACTTGAGATTTTACTGCCCATTACACACCAATATCCACTGTATCCATCGTCTTCATTTTAACCTTTGGGTCTCAATGTCCTTTTCCATTTCCTTATCTTCTGTTGTGGCTCCCGAGACGAGGCATCTGTGTCTGCAGGGAGGAGAGGGACAGCAGGTCAGTATTGCACATTTACAACACTCCATTACCCTGAGAGAGAGAGAGAAATGGGGAGGGGGGAGGCTGAAAGAGAGAGAGAGAGAGAGAGAGAAGGGGGACCTCGGGCCACCTATATGTGGGATGGTGAGATAACCTGCTGTATATTTTTCTATAGTCTTTGCTTGAGAGACACTGACGGGATTCTCATGTGTCCATCTTCTGCTGTTCCATCATCACTATTGTTTGTTAAAATCTACACAGCAAAACTATTCCTAACTCTTGAAATGTTAATGTTAATGTCTAGCTGAAAACTCATCCATTTCCACATTTTTTTCTCACAACCCTGTGGGCTTGCAATTGATTGGTGAAGGTTGAAGAATTCATAATAAGTGGACAGTCAAACAGCAGTTGGATTGAAACACGTAGTAATGAAGTTGCAAGAAGCTGTTAGAACATGTTTGCTAAGTCTGGAGAATGAGAATTCAAACCTGTCCGATGTGTCAGCAAGATAGAATGAGCTTTTTCAAGGCACTTGGTCATTTCTTCATTAACAAATCAATTTCTAATTGATTAAGTGACACAGAATGTCTCTTTTCAGTTCCTCCAGGATTTCGTGGGCCTTTTTTTGAGATTGTTTCTCCCTAAAATGCCTGATTTTGCGGCAGCTTTTCTAAAAAATTGTGATGAAAGATGCAGTGTTTTTAGGCATTTTGTTGCTATAAAGTTGCGGGAGCGAGTCAAAGTTACGAAAAATGTATAATGATTCTTTAACAATGAATTAAAAGGAACAAAACCACTATTATTTTTATTAATCAATCATTTAGTTATTTTGAAGGTAAACGTGAGGCGTTTTTATCACACGTTTCCTGCGTCTTCCTAAACGTAACAAGGAAATGAGTTCGGTAACGGTCGTCTCAGCGTTTTGTAGGAAAGCAGCAATGATTGGTCGAAAACTGCGGAAAAGCTGTGGTAATTGGTCGAAATTGCGGTAGTAATGAATTCATGAGGACTGGCTGAATTTGCTTTAATAGTTGTGATCGCCGCGTCCTGCAATATTCTGGAGGTCTGTCTTTTTTACATCAGTATATAGAGTGCAATACATGAATATCCGTAAAAGTCTTAAAGATAAATAAACTACAAAAATCACATGAGTTTGAGATAAGACGAGAACAAGAAAAAGAGTCATTAATGAAAATGCCCCAAAAGTCTGAAAGAAGTTATTAAAGAGGAAGCACATTAAGACTTAGGGGGAAGAACTGGCTTAGGACAAATCTGCTGAGAAGCAATCTTTAAATATGGGATGTGTGGGTGACTTTCTAGAGACAAAGGAAGGGGTGCCCCACGACGCCATCTCGAAAATGCTCAAGAGAGAGCGTGCCGTCTACAGAGCTTGTATAACGTCACAGCAAAGAGAAGAGTACAAGAAGCAAATTTGAGCTTATAAATAATAAAGCAGAAGTGCAATATAATAACTGATCATTAGTGAATATTGATACTGGAGAACATGGTCTAACTTCTGAAATGTTATGTGTATGAAAAAGGAAAATTTAATTATAGATACACTATGATCTGTTACTGATATGAACTTTAAATGAAAGATATGGAAATAGAAAATGCAAAATGTAATTATATGACAGTCTCAGTACAAAAATATGAATATAAGTGGAAATCAGTTGATATTGCAGAAGGTTAGGTTGCAACCACGTTTTAATTCCTGACAGACTATGTACGAGTTTTGTATGATGTGGTGCCAATCGAAAGTGAATATATTCCGAAATGAAAAGACATTTATCATATTCTGTATAGGAAATGTGTAAAATAATGAAAAGGAGAGGGCCAAACATAGAACCTTGATGTACACAATGTCTCAGGGAGGAAGTAGTTCAAGTTTGACCTGAAATAACAACAAACTTGTCCATCTGTGAGATTGAGAGTGAAGTTGAGAGCAGCAGACTTTCTTTTACATATTGAGATTATGTCACTATGTTGATGTTTCCTTCTTAAAGCAGATTAAATCAGACGTCATGAAGAACACACCGCAAAGTCTCATCGGGGAAATCTGGAACCAACTTTCTTTTAATTTCATCAAATACTGTATATTTCATTTATTTCTTTCTTGATGCAAGAGCCTTTAACCACATCAAGTCAATTTGCTCAACAGGAAGGCCTGCAAGCAAATGCGGAAAAGAGAAATAATTGAGCGATGGTACAGTCATTTCAGCATGTACCACAATAAAGAGAAAACTAGTGGAAGAAATAAATGAAAACATCAGATACCTTTAGTACAAATTAGGAAATTAAAAAGCAGACAGCAAACATTTCTCCAAACTAAAAGACTGGAGAGTGAAGCGTGTGTGAAATATAAATTATTAATTGTTTTCCTGAAATATAGGATTTCCTGTTTGTGGGAAAATTTCTTTTTGATACATAATCTAAATTTACAGGATTCTATTCTGTTTCTATTGGCTTAGAAACTTTTGTCTGCTCTTTTCGAGTAAGTTCCCTCTAAGTCACTATTACTGCCTAATTAGCTTAAAAACAATTAGGCTGCTAATGAGATAGGGGTCATCCATCACACCACAGTATCTAGGATCAATTACTCAATGATAATTTATTCCTCTGAGCAGCTTGAGTTAATTAGGTGATTCAATAACAGATTAGACAAGAGTGTGAAACCTCGTGTTTTTGCCCAGAACACCAGACAACTGATATCTGAGTAGGTGGTACTTTGTAGTGTAACGGTTAGCGAGTTTGCTCTGTGATCTGAAGGTTGCCAGTTTAAATCCAGGACCGGTAATGGTACCACTGAGGTACTCGCCAATTTACTCAAAGGTACTGTCCCCAAACTGACAAAAAGCTGCCCACTGTTCCTTCTCGAATGGGCCAAGTGCAGCAGTGACAATTGATTCTGGTTGACTTTTTGCTGTGCTGTGTTCACAATAACGGCGTAACCGTAGGGGCATTCGCTCCGTTATCAGAAGGTCAGTTGATTCCCAGGGCGGTTAAAGGTCCGTCCCCAAGCACAAGCGCTGCCCACTGCTCCTTCGGAAGGTTAAATGCAGAGGTCACATTTTGTTGTGGTGCACTGTGTGGTGTGCTGTGTTCACAATGACAAATAATCACTCACTTTCTTTCACTTTCATATTGATTTTAATAAGTGTGAACTTAAGTGTGATTATGTCATCTCTGTGAACACACACCACAAACAAATGTCATCTCTGCATTTGACCCATCACCATGGGAAAAGTAATCAGGCTTTTCAACTTTACAACTGGGGACAGTACCTTGCTCATGAGTACCTCAGTGGCACTCAGTGGTAGCTATTTCCTTGTCCGGGACTTAAACCAGCAACCTTCTAAACCGTTAGGCTACCGACTGCACCAATCACTTTCAGTGTGTTTATTTGCACATGCAATAGATTTGTGAGGCTTAAACATAAGGAATGGAAAGAATAACGGTGAAAAACGCAGAAACTGAAAATATCAGTGAGGTATTAAGCGCTAACCTGCTGAACTCAGTCAAACCTTTACATCAACAATGCGTAATTGAATTCCATTAGTTAGACGCATTTCTAGTTTAGTCATGAAACTAAACGCTATGTGTGAGTGTGTGTGTGTTTGTGTGTATGAGTGAGAGAAAAAGGGAAGTTGAGTCACTGCTTGGTGAGAGTCGTGTGGGAGTGTACACAAAGAGCATCATTTGATTCCACTTGTTAACACACACGTCTGCCCTCCATCGTCTGAATGTGTGTGTGTGTGTGTGTGCTATATAGCCAAGTACCAGTACGCAGGAGAGCCCTCTTACCTCAGATGACATTTTCACTTCTGAACTTCTATTGTTCATTCCCTCATAAGGTATATATATATATATATATATAGGTAGGGTGTTTGCCCCGTGATCAGAAGATTGCAGGTTCGAATCCAGTCAAGTTACCACTGAGGTACTCATAGACAGTGCAAATCCTAGCACTGCTCCCAGGCGCTTAGCTGCCTGCTCCTTCACGGATGGGTTAAATGCAGGAGTCACGTTTTGGATTTGTGGTGTGTTCTAATGACAAATAATCTTTTTACTTCAATTATACCACTGTGGAATTGATTTAAAACCCATTATAAAACTAATAAAATTTGCACAGAGTTCATTGAAAACACTGCTATATATATGTCCATTTATATATATTTATATAAATATATATATACATAAATAGTTAATAGTTGGCGTAATAGTTACCCATCCCCAATCACTGCTCCCTGGACACACTATGTGTGTGTGTATGTTTATACATGACCGATGACCGTGTATATGTAAGCATGTATAACTACAACTACATGCTAAAGGCTCCGTAACCCTGGAGCAGGGAAGGAGGCTGAATGTCACCCCGAGATGACGCACCTTTTACTGGACACTTTAGCAGCGAGGGCTCTTGACAGCAGGTCCCATGAGACGCAGCAGAGTGGCTTTGAGTGGTTTTACCTAATCCCACCCACACACAACCACATTTGAACTAACACACACACAACACACACACACACACAAATGACATCACTTCACACACACACACAATTCCCCAGTGATGGAGTGCAACATTTGGATTTTTAATACTAAAGGTCGGTTTTTAATGTTGAGGGAAGGAGTAGGAAGAATTTTTCAGATTCTTTGGGGAATGCATATGTTAAGAAATTAAATTGAATGTATTGCACTGCACAATGTATAATTATATAATCACTCAATAATATGTATAATATAAAGTTAGTGAGTAAACGATAACAACGCATATTTTTATATGCGTTATTAATAACGGCGCATATTTTTATAACTATATATTTCTATTATTATATATAATATAAAAATAGAAATACATAATATATAAATAATATATCTAATATATTACATAATATATTAAATATATTTATGTTTAATTTATTTATATATTTTAAAAATTATAATAAATTAAACTGGATTAATAGTACTTGAACATTATTATATTATATTATATTATATTATATTATACTATATATTATATTATATTATATTATATTATATTATATTATATTATATTATATATTCATGTCCTAATTTATTTATATAAATATATGTAAAACTGAAATTAAACTTAATTGGATTACGTCACTAAAAATAGATCCTGAAGTAAATAACCACCATGCAATCATTTATATATTTTAACATTATTTATCTACCTTTATGTCGGGATGCGGCTCCACATAGTGGTTTTCTGTATGTATCATTTGAGAAGTTTTAGAAACTCTCAGACACTGTGTGTGTTCCTTGCTCCCTCACAGGCCTAGTCTCAGATCTACTCCATGTCAGATCAAACACTCCTGACCCATGGCTGGCGTCTCTCGGGACCTTTCAGGCGAGGGAAGGCCGAACTGATCGCAGCATTGGCAAGCAGTGAGGCAACAGCAATTTAGAGCCACCGATAGCATCGACGTGTTCCATAGAACCACTTCCTCCCACAATGCGCCTGTCTCACTGACCACTGCCAGCAAGCAGACACCGAGCACTAACAGCAGGACTTTTAACCCCCACCAAAAACTCTCAAAACACAACTCGATTAAGCCAGAAAGCTGCCTTTTAACTTGTTACGTTGCACAAATTATCACTGTATTTTAGAAGTAGAGACTGCAGGAACAGGAAAAGTCCAGCAAAATGATCTTCCTTCCACTTCCATAAAAATAATAGTTAATAAAAATGACATTAATAGGAATATTTGATCAAGATGCTGAAACCTCAGCAATATAAGGCGGTCGACTGGAGTTTACTGAAATTATATTTTTTAATAATAAAAACTTGTATAAAAGACTCAAAAACCAATCATGGTATAAAGCACCACTGGATTTAATACATTGATGGTAAAGCGTCTTAACGAGCGCAGAAAAGTAACTTACCGTCACACTTCAAACCTTTAGTCATTTTCATTCAGTGCAGTAGTAGCTTTTTCAATCTCAACAGCCGACCAAATCTGCAGCCCCTAATCACTCCAGTCGCGGCTGACGAGCAGCGACTGGGCGCAAATGGGATTCTGAGGTTTTATGGATGAGAGTGATCCCTTTCAGTCCAACAAACAGGTTCATTACCCGAGCAAGTGCTTTCCGCCACACTGAACAGCCTGCTTGAATTTCTATAAGAACCTATCGGCGAAGAAAGAATGAAACACGAGGCATGAGGTGGTTCAATACTACATGCTCGGCTCAGACACTTTATTAGAATTCTAGACTTTCTGTTTTCAGGGCTGTGATCAGTCTCTTTTCGAAAAATATTTCAAAATATCTCACAGTACTTGGCGAAATCTCAAACTCAGGGTTGCCAACTCTTATGCATCTGGCGTCAAACTCAGGACGAGGCTTCAGCGCTAACCCTAACCCTAACCCTAACTGAAAACTGAAAATCTACTCCTGTGTCGACCAAATTTGGCAACAAAATAGAAATTGCAGCTTGCGTACATCTATAAAGTTACAAATTATTTGTCATCGTTAACCAGCGGTGGGAGTAATGCATTACAAAAGTAACACAGTTACAGTAATGTATTATTTTTAGCAACGCGTAGTAAAACAAAAACATTACCAGTTATATTATGCTCATTATATTTTTCGTAACAAGTCGCTTACATTTTAAATCGAAATTTTGTGCTGTTTTGTTTCACCAACACATAAGTTTGGCACAAGAAAAATAGTGTGAGTTAAGAGCTACAGTATTTCGCAGAGTGCTGTATGTCTGCCAGTGATAGAATAACGGTGTTGTTAAAATAATGGGCGTTACTGAAAAATTCATTTTCAGTAACGAAATCTGTCTACATCGTTACCGCGCCGTTACCGTTATTGACAATAACATCTTTAGCGTTGCACTGTTATTAGCTGTTTAATGTAGCTCAGCTACAGGGCTGACAAAGCTTTTTCTCTTCTTTGGTGAGGGGCAAAACAACCGCATAAGGGATGATCATTGGCTAAGGTAGAGTATAAGCATCATTTAATTTAGACCTATTTGATGGCCAGGTGCGGCCTGTTGATGTGCAATAAATATGAAAAGTTCTAAAACATCTATTGTGTTTTATCATTCTACTAATATATACATATTATTGACCAAATCTACAATGATATATTACATTGACAGGTGTCTCGTCTCACATTGTCCCACAGCCATATTAGAATAGTGTAGATTTGTGTACAATGTTTTCTGTTAAAAATGTATTATTTTATTTATATTTTAGACTTTTATTTATTTTAAGTGTCTATTTCATTAATTACACATATTTAATAGTGGAATGTTATTACAAATAATTAGAACATAGCTAAATTTCCATAAAAAAGCGGGGAGGGGTCCAGATTTTTGACATATTTGATATTTTTAAAAAATGTAATGCATAAGTTACTTTCCCTGGTAACTAGTTACTTTTATAATGCTGTAACTCAGTTACTTTTAGGAAGAAGTAACTAGTAACTATAACTAATTACTTTTTTAAAATAATGTTTTGCTTACTGATGTCTACAGTCATTATGCTGCACCACATTGCCCTCCACTGGATGTAGAATGAACTGCAGTAAACTACATATCTTCGAGCTCTGCCGCGGCAAAAGCGCCAAATATTTTCACAATTGGGTTATTATGTTTTCATGAAAGGGCATAAATCAACCTTCCGTCGATACCTATATCGAATGAATCGAGACTTGTTTATATGACTGACATCAACATTCAAAAGTCGGGTTTCTCCTGTCACGCCAAACAGAAATCTGCCTTTGAAGTTGACTATCGGCAATGCTTACTGCGAGCGCTTAGTGCGGTGGCGGCTACGTTTGCATTTACGGTAGCCTACGCTGCATTCACAGCGGATAGCCTACCTGCGTTAGGTTAACTGAACTCGGGAGACGAAGATGGATTCCGGAGAAATATCTTTACGCTAGTCAACGAGTGGATTTACCATAAATATTGAAGTAGAGCGGTGCTCAAATGCATTTATTTCACAATGCTTTTGTCACATACATTACAGGTCGCTTTTCACAGCTAAGGCATTGCTGCCTGATGCACCTCCTCCAGTGCCTACGGATTGGCAAGCCGCAGGGTCGTCAGCCGAGTGCCACCGCTCAATGACATTTTGCCCCTTTAAACCCAGAACATCTCCTGGCGGTGGGGCAGGGACAGGGTCGTCTCCCTGTTGTCCCCTGCAGCATGCCCTTGTGCTAGGTGGTGTCCCAGCATGCATCCCTCCCTTTAGCCAAGGCCAAACGCTGCTCTTCTTCGCCTCCTCTAACACAGTGCTAACATGCAACGTCTGTATAGGAGCAAGTGAGTAAGGTACTGGACCTCTTCAGACGTCAGGGAACGTTGCTTAAGGGAACGTCATGTGGCTTGTGATTTAAAACCATCCAATCATGGTGTCGTAGCACATCTCCAGTTTACATGAGGGATTATTTGAGATTGTGAACACAGCACAGCACAGCACACAGTGCACCACAACCAAATGTCACCTCTGCATTTAATCCATTCGTGAAGGAGCAGTGGGGAGTCGGTATCTTGCTCATGAGTACCTCAGTGGTACTTTTACAGGTACGGGACTTGAACCGGTGACCCTCCGATCACGAGGTCATCGAGATATATTCCATTTGTAGTGAGGTCAGGTCAGGGGACTAGAGGGTGTTGGCAGAAACAGAGCGTCCGCGTGTTTGACATCAGAATCGACGTGTGCTAAATGAGACTCCGCTGGTACAAATACATCGCTGATCCCTAACACTCTAACACACACACACACACACACACACACACACACACACACACATCATACCTGCTGTTTCTTCCCACCACACACCTTCCCACCCTTCTTTTAGCAGCAGGGATTTCTGGTGAAGGTTACCTGTGCCTGCCGGGCAGAGGTTTAACATGTGTGTGTATTTGTGTGTGTGTGTGTATGTTCACTCCATTCACAGCTACATAAATAGCCATTTCCCACCAGAGCAAACCCACTTTCTTCTACATCATCTTGCCACCCATCTTTCACTAAAGTCCCACCGCACTCACGCAAACACACACACACCCGCCCCCCCCCCCCCCCCCTGTATTACTAAATTTACGAGCTACTTCCATTGACTGCGTGTTTCGGTGGCCGGGATTCGCTTGTGTGAGGGGCAGTTAATAACGTAACGGTTAGGGTAGTTGGCCCCATGATCGGAAGGTCGCTGGTTCAAATCCTGGACCAGTAAAGGTACCAGACGTACTTGTGATAATGGTACCATCCCCAAGCAATGCTGCCCATGTCAGTTGCCCACTGCTCCTTCACGAACGGATCAAATGCCGAGGTCACGTGTGGTTGTGGTGCACTGTGTGCTGTGCTGTGTTCCCAGTGACAATCTCTCACTTAAATTAAAGTGCTCGGGGACAGTACCTTGCTCATGAGTACCTCAGTGGTACCTTTACCGGTCCTGAACTTGAACAGGTGACCTTCCCATCATGGGGCCAACTCCCTAACTGTTACACTACTAACACCAGCACCACTAACGTGAGACAAAACAGATTTTTCAACCAGCGAGTTGATTTCTGATTGGTGCTGAATTAGCGAAAGTGTCATCCGTGCTCCAGTTTCACACTTGAAGCCTCAGCTATCCACAATGCATCTCGACTCTTCTTGCTGGTCCTCTCGTACCACCTGTGAATGACGGATGTGTGTTTGTTTCTTCATTCGAAAGCTGAACATGACACATTTCACCATCGTCCGTACAAACAATATACACACTCCCATTACAGCGTGACACAGCGTGTTAACAAGCAAAACAAAGGACCTGACGCGCTAGTGGCATTCGGGGGATGAAAAAGAATGACTTGACGCTAGAGAGAGAGAGAGAGAGAGAGAGACACACTTGACTATGAGCACCAGTGCTTCCAGCTGCTCTTTCATATTCTAATGATGGATTAGAGCAAGAGACCTGAGCCTGTGTTGCCACAGAGAGACAAAAGATGAGATTGGGAGCGAGCGACAGTGGAAGGAGATGAGTCAAGTGATGCTTTTTGCCGTGTGAGGAGAATGAGAAAGAGGAAGGCTGGTTCATCAACAACATCTTGTAGAAAAGGACGAAGCAAAAACATCCCAACCAGGCCTTCCACTGCCAGTGTGTGTTTGTGTGTGACCAGTCAGTTTAAAGAAAACAGAAATAGAGAAAACTGAAAAATAGAGATAAATAGATATAAAAGAATATATAGAATATATACAGTATATGCGTGTTAAAAACTAATCAAATAATCAATAAAAGATTCTAGTTAAAAAGAACATCCCGGTAGGAGCTGCCCAAGCTGCATGCAATGTGAAGTGACGTAGAACAATTGATGCGAGATATCGCATCGAATCAAATCGTTGACCAAATAATCATAAATCAATCAAATTGTGAGACCAATGAAGGTTCACAACGTGGTACCCAGTACAGTGATTTATTGCATAACATGCAAAATTTGATGAATACTGATAGATAAATATTATTAGAAAAGGCTAAATAGATCAATATGTAATAGAAATATAGATGAACATTCCTGAAGACTACATTAGAAAATTCAAGTAAAATATGAAGAAATGAGAAGGTGGCTCATATATACAGTATACATAAACCCCCGGGACTCGAACCCAGGACCTTTTCGTGGGCAGCAGTGCTAACCACCGCCTCTATATATACATATATACACACACACCGCATTTACAGTATATGTATATTGAAGAAATTAGAGAAGTGCAACATTTGGCTTATTCTCATTGTTTTAGTCCAAGACTTTTAGTCCCAGTCTTAATATTGGACAGCACACACTGTGAGTTCCATTAAAACCAAACCAGTAATATACAGGACATGAGAGAACCATGATAAGGTTTGGATCATTAATGGTGACAGCTGGAGCATCACAGCCTGGATGTTTAAAAAATTAAGAGCTGGTAAATTGGGCTTTATGTAGATAATAACAGTCAATTACAATATGTCTTGATCAGTACTTATCATCTTCCTGATGCTATTCGTGACATCCCTAATAACAGTACAAGAAGAGCAGACTTGCACAATCACACGGCTGTTAGTGGTGAACCGAGGAGCACACTGATGGTGCTGTGAAATTACTCCATCTGGGACCGGTTCCTTATCTTTGTGTAGCTGCTATTGGCTGTCTGAACAAAGAGGTGATGTGTACATTCTGCTTCTCTCTCTCTCTCTCACATACAGAAAATCTCTCTCTTTCTCAAACAGCGCAGTCAGCCTAATCATTAATATGCTGTCCAGAGGCGAAAATGGCAGGCTATTACCTACTCAATAGAGATAGAAAAGGAAGCGAGATTGGCAGCGTGTTTTTCCAGCAAGAGGAGAACAAAAGAGAAAGAGAGCAGAAAAGAGGATAAACTGGGGTAGTGCAAGGAAAAAAGGGGGGGAGAGAATGCAAAAATGAACAAAGAATTCTAAAAGTGCAATCCCTCTCTCTCTCTCCCTCCCTCCCTCCTCCTCCTCCTTTTCTCTACTATACAGAGCTGAATGCAGCCCAAACATGTTATTAGTGTGGTCGGAGTGTGTAAAAATGGAACACAAAACTGGAAATTTACATGCAAAGTCAAAACCTATGAGTGCGTTTCGACATCTGTGTTGTTCTCTGTATGTTCAATCCGACAATATTCAGCCCACATCTGTACACACATCAAAAAGACTGTTTCATCCCAAGACCTTAAATCAACTTTCTTCTCCTCATACTGTCTTATATTTCTGTTTTTCTGACCAGCTTGTTTGGCCACCAGTGCTGGGCCTAAGAGCACCCTGTTTATCTCGTGCTACTCGAGCAGCTCCAGGCGTGGCTCAGGATAGAAAGGATGAATAGTGTGGTGCTCTTAGTCACAACACGCTAGAGACCTGATGATTTTTAAGAGCAATACCCTTAGACATTTGCATATTTTAATCTTAATTAGCCAATCACATTTGTTTTCCGTTCAAAGGCACATAAATATACATTTCCTGCAGATTATGTTATGTATTGTTAATTAAATGCTAAGACAACATTTTAAATATGGATTTGAAAAAATGTATTGCTTTTTTGTCATAAATAATACAAAGCTGTTCTATCAGCAGTGAAGAAGCAGTGCACCCTCTAGTGGACAAACCACACAACAACAACAACCACCACCACACCGGTCTAATTTGTCACCAAAAGTTCACTACAAGTTTGTCATTACTGGCTAATAATTTTGGCAAATACATTTACCACTAGTGGCAATTTGTCATTGTTGCCAGGACATTGCTGTAAGTTTGCCACTAGTGACTGCCAATGGCAAACTTGCGGCAACATATTCTGTGGCAACAAACTCCACTGTTTGACGTAAATTAACCACAGGTTTGCCACAAACATTTTGCTTTTGTGAGGGCAGGCATGCAGTACAGTTTGTGTTCATAGATTTTGTAATGATCTAAGAACAAACCTCATATATGCAGAGATTGCTGCTTCTTCAAAGCTTCTGAGGTTTTAACTGATTGAGCAAATGATATTATTAATATCCGGTCTATAGCATGGACAGACATTTCTCATGTGATGGTTGACCTAGTTCATCATTTTAGTGGAAACACAGTGTCAGTTACAAATTGTTCTTGTATTTTGTACAAAATCCAGTGTTGTTCATGTTGGATGGTTAGACTTGTAAACTCGCAGACTGAGGCACTGCCATGTTTTAATCTATTAGGCTATTTTGGGGGCACCTGCCTCCATGTCTCCAAACTTAAAAAGGTACAGGTAGTTAAAGTCTCTTTCTGTCAGTGCCAAAGGTCTGTTCTGAGTTGGGATTTAAAGATGTTTAAATATACTGCACCACGAACAGTTTGTATAACCACATGAAAATTAAGGATCTGGCCCCGCTGAACACTTTTCTAAAGGGCTTCGAAATTAGAGTTGGGATTCGACAGCGTCCCTCGGACTATTTTTATATCTTCACTTCTCTAAAACAAATGTGTTCTGTAAGTATTAAATCAGAGACTCCATCATCAGGAACCAGCTGGACCTCTTTCTGACTATATGGACCTGAACCGAATTTAATATTGGACTAATTTTGGCTTCATGTTGCTGAGTGGATCTTCATGTTGTGAGGACGACCAGCAACGACTCGAGATTCGAAACCGTACTTCGGATCATGTTTATGTCTTCCCTTCTTTAAATATGATTAATGAATGTTTATTAAATGTTTACACACCCAGGTGGCCCAGATGAGGGTGGAGTCCCTTCACGGGTCTTGGTTCCTCTCCAGGTTTCTTCCTGCTAGAGGGAGTTTTTGGTTGCTACTGTCGCCTCAGGGTTGCTGAGAAGCTTGCTGCGGGTTTGGGACGGTTATATGTAAAGCGCTTTGTGACAATGACTGTTGTTAAGGGCGCTATACAAATAAAGTTGAGTTGAATTAAAAAAAAAAATTGAGATGGAAAAATCTGGCTGTAGATGTTTTGCCCGATCGCTTAGATAAATTTGATGAAAACGCTGTCTGTATTTTAGCATGTTCCGGTCCCCGCGACCCCAGTTGGGATTAAGCAGTTCGGATAATAAATAAATGAATGAACGTTTGACGGTTAGTATCATTGTCTAATCTGTCGCTCCCTGTCTTGCCCTGACACTTTTGCAAAAGTGATATTGAATTAGTTTTATTACTGGTTAAATAATAATAAATGGCTAAATAAAAATAAATAAATAAAAAACATGTCCTTCAACTGAGCGCGATCACATTTAAGGGAGTATCCACGTGTTAACGTTTACTTAATTTTACAATGCTAAATGAATATACTGTAAAATGCCATTTTTAAATACTTCAGAACGGACTTTAAAACATTTAGCATCTTATATTTACTATTCGGAACTGAATCATTCATTAGACTGTTTAATAATCGTAAATCTTTATTGAGACATGAGGGTCAATATCACATACAGTACAGAGATGTTTCACTGAATGCATTGCGCAAGCTTTTAAAAAATTATTATTAAAAATTACTTAAGTATTTGACTTTTACGACGCTGCGTTTGTCATGGATTTGAAAACACTAAAATGTACTTTAAAATATATTAAAAGTGACAGAGAGTTAAAAACCAGCAGCATAAAGGATAAAAATATATGAAAGAAAATCAATAAATGAGTAAGACTACCTGGAGGACAGGATGTTGCGTATTAGCTCTCACGGTACTTTTTCAGATTTTAAAATAAAATATTGCACCACAGCGACACCCCACGACCAAAGTGCGGTAAAACGGATTTAAAAAGACAAATATGAGCAGCTTCAGTGCAGTTAGGATGAAAATGAAAAAGAATGCAAGAGGGACGGAGAAAGAGAGACTTAAAACTCTTAAGCAATATATAGTCTGGAAGCATTACAGTGCTTAACCCGATCCACACTTTTCTTCATTACTTTCTAATTCATCCCGGAAAAATGTTTCCCGCTGATATACAAAACTCTGTCAGACTCAATCCATTCCAAGGTCTGTAAAGTTGTTGGACACATACTCAACAAAGTCAAACTCTTCCACAGGGAACGGCACGTCCTTCCACTGTTTAACTGTGTGTTTGCCACCAGACGTCGTCATACAGAAGCTTTTTATTTTGAGACAGGGCAGCACCAGCACCTTCTGTAGTTTGACCTCCATCCCCCAATCCTGAGAGACACAGAGGAGAAAGAAACTTGCAACGTGAGCATCTTGTCTAATCACTTCACCTATCAGGCGATATGAGAGAAAGAACGGATTTTTGTATTTAATATGTACGTTTTTTGATGGTGAATAATATTTTTGTGAGTTTACATGAGCACTCTCTCTCTCCACTTCTCACCCACTCCCTGCAACGTGATTTAATGTAGAACAGCTTTGATGAGGTTGAAGAGCAATATATGTAATATTTTACATATGTTGATTCATGCAACAGCTTTTAATAACAACAAGGCACACTGTCTGTCGGCCGTCAGACACAAGATTTGTTGTGATTATGAGGCGATTCTCGCCATGGCTGGGGAGGATGTTTAATATTGCAACCGTCAAGTGCTGAGGGACAAAAAAAAAATCCGTCCAGGTCCAGAGTCCAGAGGCAAGCATCCTAACCACTAGAGCAACACCATCCCAAATGCTACAAACTGCCCCAAAAAAGAATAATAATTACATTTAATATACATTTAATATTTTTATTGGCCCACAAGATGTTAGTTCGCTCTTCCTCTTTCTCAAACACACACATAACACACACACACACACACTCACAGATACATACCATTCCACAAGAGGCACAGCTGATAACTCGACCAGGCTCCCAGTCTTCAAAGCTCCGTCCTAGATTGACCTGGCCTCCTGTCTTATAATACCTCCTGAAACACACACACACACACAGTTTTATAGTCAAAACTGTAGACACACAGTCTCAAATCACACAAACAGCACAGAGGTAGAATACTGAATACGCATCAAGTGGTGTTTCACTATATATAATGTTTTGAAGAATAATATGATTCAACCATCTGAACTGCACATAAAAATCTATTATAAAACAGGTTCTTAATGTAAATCAGAGACTTATAGGAATGTAATCAAAAGATCTTCCCTAGCGAACAAGTACAAACTAAAATCCTGGGTCAGCCGTGGGCCTTTCTGTGTGGAGTTTGCATGCTCTCCCCGTGTTGGTGTGGGTTTTCCTCCGGGTGCTCCGGTTTCCTCCAACACTCAGAAAGCATGCACTACAGGGTGATTGGTTACTCCAAATAGGCCTAATATATGTGTTAGTGGGTGTGTTTGTGTGAGTATGTCCGCCCTCACTGGTCACCCACCTGGCGCCCCTAGTTCCAAGATCAGCACCGGTCCCCGCCACCCCCCGATAGGGTTTAAGCAGCTCAGATGATGCATGTATGAATAGTTTGGCATTAACTCACTTGAACTGAGGGTTGACGTTGACGTGCTGCGAATCGTTCACCACACGGATGTCGTCGCCGTCGCCGATCTCGGCGAAACAGCCTCGGCAGGCGAACTGCACCTGTCTGGGGCTGAAACGGTGTCTCTTCGTCTCCTGCTGTAGACTTTCCAGAAGCCGAGTCTGCATAGCGGCCACCTGCAGTTTCCTGATCTAAAACCCAGAAGAGATGCCACCAGGAGAACACGGTTAAAAGTGCATGGGAATCCTCTTGAGGAGCAGAGCTCGGGGACGGTGCCTTGCTTATGAGTACCCTCAGTGGTAACTTTACCGGTCCGGGATTCAAACCGGTAACCTTTTGGTCACAGGGCCAACTCCCTAACCATAACTGGCCCTCAAATGAGGCGAATTCCGCCACCGGCATGCACAGCTTAGCTTTTGGTTATGGAGGTTAAGGTTAGGGTTGCTCATGAGTACCTCAGTGGTACCTTTACCAGACCAGGATTCGAACAGGCGACCTACCAATCACTGTGTGACGGATACGAAACCAATGGACTGGCAATTTATATACAGGAAGTTCAGACACGCACCTTCCTGTGAAACTCTCGACTCTCCAGACGCTGTACTTCTTCCACGGCTCTTGCGGTCAGCTCCTCCAGATACTCGTTGGTTTTTTCCCGCCGCATCTCGCGTCCGCCCTCCTGCGCCACCACCGAGTACACGCTGTTCTTAGCCCGGGCCCGCCCACTGGCCTGCTGCTGGGCGATCTCATTGGTCAGGAGCCCGTATCGGACCACAATGTTGCATTCTGGGATGTCGAGGCCTTCCTCCGCCACGCTGGTGGAGATGAGCAGGTTGATGCTGCCCTTCCGGAAGGTCTGAATCGTGTGCTTTTGCTCCGTCTATAAGAGAAAGTAAATAACAAAAAGTAAAGGACAGTAAAGGAAAAAATGACACATAGAAAACTAGGGCTGGGCGATACGACCTCAAATCAATATCCCGATTAACTGAACATTTTATCTTGATTGCAACTGATAAAGGGTCATTTAATTTTTACTTTTTCTCCTCATAGGTAATTGTGACCACACCTGGGTCATGTGATTGGCGCCGGTGCCCGCTCCGGTCAGGATGGCGGCTCGGATGTTGGCGCTCAGCAGTTCCTGGTTGGCGCATACCCAGTCGTACAGGCAGCGCGTGCCCTCGCGAGTTTTGGTGAACACAATACCTCGGGACTCTTTGTCCCTGAACTGCTCCACCAGGGTCTTCTGCAGCTGGCTGAGCTTGGGGTTCTCGTAGCGAGCGTCACTGGCCAGGAGGTTCAGCTCCAAAAGGTTCTCTGGGTAACGAAGAACAACATCACTGTTATTAGCATCGTCGACATAAAGACTACAACATGTGTTTTAATGCAAAAAAATGTCCTTCAAATGCCTGGAAATCCTCCATTCAATATTTGCCATTCATGTATTGCTTAGGGACGGTACCTTGCTCATTAGTACCTCAGTGATACCTGTCCTGACCGTTATGCTTAGGTATAGGCAACAAAATATGTACCGTTGAAAAGTGTGGTGAGGAAGAGGTCGGTTGTGTCCACAGTGTTGTGTTGTTTCCTGCTGTAGAACTCGTCGAGGAGCCGCAGACCATCTATCATGCGCACCGTGTCGTTAATGAGGAGAGCGTTGTTGTACTGACGCAGGTGTCGAGCACATTCAGCCACGAGCCGGTTCTCCCTATTAATACCTGCAAACCACACACACACATGCTAAAGTCAGCGCCGATTTTATGTGAATGTTGGCTGAACGTTGGCTGCTTCAAATCCTTCTGACTGTTCATGTAATCACACGATAATGTCTAGATCAGGGCCCTTATACATGTCCCTAGGCGAACCGATGCTGGTTTGAAGGCAAATGCTCAGCACACCGAATATTGATTTGATTTAGATTTTTTCCTCTGTTAACTTTATAACCTTTATACCGTTATTACAATTTATATCTGTGAAAGCGATCTTATTTACACCATTTTTTCACACCTACCTAAAACTTTTGCCAATCTTTAAAAAAAAATCTTTTTCAAACAGTACAGCAACTGATCCAGGATGTAGCTGTGAGGTTCGTCTACACTGTTCCAAAATTCTTCATAACACACCTTTACTACGGAACCTGCACTGGCTCCCTGTGGCTGGTCACGTCAGGTTCAAATCCCCAACACGCCTTTAAGGTCACTTCTCATCCTCTCAGAGCATCAAGCGCTGCTCGTCTCCAACTCAAAGGCAGAGACTTGTATCAAGACTCTTTGCTGTGCTGGCTCCACAGTGGTGGCACCAACTTCCTCCTGCCATCAGAACTGTCCCTTGCTGTCTTCCAACACAGTCTGAAGACCCACCTCCTCCAGGAGGATCAACTATTAATCAACAGGTTAACTACCCCTCATACTTACTGTTTACTTTGTTTTCCTGAAAAAATACACTAACCCAGTAACATGTCTCATGTTTGTGCACTAACTTCCCATTTTCTCCGACAGGGTTTTTTGAGGTGTGTAATTCAGCCGACAGTAACTTAGTTGGATGACAGTTGTTGATTTAAGTTTAGCTTTAAGTTTAGCACTCTCGTCCTTCTTTAATACTTTGACACTGTCACATGAGATGTAGGTTGAGGTTGTGGTTTAAATAATAAAACTATCGTGTGGTTAAACTAGTTGTGGTTACGCTTTGGTGAATGTTTGCACCTTTCAGTAACTTTATATAGGAATGATGCACAAACAAGAGTCTGAAATCTACAGTAAAGCTGGATTGGTAATGTAGCGTACTTAGGTGGGCCATCAGAGATTTTGGGCCAGTGCAGGGACTGCATGAATATTCGGGAGAGTCCATGCTTAACCACGCTTCGCCTCTCTCTTTTCTCTTTTTTGTGCTTATAGAATATCTCAGCTTGCAAATATTATAAATCTCTGTGACAGAAATCTCGAAACGTGTGAATAATTTCATGCATCTTCTCTTTGCCAAAAGAGTTAGATGGATCCCTCCATTCCTAAAAACCTGCATTAAAGGTTGTCACGGCGTTGCTATTTCACCTTTCTTCTCCAGCATCACCACTTCAGCCTCGTACTCCTGGGTGCCCATTTCGGGTAAGATGCTGTCTAAACCCATGAACTCGTGAATCATCAGCATCATCATCTTCAAATGGTCCCCAAACGGGTCCTGAAAAGAGAATACGGAGATTATACACATAAAACATGCACAAACAAAAAATGAACGGATAGTATACCATACGTATGTCAGATATCTGCCCTGATTAGGCTGTTTATATGAGAGCTGTAAATGCACACATAAAAACATACCTTGGTTCGTGTGTTCACAATGTCGTACCTCTTCATGGGCCTGGGAACCACCTTATTTAGTACAGGCGCATAAAGTTTAGTGGACACGATGACAGAGTCCAGGTTTGCGCAGATCTGCGTTACAGATTAAAGCAAATCAGTTCAACCAAAAATTCGGTTAGGCTCAGCTCCAAAAAGTACTCTCAAGACCTGTCTGGAAATCCACCATTCCATATTTTTAGAATATTAGATTTTTACATTGTTATTATTGTAGTAGTTTGGAAGTAGACCTGTTAAAGCTAGCTTATGTGTGGATTTAGTTTGTGAAGCTGAACTTATACAAAAACAAGAGATGCAATGATGATAATGATGCACTAAAATCACTAAAACAATGGCCTCAATCACCAATATTTTTAAGAGTACGGCTGTAGAACAACTACAGAATCAATGATTTGATCAAAAATGATCGAATCATTTTCTGAACCACTGCTCGTAGCTGTGTTGCGTACCTGCAGGACGTGTTCGACAGCTTTCTCCAGGCTCCTCGCCCCTCCGGTGCCAGGTGAGGCAGTGAGGCCGAGTATCTGAGGAAGAGATCTCTCACCATCGAGCTTCTTACTCACATAGCGAGCCATGATTTTGTTATAGACGGCGTCCTTGTGGGTGTGGTGACACTCGTCGATGATAAGTAAGGTGAAGTCTGAAGCGACGAATGGAAGAAGGTTATGTTAGTTATATGGGTCCGATTATGCCTGAGACACCCTTAGATTAGGCAATTAAGTGAGTGAGTGAGTGAGTGAGTGACTTTGTGAACACAGCACAGCACGAGGTGCACCACAAACAAATATGACCTCTACATTTGACCCATTGGTGAAGAAGTGCCCGTGGAGCAGTAGCTTGGGGATGTTACCGTGCTCGTGAGTGGTGTCTTTACCGGTCCGGCACTTGAACCAGTGACCTTCTGAGCACAGGGTAAACTCCCTAACCGTTACATTACCAACTGCCCAATTAAAAGTACAATAAATGATTAACCTGCGAGGTTCCACGGGAACAAATGCCCTCATTCACAAATATCAGTTTAATAAAATTAGTGGGGGTAAAATTATTAGTTTTTGGAGCTAAACTAATACAAAAACTAGGGACGACATGATGGTAATATTACACTAAAATCATTCATTTTTATTTTATAACTGTTCACAACTAAAAAATTGACAGCATTGCTCTTAAAATGACATATCAATGACATATCAAATGCCAATTTTCCCAGGCATGTCTACAGGAAATATTAAATTAATTTGGCATAAAATGCAAAGTATGGTCAGCTACAGAATATTTACACTAGTATTCAAAGTATGGAAGTGTTGACATCTGTAAAAAAAAAAAAATAAATAAATAAAAAATAAATAAAAATGTATTGCCCTGTAGTAACCTGATCTCAGAGCATTAAAGGTATGATAAGGGCTTTTAACCTGTGAGTTCCACATGCTTGTCCTCCTCGGTGTTCAGTAAGGCATTTTCTAGAATTTGGGCGGTGCAGATGACCAGGTCCGAGTCTCTGACCACACGCCCAAAAAAGTCCTTCTCCTGGCTGTCTCCACTGATGGGCACGATCTTCACACTCTGACTGAGAAAAGGTGAAAATTCGTTCTTATAGTGCTGATCGACGAGATGAACCTTTAAAAGACAAACACACACCATGTGTAAGAGCTGCAATACGCCATTAAAGCATAGTAGATGTTTGGTTAGGTGTAGTATCTTTATTTTAGTAGAACCTGGCTTTTTCAAAACTTGAGCTTCTTCATAAAGACTGCAAAGCCCTAAAACAGCTACCTTGTTGACAAGAACGGCCACCTTTGCCCCGGCCCGGGTCTCCAGATGCCTCTTGGCCACGTAGACGGCGGCCCGAGTTTTTCCTCCTCCCGTCGGCAGCCAGATGATGCTGTTCTCTCGCCTCAGCGCCGTCTGGACCACCTCCTCCTGGTACGGTCTCAGTGAAATCGCCATCTACACAAATATGATAATGTACATAATCCATTAACCTGCTTTTTATAAAGTATTTCATATGTAGTTGTTTCGGATTATTTATTTTTTATGGCTGTCTGTTCAAGGAGTTCATCTTAAATCTGTTGGCAAATTCAGTTATGCAGTTATGCAGTTGTTTGCACATATTTTTTGAAATATTTTCTCGGAAGCACATCTTACACACAGTTCTTTTGAAATCGGCGCACGTTTTGCGTGTTTATTAAATAGCGTTTTAATAACTCAGAATCCCTTTAATGTACAGAAATCATACATATATCACCATAATCACAGGACTTTGAATTTAAAGGAATATTACATTTATTCTACTGTGTGTTAAATTATTTGTTGGTAATTATGTGTACAAAAACTGAAGTAATCACATAAAAACACATTAATTACATTATTTGCAATGTGACAGCTCCCAAATCTCATGTGGAACGCCATCACTCACTAAAACGTTACACTTCAGTCAAATCTTCCCTTTATTACAGACAAAATTCATATTTTAGCTGATAAATAATAACATCAATCAGCTTTCCACTCACAACACAGACATTTATTGATATTTTCAGTGTTTATTCTGGACGCACCCATTGTGATGACAGGCGTGAGGTGGACTGTGGGAAATATAGTTCTTTCCCAGAAAGGCCAAAAGCAGCTCATTTTATAGAACGCAATGAGTGCAACTCGGCTGAAAATGACCCAAAACTTCAGTATTTCTTCCTTTTCAATTGATCAGAAAATATTTTTCCCCATTCCACAATTTTATACAGTCATCAATAGAAATAAATATAGAAAAATGCATTATTTGTTATCAAATCATTTTATTCTATTACCAGACGGCTTCCAAATGGATAAAGTAATGTTTTAATGTTTTTCTAATCTCATTTTTCTTTACAATACTACGCCATGGAATGGAATGACATAATAAAATCTCTTCAAGTAAATAAAACACTCTTCTTACTACATAAAGCTAAAACAAATACAAATTTCTAAAGGTGCAAGGCAGTTTTCATCAGAAATTAGCAGATTTCAAGACTGTGTCAGCACTGACACATCAAACTATGACAAATCTGAGTAGTGCAGGACGTCCTGATCACAACAACATAAAGCATGTATTGCTAACTTCTACTACACACACACAAAAATAAGCCTAAAAACAAAGGTATAGAAAAATGCCCCAAATTTTCTTTGGGCTGTAAGAGCATAAAGAATAAATGTGCATATAAACATACAGTGTAAAATGGCAGGTAACAATACAGAAGAGTTTACAGGAGTATTACAGACGTGGTGTCATGGCCTGGTTAAGAAGTCTTACAGCAAGAGACCGTTGGAGAATTAACTGGAGATAAACTCTGCCACTTACCTGTAGTTCAGACGTCCACTAAACAAACCTGGGACTAGTGTGGAGGAAAATCATCAGCTTGATCTTTAAAAGGACTCGGGTTTGCAGCTGAAACGAAAGCGAAAATGCTGGAGGGAACAGGGAGGGCCCAGTGCAGGGGGATACTCAACATACAACAACACACACACATACCAGTTAAAACGACACGCATTATGACACGTAAAAGCAGAAGATTGTCAACGCCCGCAGTGGAAAGAGCATTGAAGATTTGTACTTTAGTACATACAGTAGCGTTACACTGCTGAGATTCTACTCAATTTCAAGTGAGTTTAAGGGAGTGATTATTTGTCATTGTGAACACAGCACAACCACAACCAAATGTGAGCTCTGCGTTTGACCCATCCGTGAGGGAGCAATTGGTGGCTATTTTTGGCAGTGCTTGGGGACACTACCTTGCTCATGAGTACCTCAGTAGTACCTTTGCTGGCCCGGGAGTTGAACTGCCAGTCTTCGGTTGATGGAGCCAACCCCTTTACGTTACCTAAACGTGAACAACGTTAGCAACAACATCCCACATAGAAAAGTTGTTCCAGCCCAGTTTCCAGACGAGAGGACGAAGAAGAGTGTGTGAGGTGAGGGGTCATCCACAAAGCTAGTGGCTTTGCAGATGCAGCTTGTGGTGTAGGCTTAGTCTAGGATGAAATCTGGAACATTTCTGGTCCAGCATAAGCCCAGAATAGGGCGAGCTCTGGCCAAATGATATGGCTTGGATATGGGTCACATGTGGCCCACTAAAGGACCGTAATTCATTTCCGCGTGTGGCCCAGGTGTTAGTGGAACGTGTGGCCTAAAGCTGGGCCGAAACAACTTTCCTATGTGGGATGTTAGTTGCTAATGTACACTATGTTAATTGCTAATGTACACCATTAGCAACTAACATAGTTTTTTGGGAAACACCCCAGAGTTACTTTTTAGCTGTTGAAATTTGCAGAATAAATATTCTGCAGTATTTTCTAGTCCTTTATTTATTTGTTTGTGAAGTCACTTAAAACATAAAACGGTACCAAAATGCAATTCAAACCTTTCAAGATTAATTCAAATACATATCATATCATATCAAATACATAAACACATATCTAGTAACAAAATGTCGTTTTAAACGTAGTGTACATTACTTACCTCAGGACTCAAATACAAGTAAAATTTTAGACTTAACAATATGCATATTAAAGAAGAGGTTTCCACGAAAAAAAACCCTAGAGTACAGTAACACGAGGAGTTGTGATTCATTACTTGAACATGAACTGAAGGCTAAATAAATATTTAATTTTGAACTAATGTTAACTTGTGTGTTTAATAATGTTCATGCATCCCGATCGCCCAGAGGAAGATGGGGTCCCCTTCCAGGTCTTGGTTCCTCTGAAGAGCGCCATGTAAATAAAATGGAAATGAATTACTTCCACCCCTGGTCATGGCTCTGTGAAAGGAGATGAAATGTTCAAAATCAAGAAAAGGAAGCATAAGGATAATTAAAAAAGTAAAAACTCCAGAACTCAGTAACTTAGGGGCAGGTTTTCAGCTGCACACTGTTTCTATTTCTGCCAGAAAATAGAAGATACAGGAATGGGTATTCCGGTAAGAATACAAAATGTGGCCATCGGAAAATATACCTGTGGATCATTCACAAAAATAGGAAAGTGAGGAAAAATGGAAGTCACTTTGGATAAGAATGTCTGCTAAATGACATATGTAAATGTAACACGCCTGCCAAAAAGTGAGTTGTTTCTGATGATTGACCTTAAATCTGTTGCAAAATCAGTTATGCAATTGTTTGCAGACAATTTTGAAATATTTTCTTGTTAGCACTATAAGAGTCTATAAAAGTATATTGGTCACTCTTTAAAAAGGACCAGAATTTAAACATGAAAATAAACATCTCTCTCAAAGATTTTCAAGATTCTTTATTTGTCACATACATAGGTATACGAGTACATGTAGTTAAACGTAGCCTGAACCATCCAAAACTGTGGAAATGAGAATTTTTAAACGTTTACAGACATCATAGTTCTTTCATTGTAAATTACAAGGTGATGCTGCTAAATACCATAAATGTGTCATTGAGAAGGAGGAGAGAACCTTGAGGAACCCCACTGAATATCACAGTTACATGAGGAAACCGAAAGCTGAGGAATTCCTTGAATCATCAACAGCAACAGCTGAGAAACAAAAACAAAACACAGGGTGAAAGAGGTTCAAACAATAAATCTGTCACAGAAATCAGCATGTTACATACATTATTTAACAGATAAGATCATTACGTTTAGCAGATCGACTTCTATTTCCTAATTTTAGGGACAGTTTCCAGTCTCCACAACTTGGGGTTAAGGGTCTTGTTCAGAGACCCAGTGGTGGTAGTGCTGCAGGCTGGTCTTCATCACAACGACTTGATGGATGAATAGATCTTTAATGGCGTTAAAACAACTAAAAACCTGTTTGGCAGCTCTAAAAATATACACACAACATTGCTTATACACATTAAATAAATAAATAAAAGTTATAAATACAAAAGTTGTGCAAATTAATTATATAAAGAGGAACGTGTACATTTCTATCCAGAATGCTGTGCTTGTTGTCCATTATCATTTGCAACTCAGCGCTCCCATATTCAACATAAGCGGTTACAATATTACGACCAAAAATGAATTAAAAAATGATCAAATAATAATAAAATAATAAAATGATCTACAAAGTGTGTCTAACCGCCATCAAGAGCATAATCACCACCAATATTAAGTAATTACAAACTGAGCTACTGTGACTCCACTGCCGTCTCTACTGTCTGTGCTGTTTGCTCTCGACTGTTTATTTTATGTCCTGCCCACAACAGTCTCTGATTGGCTATATGTCACACAAGCAGTAGCCAATCAACGATACGGGACTATGGGACCGGAAATGACATTAGGTACCTTTACTGACACAGTAATCTATGCGTTTTCTTTTTTGAAACCGGTGAAAATGATTGTTTCTGCTCATGTAAACTCATAAAATGTGTCCTACGACACAGCACATCTTATAAAATACTGTATTTTGCTAAAATACGGATATACAAGTTAAAAATAAATTTAAATAGCTTGCGGTTCGCAAAATGTTTTATACCTGCTATTTATCACACACGTTGATATCGATTGTATAGTTCAAATTAACAAACATAAATGTGGCAATCTCTACTTTATGACACTGTGTTTTTCAGATATCAGTGCATTTGATATACAGAAATGCACAATTATAAGGGGATACGTTTTCCGGCAACATACTGCCAGAATCGGCCTCCCCTGTTAAATCTACTGTACTGTACAGTAGATATGGCTCTGAAACTTGAATAAGTAAGACGTAACACTCTCAAATACAAGTTACTTACAGCAAGCAATGCTTTAGCAACATAAATGCAAAATTAAAAAGATTAACGATGTAACGATGTAAACAGTGATTAGTTGGATTATTACCGGTCACTGAAAATAATAACACCATTAGTTACGCCGTCGTTTTCCCCATCCGTGTAGAGTACACATTTATGAATTTTTTTAATAGACATTTGTGTATATTCAATACAATGTACCAAAACATGCAAATATATATATATATATATATATATATATATATATATATATATATATATATATATATATATATATATATATATATATATATATGTATATATATACACATATGTATCGTTGCTGATTTCCTGAATCGATTCGATTCTGATTCACAAGGTCATGATCCGATTCAATTCGATTCGATATCAATTTATTTAGAGATTTCTTTGCATCAATACTAGTTTTGCTTGGTTAAAAAATAACTTCGAGCATATCCCTATGTCAATGGACTGCACGTTTTTATAGCTCTCCTTGCGCGGTCGCGAGAAGTAGTGCATAGCCACAGGAAAAGATCGATCCGCGAATTTTTTGAATCGATTTCGTATTTTTCGAACGAGAATCGATATTGATCGGTGAATCGATTTTTTGAACCCAGCCCTAAAAAATACTTCTGTAGAAGTTGAAGTAACAACTCTAGCTTTTTACTCAAGTAAAAGTGTAAAAGTACTGGTTTCAAAACTACTTAAAGTATAAAAGTAATGTAAGGGGTAAAAAATGCCATTAAGGACAACAGCTTTAAAAAAACATTTTTCTAAAGGCCCTAATTACTATAATATTATCTTAAAATGTTAATGAAAAATGAAAATTTTGGGATGCACTAGGCTAACTGTCTTCTGTGGAGAAAATGAATGCACAGGCACAGATTGATATTCATATTATTTCTCTCAAACCACAAGCTCAGACTATCTAGGACTTGCGCTGTATTAAATGTTATATTGAATGAAGGTCAGACTACAAGTTAGAGACCAATTTCACTGGTCTATGCAATTATGTTGAGCAGACCAGAATACTGCCACTTAAGGCTGTTTTAGGACCACGAGCAGATGCTGGCATGGCTAAAAAGTAGCATTATTGATGAGACAGTCCGACTTTAATACATTTTAAACTGCATTTGGCTAATAGTTGGTAGTTGGGCCTATTACCCCTTTACAAGGACCCATAGGGCCTGCCCCACACAGGCCCACACTCTCATACACACAAAGCATCATGCCTATCCTTAGTACATGCTTTATCAACCAGCTGTAGACTATAGCTTTGCACATTTAACTTATAAATATTGCATATAGCAATAATATTAGCTCAGATAACATTTAAAGTCAAATTTCAAATCTCACACAAAGCCCACCAAACCAACTTGCAATGATGGACAGGCTGACAGATGATGTTAGACAGGAGTCTCCATGAACTATGATGTTTGCAGATGACATTGTGATCTGCAGTGAGAGCAGGGCGCAGGTAGAGGAAAGGCTAGAGAGGTGGAGATATGTGCTGGAGAAGAGAGGAATGAAGATTAGTCGCAGCCAGAATACATGTGTGTACATGAGAGGGGCACAAGTGGAACGGTGAAGTTACAGGGAGTAGAAGTAAAGAAGGTAGAGGATTTCAAGTACTTAGGGTCTATGGTCCAAAGCTACGGAGAGAGTGGAAAAGAGGTGAGGAAGCGTGTGCAAGCAGGTTGGAATGGGTGGAGAAGAGTGTCAGGTGTGATGTGTGATAAAAGGGTTTCAGCAAGAATGAAAGGAAAGGTGTACAAGACAGTAGTGAGACCAGCGATGTTGTATGGTTTGGAGACAGTGCCAATGAGGAAAAGACAGGAGGCAGAACTGGAGGTTGCAGAGCTCAAGATGTTGAGGTTCTCTTTGGGGGTGACGAGGATGGATAGGATCAGGAATGAGTTCATCAGAGGGACAGCTCATGTTAGATGTTTTCGTGATAAAGTCAGAGAGGCCAGACTGAGATGATTTGGACACGTCCAGAGGAGAGACAATGAGTACATAGGTAGAAGGTTGCTGAGGTTGGAGCCACCAGGCAGGAGGCTGAGAGGAAGACCAAAAAGGAGATTTATGGATGTGGTGAAAGAGGACATGAAGTTAGTTGGTGTGAGGGTAGAGGATGCAGAAGATAGGACTAAATGGAGACAGATGATTCGCTGTGGCGACCCTCGAAGGGAAAAACCAAGAGGAAGAAGAAGCTTACTACAATATTTTGTCAATAATCTGATAATAAGAAACTTTCCGCTTATCTCAATATGTTGTTTTTTTTTTAAATTAGACGGCGGGTTTTGTAAAGCCATTACTTCAGTGTACTACTGGGGTGCGCAGAGCTTGCAGCGCATTAGGTATGAGTTGTTCTTGCATCCGACCATTTCAAAAAATTCTGCACACACGTCTGTTATGTCCTTGCTAGAGTGTGACGTCACGCGATTTGTGTCATCACGTGCAGGTGCGATGGATCATGTACAAACCAATAGGGTGTCGGAATGGTATGTTTATACTTGTCATCCAACCACAATCAAATTCACTCTATCCGGATGGCGCAAGTTTTTTTTTGAAAGATGACAAGCCGGAATGAAAACAAGCCGAAATTAAATAGGAGTAACGAGGCTACTTTTAAAATGTAAGGAGTAGAAAGTTCAGATAATTGCGTGAAAATGTAAGGAGTAGAAGTAAAAAGTCGTCTGAAAAATAATTACTCCAGTAAAGTATAGAAAACCAAAATTTCTACTTAAGTAAGGTAACGAAGTATTTAATAAAGAATTTAGCATATACATATGGGTGTGTAATTATTACATTGTTTGAGTTAGGAAAACGGTATTTCCTTAAGCATAACAGAATAACCTCAGTCATGTATTCAGACATTTGTAAAGCATTACTTTCTGTTTTAAAAAGACTGTATCGGATTTGTATCGTTTCAGCAGAAATCCAAAATTACAATATCAGTATTGTATCGTGCCATGTTTATTCCAAAATTTATATCAATCCTGAAAATCCAATATCACTCAACCTCTAGTCAGTTTTCTCTGCTGTGCGGACTTCTTAAAGCAGAAACTTATTTTTTTATACCCTCATAAATAACATTATCAGAAGTTTCTTTGTTGTATTCCTCGTGGCAATATGGACATAAACTGATGTAAAATAAGTAAAAGAACACAGAAAAACACCTTATAAAAGTTTATTTTTTAACAAACAGAATTACAGTACAAAAAACCTACTGCAATTTACATGCACCGTCAAATATAATAAAGGCATGAATAGCATCCCTTTTTCTTCAAGAAACAGTTTTGACTTTACAACTTAAAACTAAAGGCCAGTCTCTCAACACCGCAGCACGTCCTCAAAACACCAGCTCAAGTATATAAACCAAAGCAACCAAAAAACAAGTGGATCAGCATGAAGTATCAATGCTTCTGCAGAAAAACTCGGCACATGACGTGATCAGCATCCCTCTTTATAATGCCAAGTATACAGTTGCTGAGCATGCACCATCAGAACAGGCACAAACACGGATTTCAGAGCTGTGTATTAATCAGAGGAATAACCATTCAACAGATTTTAATTAAAGTCCTTCAAAGGTCCCTGCCGAGGCATCCTGCGTTTGTTGGCTTTTATCAAGTTAAAATAGTGAGGAGAAGATGAAGAGGACAGTATGAAGGTAAATAAGAACTGTTGTAGATTTGTAAACAATAATAATGATATAACTGGAGAGGGTAAAATTCCAATATAAAAGTAAGAAAATCCGAGATTTGAAGTGGTACATTTACAAGAAATAACTTGGATATTCTCTGGCATTGTGAAGTCAAAAACGACGAGATTAAAGTCAGAAATCTACAAGAAAAACTGACTTTCTCTGCCATTGTAAAGTCATAAATCTACTAGAATAAAGGCCAAACTGATGAGATTAAAGTTAAGAGAAAAAATACATTCTCTGCTTTCGTAGTCATGAATTTATGAAATGTATTTTCTGCGATTACAGAGCAGTAAACGTGCTAAAATAAAGACCAAATTTAAGGGATTGAAAATGGAAAATTATGAGATAAAACGGACAGTCTCTGACAGCCATAATGCAGTTTTTCTAACAAATTTATGACTTCACAACATCAGAGAATATCCAAGTTGTTCTCGTAAATTTCCAACTTTAATCCCTTAAAATGTGACTTTTTCGCTTGTAAATGTGAAATTTTTACTTCACAAATTCAGTATTTTACAATGAGATATTTTTCCTCATACTTTTTTCCTTGTAAATTATTATATTTTATTTATAGAATTTCTGACTTTTTCCTCAGAATTTTAACCTCTTCACTTATTATAATTTTTTTAATCTACATTGCACCTAACAAGTCGTCACAGGACAGTCAAAAGATGAGTTCAGAAATGTAGAACCAGCTCTCAAACCGTCACCAGAACCGGGAAATATTCAGGAGGTTTGGCACCGTCACCATTAACTCTGTAAGTGCCGAATTAAGAAGGTTTGCAACGCTAAATATGGCTTATATCTGCAAACGGTCAAACTTCAAGCACCACATCCCTGACCTTTAGGAGAACAGCAGATCACTGACCTGGTGAGAGGCCCTGAGTCTGGATTCTCTACATGATCCCTAAATCTGCTGAATCTGTGAAGTCTCATTCAAAGGGAAAGAAGCTGACGGATCTGAACAGGTCTGAGGGCGGCAGTTTAATACTGAGTCTTTGTTTCTTCAGGTTTTTAACAAGCCAACTACAGTTGCCGAGAGAGTCCAGTGCAGTTCAAGATGCAAAAACATGCTGCAAAGCAACAAAACATGAATCAAGTTGATAACACGTGTGCAAACAGCACACTGCAATTAGGAAATTCAGAAAACACTTTCATCAAAACGATAACACATTATAACGCAAACACACAACACAACACAAATACGCAAAACACAACACAACTGTCTCCAGGAGACTTGTTTGCGGGAGGTCACATGCTTTTCGATTGTATTACACTAAAGCTGTGGAAACCGGTGAGTGAAAATTGATATTTGAGATATAACTACGGACGAGTAAACCATGGCAATCATTTAGAAGTGCAGGAATTCATGCTCTCCAACAGTGTGTGTAAAATGTGGTTTATTATTTTGACGAGTGTTGTGTGAAGCGTCTTGGTAATTGCAGTGTGTTTGCAGGTGCGTCATCAACTTGATTCATATGTTTTATATTGGGCTCTCTCGGCCACCGTAGCCACTCTGAATGAAGGATCCTTATTAATAAAATCTGATGCTTTTTCCCTCAGTTGGGTCTTAAAATCTCAAGTTTCTCATCAAGTTTAACTGGGTTAGACGTCTACATTGTGTTATGACAACAGAGATCGGTAGATCTGGCCACTAGAGGGCGCCAGCGTTCAGTTTTTTGGCTTGGTCAAAATGAAAAACATTCGAGAGCCTTAAAGCCAAACTTCTGGTGAGCAAATGTTGGATCCCACCACCTTTTTTGACACTTGAAGAGCTTATGTCAGGCCACTTGGTTCAGTGGAAAATGCCCGGAATGAGTGTTTAATGCCATCTAAAAAAAACATCTCACCTATATTGAGCATTTGTAATGAGTGAAATCAGGAATGTTTCTTGCATTTTCTTAAACCGTATCCCAAACTCTCTCCAACTCACTCACACAAACAAACACACACACACACGTTGGCCCGCAGCAGGCGTCTCCTCCCGAGTCGATTAGAGGTGGTGATTATTTGTCGATGAGGCCGCTCTCCTTGAGTTTGAAGTAAAAGAACTTCTCCAGCGTGTTGGCGCACCTGCAGTACTCGCTGTCGGGGGGGTTGTACTCCCTGCAGTTGGTGATGACGCGCTGCAGGTCGGCGATGAAAAGCTTCTTGGTCACATAGTAGCGGTTCTTCAGGCGCTCCGTCATGGTCCTCAGGTCTAAAAGTGAGTGATTATTTGTCAAGATCTCGCTGTTCCTGGTGGTTTTAGTGATGCAGTGTTAGGGAGCGTCGCAAAACGACACCACTGTGTTTAAACAAATCCGTTATACAGTGTCTCCTCAGTCTCCTCCTCTCAGAGAAATATACAGATTACTAATCACACACTGATATCGGATCAGTACTCAGGATTGGCCCGGATATCAGTATCGGAACTGAAAAAGTTAGATCAGTACATCCCTAACCACCTTTAATAACGTACACGCCTGCAGATTTGCGTAAAGGTACAATCAGAGAACGCTGTAAGATCAGACTTACCGATGGGGAATCGGATGATCTCGTAGTAATCTGGGGCTTCAGACTTCTTTACTGGCTCCATGAATGGCCAGGCATCAGGATGAGTCTAACACACAAACACATTCTGCAGCTCAGACCCACTTCACAAATATGCTCAGATTTCAGAATAAATTTAGCCCAGATCGTAAGAACAGATCTTTACTTTGATCTGGGCCAGAAGATTCTTCAGGATGTTGTACAGCAGGTCGGGATCCTTCAGCTCTTTACTGCGACACAAAAGATTAACCAGCTTATAGTGAAAGCAAACAGGAGGAAGACTGAGTATCGAGTATAATCAGTAGGGCTGGGAAATTCATCGAAAGCGACATTCAGAACCTGTAATCAGTGTATTTTGATCCGTCATGATTACTGAAATTATTTTTTTAAATTCTGTTAATACTTTTAAGACCTACTTTCTCCAACGTTTCATTTACTGAACCTATGTGCGAAACTCCAATTAACTCTTTTTAATTAGAAACAATATCCCAGTTTTAATATTATAGTTGATCATATTTAACACTACAAACCTAGTCAGTGAACTATGAGAGCAAAAAACAATCCAAAAATCCCCAAAAGCAAAATAACTTCGTTAATCATAATCGAGGCAAAACCTTCTGTTGATCATGATGCTGATTTGAGGTCGTATCGCCCAGCCCTTCTAATCACTACATCAAGAGGAATTTTACTCTTGACTTACTTTTTCTCTTTGGCGCTGGGTTTCCAACCAGTTTCTCCTGGAGTGTGTGGAGAGAAAGAGGAGAGTGAGTGATGAAAGTGAAAAGTGAGTGATTATTTGTCATTGTGAACACACCACAGCACAGCACACAGTGCACCACAACCAAATGTGACCTCTGCATTTAACCCATCTGTGAAGGATCAGTGGGCAACTAACAAGCGCCCAGGGTTAGTACCTCAGTGGTAAATTTACCGGCCCTGGATTCGAACCTGCGACCTTCTGATCATGGGGCGAACACCCTACCGTTACGCCACCAACTGCCCTTTGTCATTGTGAACACAGCACAGCACCACAACCAAATGTGACCTCGGTATCTGACCCATCTGTGAAGGAGCAGTGGGCAGCTGAGATATGCAGCACCTGGGGAGAAGTGCTTGGGGACGGTGCCTTGCTCATTAGTACCTTTACTGGTCCGGGATTTGAACCGGAGAGCTTCCCATTACGGGGCTATTACACCGCTCCACTACCAACCGCCCCAAACTGATTTACTGCTGTTTTTAACATCACACACTTACTGATGCCAGGTATACTCTCTACAGGTATCTGTCGAACTCCCTCCTTGAAGCAGGTGAGTCCGGGGTAAACCTTTCTGATCTGGCTCTGCTTTCGCTCTATCAACTTCTTAATGATCTGCAGCCGAGAAACGTTAAACACACACACACACACACAACAAGTATTTAGAACACAGCGTTAATATATTAGCAACACTGAATAACATATATATGGAAGTCATTCCTCTAAAGACCCTTTTCTACATGATGCAGCACGTTTAAATGTGACCCTCCACAGCAAAACCAGTCGCAAATTTTCAAAATTGAGTTATGTTTGCATAAATCAAGCTTCAAAACGATACCTATATCGAATGAATCGGACGACATATGACTGAGATATCAACATTCAAAGGAGTCGGGTTTCTCCTGTCACGCCAAGTGAGAAACGGAGAAATCTGCCTTTGAAGTTGACTATCGCCGTAGCACTCACAGACGCTTGGTGCGGTCGCGGCTACGTTTGCATTTACGGTAGCCTACGCTGCATTCACAGCCACACGGACAGCCTACCTGCATTAGGTTAACTGGGGATAAATGGGATATCTTCACGCTAGTCAACCAGTGGATTTACCGTAAATATTGCAGTAGAGCGGTCAAAACAGAAACTTTTAACATTCTGCTGGAAATGAATTCCTCACCTCAAGAAAGTCACGTTTTTAGGATGGAAAAGGTAAGTTTTTCAGCGAAATTTATTCATAACAGTACAGTATAGACCTTCCACTGTTTCAAAACACTAAAAACAAAAAATCCAAAATTTTACCCCACGCAACATAAACGGTCGTTTTTCTCAGAAACCTCCGTTGCGACAAGCGACTGGTTTTGCCGTGGAGGGTCACAAATGTCCTTCTTTTAACACAGTGGAAGTGACGAAGATGATGTCTGACCTCTTTCTGCCTCTTGATGATGTGCGACAGCTCTGTGTAGGGGATTCTGGGATTGAGTTCGCACTCCATCAGCGTTGCTCCCTCGTAATCCTTAATGTAGCCCAGATAGCGGCTCTTTGGCACTTTGATGTCTTTGGAGAAGCCCTGAGAGTGAGAGAGTTAAATAAAGATAAAAACAATGATAAAAATACTGCTTTCATGGCACACACTGAACAGATCAGTAGTACGTGTGCGTTCACAAGAGAAAGGAGGAGAGGAAGGGAGAGATGAAGGTGAAAAGAGAAGGGATGGAGTCAGGGATGGAGAAAGGGAGAATAACGGAAGAGGGAGGGAGGGAGGGAGGAAGTGAGTAAGTGAGAAAGAGGAAAGGAGGGAGAGAGAGTGTGGGGAGAGGAGGGAAAGAGGGAGTAAGAGACGGAGAAAAAAAGAGAGTGAGGGAGAGGAAGAAAGGGAGTAAGATGAAGTGATAAAGAAGGAGAGAGGGAAGCAGAGGGAGAGAGTAAGGGAGAGAGGGAGAAAGGGGGGGAGGGAGAGAAAAAGAGAGAGAGGGGAAAGGAGAAAAATAGAGAGAAGGAGACGGCAGAGCGACGGGGTGAGAGAGAGAGGAAGGGGGAGAGAAAGAAAGAGCAAAAGGAAGGAAGTGGAGGGAGGGAAGGAGGGAGGCAGAGCGAGGGGGGGGGGAGGAGGAAGGATAATGGATGGAGGGAGGCAGGGGGAGGAAGAGAGAGGGAAAGAGGGAGAGAGGGAAGCAGACGGATGTAGCGAAAGAGGGATAGAGCGGGAAAGAGAGTAGGAGCAAGTGATAGAGGAGCAGAGGGGGAAGAAGTGAAGAATGAGGGAGAGCTAGAGAGCGAGAGCAAGGAAGAGAGTGAGACAGAGGGAAAGAGAGAGAAGGATGGAACAAGTGAATGAGAGAATGAAAGTAAGAGGAAGTGTTTTGTACCTGTTTCTTGAAGTAGCCGATGGCGTATTCATCAGCGTAGGTGAGGAAGTAGAGAATGCTGTGTTTAATGTGATACTCCTTCAGGTGGTTCATCAGGTGTGTTCCATATCCCTAACACACGCACGCACACACACGCATTAATCATCTCATCTTCTCATCAGAACGCATCTGAAGGTGAGCTGGGGCGTTTCCGTACCTTGACTTGCTCGTTGGACGTAACGGCGCAGAAGACGATCTCGGTGAAGCCCTGAGTGGGAAACATCCGGAAACAAATCCCTCCAATCACACGGCCGTCTTTGATCAGAGCCAGCGTCTTGTGCTTCCTGAGCAGAGAGTGAGCGTCAACACACACACCACATGTTTCTACTGCTGTCATTCTACAGTTCGAGCTGTCAGTCAAGAGTCGGATGAAGGACTCACGGGTCGAAGACGAGGCGTGTGATGTACTCTTTGGGCATTCGGGGCAGCTGGTGCGAGAAGACGTTCTGCAGCCCCACCAGCCACATCAGGATCTTCTTGTTGGACTTCTGGGAGAGCGAGTTGCCGATCACGTGGAACTCGATGATGCCGCGTCTCTCCTCCAGACGAGCCGTTTCGTCGCGTGCCGCGTTGGCAGACAGCAGACTTGTCTGGGGGGGGTGGAAATCGGGTTACCTTTGCTGCGTTAAACGCACTCGTTAGGCTCTAAGTGAATTAAATGAGTGTCACTGTGAACACCCTGAAGGAGTTGTGATTGTTGGACGGTGCCTCGCTCACGAGTACCTCAGTGGTGCCGCCGGTCTGGGACTTTAAACCGGCGCTCACGGTCTAAGTGTTACACTACCACCTAGAGGTGAGAACCCTCACCAATCCCCCGATTCACCCGTACTCGTGATGCAGGATTACTGTATTTATGCAGTGCTACTGACCTCAGGGCCCAGCATAGCGGCTGGGTCGGTTATGGTCATCATCACCTCGTTGACCAGCTCCATGGGGATGTCTCCCATAACCCTGATGCGCTTGGCGTCTTCCAGAGTCAACGCCTCCGGAAGCTTCCGTTTCTCTCCTGACACAAAGTCAAAGACACAGAGAGTTTCTTATGAGATCGCTGGCGTTTGTGAGGGTTCTTTTATCCCTTTATTTAAACGGTTTATGGAATACAGTCAAAAACATCTATAACAGCGTTCTCAGTCCCAGTCCTTGCGGCCCACCGCTCTGCACATATTCGGTATTTCCTGCACTGTCGCAGGCTAGTCCTCCATTGCTAATTAGCTAATCAGTAGCATCAGCTGTGCTGTGGGTCGGGAATGTTGAATCCGTGCAGAGCGGTGGTCCGTGAGGACTGGGATTGAGAAACGCTGATCTATAACACTTCGTTGTAGATAAACACAACTTTAGATGACCTTGGCAGGTAAATTCTCATGATTTCTGCGTTGTTGTCTCATTTCTGTATTATCTCTACCTTCACGCTCTTTGCATACTGAGTTCATTTCCGTTTTCACAACCATTACCTACATCACTAATAGACAGAAGTAAAGCCGTATGGTGTTTAGATGAGATGATTAGTGTACGTTTGTGTGTGTACCTGTGAGAGGTTCTGAAGGCGTTGTGTCCACGGCGGAGCCCGACGCAACTTTCCGGAGTGGAGAACCACACACAGACACTGGGCTCAACACTGCAGGAAGACACAAATATACACACACAAGCTCACTTGAAAATAACCTATAAAAGAATTCATTTATGGGATGATCTCAGTTTTCACTAAGATTCTGACATGTACAGCATTAAGTTTACGCATATTGTTGCAAAACATGATTTAACTGGGTTTTCTTTCATTCTAGTTATATATTATACTGTTTAAATGGATTAACTTTCTTTAGAATACATTTAAGAAAAGACATAAGCAAATATTGGTGAATACGACCTACTGGTCTCTCTCTCACACACACACACACCTGTCTGAGGTCCCAGTTGTGCTCCTTCAGAAGCAGGCATAGTAAAATCGGCGTCCCATATGGGTGAGTTCTCCCCGTAGATCTCTTCTTCCAACATGGAAAGAAACCTAAAATGCACCAAATTGAAATGTCAAAAGCTTATAATATAATAAATCATATCTATAATTTTGCACTTATAAATGCCACTCAATTCTATTTATAGATATTTTTATAGTCCTTAAACGTGGCATGTTAAAAACGTGGGTGTACTGTATGTGAGTGTGTTACTTGGGGAAGTGTGTGAGGATGAGCGTGCGTTTCTCTGGTGGAAGTTTGTCCTTCTCCACTCGGAACTTCTCCAGCAGCTGCCGGCGCGTCACCGTGAAGATGGACTTGAGCAGGCTTCGGCCGAACACCTGACACGTCTCGTAGCGCGGCAAGCTGTCGTTACTCTGAGGCACGTGACAGTAACACAGCCACCTGCATCACACAAACACACACACACACACACACACGTTATTATTCCAACACTAGGGGCCACTTGCTTTCCCCAAGACTGTGATTGGTTTTGCATAACATTTAATACGCAGAGCCAATCAGTTTCCTCCAAGTCTGAGATTAGCTGGTCATGAGGCAAATTTATAACGCAGTGTGATCAGCTAATCGGCTTTCTCCAAGATTGTGATGGGTTAGTTTTGAGACACATTTATATAACAGTGCCAATCAGCGTTCTTCAAGCCTGTGATTGGCTGGTTTGCGGCACATGTATAATGTAGCACCAATCGGTCAGTCAGCTTTCTGCAGTTCTGTGATTGGTTCGTTCTGAACCATATTTTTAACATCGCGCCGATCAGTCAATCAACTTTCTTCAAGTCTGTTATTGATTGTTTCTGCGGCACATTTATAACACATGACTAAGCCAATCAGCTTTCTCCAAGCTTGTGACTCGCCGATTTCGAGGCACATATAAAATGCAGTGCCGATCAGCCAATCGGCTTTCTCCAAGTCTGAGATTGGCTGGTTTTGCGTTAAGTTTATAATGCAGCCCCAAATTGAGTGAGTGTGAAGGCAGAGTTGAGCGCTTGTGAAAGTTCCATTGCAAAAATAACGCAATATTTACTCAGCCAGCCCAAACACACACCTGGTATAGTCTACTTTGTAGGCCGAGGCGTCGTCTTTCTGAGCGCGCTGGCGGAACTGTGACGGCGTTTCCAGCTTCCAGTAGTTGAGACACAGTAGGAACATTTTACTCAGCTCGTACATGGTCTGCCTCTCTTTAGGGGCCAAGTGACTGAACTTATATTGGACAAAGTTCAACACGCCCTGTGTGTGTGGGCGAGAGACCGAATAAAACAAATGTCTTAGAAAAAATGTGTAATACATTAACAAAGCAAGGCATATTAAACAAATGATCAGAAATGAGATCCTAAACAATAAACATGAACAATAACACACACACACCTGCTCTATGTTGGGCTTCTCAAACGGTGGGCTTCCAAGCGAGCCTTCCACCACGGGCTTCCCCATTTGCAGAATGCACTTCCTCAAAAGCTTCAACACAAAGCAAACACAGACATTAACATTAGAATCACTGTAGCGTCTGTATTTACACAGTAAGTGAGAATAAATCCGTTGCAGTCAGGGTTAAAATGAGCATCACCATGTGTTGTTGACCGTGTGTGTGTAAATGACCTGTGTCGGGGAATGTGTGTGTGTGTGTGTGTGTGTGTGTGTGCGTGCTTACCTTAAACAGGTAGAAATAGACCTGTTTGGTGTCCGTGTCTTCCTCTTTATGCACAGACATGAACAAGTTCTCAACATCCACAACCATCCCCAGCAACCTGTTAATCTCCTCCTCCGACACGTTTTCCAGGTGGGACACATGCTCCGCTAAACACACAGAATGAGAGACTTTTCGATGTTTCATCAGAACTTTGTGTCTTTAAGATGTGTAATAGTTACATCTGTGCAATTTGACGAAATGTATCAGATGACGTCTATCATTTCATATTGTACTCCACTGTTTATTTATTTGCTTATGGTATCATCTCCATGGAGTGGATGATGGTTTGCAGTGGTCATCACGGAGCCACGCAGACGTGGACTAAATGACGTAAATGTACCTAAGGCGTGTCCACAGCTGCGGCAGGCTTCGCTCAGGTTGGCTGCCTGCTGCTGGAGGTCCATCCGGGTGGCGCTGGGTGGATGAGGGTTCTTCCAGCCATTACACTTACACGCTTCATTAGCCTGAGAAGAGCAGAGAGTGACACTTTAAGATGTGTGTTCACACACTGATACAGACCAGCATAAGAACACATACAATTTAACACAGTAAATATATAATTATCACATTTTGAAAGTAACTTGCCCAACACTATACATATACTGTACACATACACACACTGTATATAGGTTATGATGCTTGCTTCTGGACCTAGAGGTTGTGGGAAGACACAATATATATAACTGAATGACCAGTTATATCCATTGCCATCCACTGAGTCCCTGAGCAATGATGTATGTATGTTTGTGTGTGTATGTATGTGTATATATGTGTATATATATATATATATATATGTGTATATTATATATATATATATATATATATATATATATATATACATATATATATATATACACAGTTTATACTATGTATGTAAGTTATATATGTATATTAGGCATTTTGCAGATTATGAGTATGAGTGTTTAATTTTAATCATCATCGATATTAAGTAATTACAAGTTGCGCTACATTGGTTCCACTGCCATCTTTCTTTGTGCTGCCTTGCTCGACTCGACATCGCTACATCATGTTCTGCCCACAACAGTCTCTGATTGGCATTATGTCACACGAGACCTAGGTTATGGAGAGCACACTGAGCAGCTTTGCTTTCTTTACCACAACCTGCTGCTGCTTGAATTTGGAATACTAAAACATTTGTTTTAAATTTAAGTTTCACAGTTTTATGATGTTACTTCTGGTTTACCTATATGTAAGTCTTTTTCCTCATCTCTACTTTAGAGGGGTTTTTTTCATTTTACAGCCTATGTATATATTTCATATTCTATGTGACTCTAATATTTATATATTTTTATATATTGTTTACTTATGACTCATCTGTTTAAACTGTAGGACTGAGCCACGCTTCCTCTTTAGAGATGACAAGGTTTACTTTTGACTCAAATGTTTATTTAATATTATTCAAAGTTAAAAAACATTGTAAAAGGTTTAAGTATTTATCAACTCTAAGGTTGGTTTAAATAAGTTTTGAGTTGGTGTAAAATGAATAATTTTGACAGAGATTTTCATTTGTCAAATCGTTGCCCCTGTTAACTATATATATTTCCCCACACACACAATTATGTATATGTATATACTGTGTGTGTGTATGTACACACACACATTATATATATATATATATATATATATATATATATATATATATATATATGTCAAAATGATCAACCTACACAACATAAAGAAAATATGGCAGCAGAGACTACGAACCACACTGATAACCACACTAACACCTAAACTACATTCTGACGATATAATCTGAGTTTTGTCAGGCATCATTAAGCTCTCTCTGCGTACAGACGTGAATAAACTGGATATTGTGAGTATCAGACTGAGAAATCTTCATGGTTAACACAAGTCTGACTCTCTCTAACTCTTATTAGCCTCATGAGTCTGCACAAGGCGGGCGGGACACACCGGTAAGATGCATTAGCCTCCCATCCAACGCTGCCACAATAAAGCGGGCTAGCTTCTGCTAAGCTAAACTAAACTAAGCTAAGCTAGCGGATGCTAGGCTGGCTACCTTGCAAGCGGAAAACACTCCGAGTTTCTCCAGCTTCTTGGCCCTGGGAAAAGCCCGGACCTGCGCTTTCTTCTGACTCGCCCACTGTTGTTGACTGAGGCCGGGCCGCGCTGGGTCGCTGCTGCTGCTGCCGCTGCTGCCGCTGCTACTGGAGCCCGAGCCCGAGCCAGGACTGGGTCCAGACCCGGCTGAAGCAACGCTCTGGCCCGCTTGAAGGCGCGGCTGCCCCGAGGCCTGCACCGCCGGTTCCGCCATGTCAGCGCCGTCGTTGCGCCTGCTAGTGAGCCGCGACTGGGCTTCGCTTCCGCCCTGGTTCATGGGTAATGTAGTCAACATGTAACGCAGATGGTGTAGTATTCACATCCGCCACTGGGAAGCACTACAGCTACTGGTAGGAGTGTGAATCAAGTTTCATAACAATTTCGAGATCGATTAATTCCTAAATCACACGACAGAATAAGTCGCCTAAAAACCCTAAAGGCCACTTACCTTTGACCTTTCTCTTAAAAATCATTTATCTTTAATACTGTACTGAATACGTTAACAGTATGTTATGCATTAAACAATTAATTGTGTGATATATTAGGTTTGTTATTGGGTATTTACACTTTTATGCAGTCTTAAAATGACTCAGCGATTTTTACAGAATTTTATTTTTTTCCCTTTATTTTATAATTAGCAACGTAACTTGAAAAAAGACGCAGGCTGAAACGACGTAATCCGGGGTATTACTGTATATAGATTTAACAGTAATTGTATAAATACCAGAGGTGGAAAAAGTACTGAAAAACTGTAATTAAGTAAAAATGTCTTTAAATTCTACTCAAGTAAAAGTACCCATCTAAAAATCTACTCGAGTAAAAGTTTTTAAAAAAAGTACTTAATTTAAAATTTACTTTGAGTAAAAGTTACTTTCAATTACTTGATGTAAAAAAAGGACTAGCCATAAATCCAATTCAGCACTAGTTGTTTTTAATCAACTTTTCTGCGGTATAATGTGCAAACTTTGTTGAGACCACCCCATAAAACATTTTCAAGTACAAGTGGCATAAGTTGCATAAACAAACTCAAAGTGTCCGGGACACTCACATTTTAGACAACTGAGCTATTCCATAGTGACACTGTGTAACACTTTTATAGAAAATATAATTGACAAATTAACTGCATAATGTTTACAACCTGTCGAGAGGTATAACGTGCAAACTACCTCTTGCTCGGCACCAGCCATCATCCAACGATAGGCTACATTAAAAAAGTGGGAATGCCACGCGCAATTTCCCTTCAGTTCAGGCGGATTGTTTTTTCCCCCCCATTTCATTTTTTACTCAGTAACGGGTTTTTTTTTCCTCCAATGTAGCAAAGTAAAATACTTGGGTCAAAAAATGTACTTGAGCAAAAGTAAAATGACCTGTTTCAAAAACTACTTAAAAATTACATATTACTCACAAAAACTACTCAATTACAGTAACGTGAGTAAATGTAATTCGTTACTTTCCACCTCTGAAAATAGCCACATTAAAACAACAAAATAGGCTTGAAATATTTCATTTTAAAAGTAATGAATATAGCATATATTAAGTTGAGTTTAAGTTGAGTAATTTGTCATTGTGAACACACCACAGCACAGCACCACAACCACATAGCCACATGAACTCTGCATGTGACCCATCCGTTAAGGGGCAGTGGGCAGCTTTTTTCAAGAGTCTGGCTGCAGACCTCCTCTGTGCGTAAATCTCCTGTCAGTACTCTCCTCTTAGGGAAAGGAAATGACATCATAAATAGAACTACGGTTATGGTTATGGTTAGGTGGGTTCTTCGTCCTTGTGCGTCATTTCCTTTCCCTCATAGGAGATGTACTGACAGAGGAGCATACCCACAGAGGAGGTCTGCAGCCAGACCCTGCTCGCTTTTCATGGCAGCGCTCAGGAAGGGTACTTTGCTCATGAGTACCTCTGTCGTACCTGTACTGGTCCATGCAACCTTGCAATCACTTGGCCAATTCCGTAACCGTTACACTACAAACTGCCCCTAGTTCCTCACAATATTCTAATATTGTCAATATTCTACTTTTTTAGATGCACAAGTGAGATACTAACATGGTCACCTGGGCATTTAATCTAGCTAATTTCCATGACTAGGCTTTACTAATTATCCTTTATTATCTACTTCAATGGCACATTTATATGTTACATGAATTCTTTTCTATACATTACTACCCCTATATTGGCTATTTTATTTTTACTTTAATCAACTTTCTACAATATTATTTAAATCAAAGACATTTTAACTAAGACATCCTATGGAAATAATTATTTAAAAACATTGATTAAAACATTAGCAGAATAAAGCAGAACAGCACAGATGTACCTTCCCCTTATTTATTGGTAAAATTATTTTTGTCTCCACCATCCACTGATTCCCACAAAACATTCGTCCAAACCCTATGAATATGGATCCGGACAACTGTTGTGATTTGTTGTGCTAATTCACAAGAGATGGACAAAATACCAGTCAAAAAAAATGGAAAAGTAAATGTGGAAAACCAGGACGACCTATAGGGGAAGCAATGACAAGAAAAAACATGGGAGAGGATGAGAGACAGCCAGTGCACTCAGAAAAGACCTTCATTACAAAAATCATTTCACAGAAAACAAAAATATCAATGTAATACTCCAACAAAAAAGAAAGAAGATAATGATTGATCAGATTTGGGAAGGTACTGTATTGATAATGGCTAATGATTGGGAATAACTTGAGCAGAAAAATGGAAGAAAAATACAGAGTAAAAATACAGTTAGTTACTGTTGTCGATACACGTACGTTGTCATCATTTTGCGTAATAATTTTGACGTCAAGTTTTGAGTGAATAGTTTAAAAAAAAAATCTTTGATTAATGCTAAAAGACACTGATGTTATGATGTCCGTTAATGCATTACGCATATACAGTCTGTCTATCTCACATATATAAATGATTGGGGGGGAAACTAGGCTATCAAATCATACTGGTTATTATTCATTAGTTCTGGAGTAGTGACAGTCATAATAATAATTACAATAATAACAATAGTAATAATGAAGAATAATACAGAATCTACACAGTGGCTGAGCATCAAGGGAATAAAACATCCTCTCGTTCCTTTTCTCTCTCTTTCCCCACTCCACTCATGTCTCAAAGAAATGGACAAGAAAGAAAGAAATGAAACAAGCAGGAATACAGTGTGCCAACTCCCCCCCCCACCCCCTGGACAGAGACAGAGAGAGGGAGAGAGAGAGAGAGAGAGAGATCAGCCAAGAAAAGCCGTAAAGACTGGACTGAAGTGAGGGGGGACAGGAGAAAAACAGTGGAAGAAAAGGCCTGTTTTCCCACCAGCAGCAGTTCCGATTTTGTTTAGGTGTGACAGATTTGATCGTTACATTCCCTCCTCATTTTCCCAAAATTGTGTCATCTGTAAGCACCAACTCTCTATTTGGTGTACGGTTATTTACTGTATTTTTGATAAAGGCCATCTGATTGCTGAACAGAACTGTTATTTAAATTTTGAGTCTGTCTCAGCTAGAGGGGGAAAAATTGATGGAAATATTTACAGGTTGCTGTGAATAGCGATGAACCCCCTTTTGGTCAGCTGTGATGTCGAATCGTTTGGACTGTTTTATTGTTGGTTGTTTTGTTTGTGCATCACAGTCTAACTGACTTAGGGTTTCCAGTTTGGGCTGTCAATAGACGTTAACTGTCGAGACTATGAGTTGGTACTGCGTTTTATCATTTCTCTGCGTTGATCCTCGGCCCGCGGCAACCCGGATGATTGGTTCCGATTGGTTAGTTTCCACCTCCGCAGCACTGGCCAGATCTGCCCTGAGGTGCAGCTTCCTGCAAGTCGACTCCGCTCCTGACCCGACCCCCTGAACCCGGACCACCCTGAGGCTCATTCTTCGGGAGTTTCTTAGCTAAAAAGAAAAAGAGAAGTGTTAAATCGTTAAGCAGATTCAATGATGATTTCTTTATTTATAAGTAGGAGTGTGATTAGATCTTGCGATATTAACATTTCTCATCAAGGTGAAAAGCTGTCTCACGGAACAGTATATTGATATTTTTCTGCCAAAATTCTGAGCCTGCAGTGGAATTTTCACCAGCAAAATCTGGCGTCTGTACGTGTTCAACTCCACCTTCACGCTCGCTCCACTTGGTACTGCGTTATAAATGTGGCAAAAACAGAGCCAATCACAGGAGAAAGCTGATTGGCTGATTTGGTCTCCAATCAGGTAGCTAATCTGGTTCCAAGTTCATATAGCGAATGGCAACAGGATTATCTGCACTTACCGATGGCCATGAAGATCTCATTGACGTTCATGGCGGTCTTAGCAGACGTCTCCATGAACAGCAGGCTGTTGTCATCTGCGTATGCTTGTGCTTCCTGTTGGAAATGTTTGGAAGTTTAAAAACCATGTAGCTTCCTGATTTAAATGCTTCCTTGTATGTCCACACACACTTACCTGGAAATCAACAGCTCTCTTGTTGGCGAGGTCGGCCTTGTTCCCAGCCAGAGCAATGACGATGTTGGGACTGGCCTGTCTCTGGAGCTCCTTAACCCAGTTCTTTGCTCGAGTGAAAGTGTCCTGAAATGAAACAAGGGAATGAACAAAATGATGCATATACGTTTAAACAAATTTAACCTTGTGAGAGCTTGGCCTGCAAAGCTGTGTTCCGATTCCGATATTTAGGCTTTGGGTATTGAACGATCTCGAGTCCCTTTCCGGTACCAGTTTTTAACCTTTACAGTCCTAAGAGAATTTGGGGCGTTTGTCTATACAAATCTGAATAATTGACTCACTTTGGCCTACACCTCATTTCGGACTAATTTTTGACATGATGCCGTTCCACACGAGAGTCGCTTGGCATGATGGCTTTCCACACAGTAACGAGACGAAACTTGCGTCTTGGAATAAACAATGAAAACATTAAGCAAACGGCTGTACTGTGAGTAGAACACTGGTTGTTTTTGTTGTTTATCAGCTAAAATAAAGTTTGGTCTCTAATATAGTGAAATTTTGGACTGAACTAGAGCACTATTACATGTTGGAATTCCCTGTTAGAGACGCACGTGCTAATAAACACAGAGAAGAACACAGATATGGCGTTGGCGAGGAAATGAAACAGATTAATCGTGTATAATTTGCTTTTGGGGTTGTAGTGTGTTGCACTCTCGTCATTTCTATATGTAGGAATTAGCATGAATGTCAAATCAATTGATCGTGCCCGCATACGCATACGTAGAAAAACATACAATTTAAACACTGGCTTCATGCCACCGATACCCGATCCAGCTATTTGAGTCATTATCGGACCGATATCCGATATCAGATCGGTGCATCCCTACTCTCTGTGTCTACATTCAAGTGGTTCCGTGGTGACATAAACCTTCCAAACCCATCAACAAATATTACTGTAAACAGTGTATTTTGCCACACCATGAAATAAACAATATGAAACCATAGACATTTTTATTTCATATCTGTTATCGGGACTGTCTTGGCATTTTCCACATCAAATATACACACACACGGCATACATGTCTAGCATGTTCTTTTCCAACAATATAAGCCAATAAATGTGACCCCGCCTGTGAAAACCCAGCTAAAGTCACCAGATCTAAATATGAGATAAAAAGCGTCAAAGTAGTCATAGTGAGAAAAATGACAAAAATAGGCAATATGAGTTTATTGCTGAAAATGTACTCAGGTTTCAGGATGTAACGACTGGAATTTCATTTCTAACATGATAAATAGTGAAATTTGTTATTTTACTGACACTACATTTCCATTTTTCTCGGAAAAATACCGTAACTTTGCTTCGTGAACATTGCTTTTCTAACGTCTTTAGGATTACTTTCTGTGCAAAAACACCTAGCGATTTGGGTTTTATTCTATTTCTTCTCTATCATTAGAAAGTGCATACAGACCTTAAATTTCAATGCGCATTCGCTGCAATCACGGCAGATCAAGAGGAGGCAGAAAACTTGCGACTTTAGCCGGGTGCCGCTCTCTGTATGGATTGCTTCGTGACACTGCGCACGCGTCAGAATCAGCTCATTACTTTTCGATGGACGAACGTTTTGTCAAGCTAACCAGCCTATTCTGTTGACATTTTGTTTGCTACCTCTGAAAAAGAACGTGTGTGCGTGTCGGTGTGAGTATGTGTGTGTATATGTGTGCACTCGCGCCCATCAGGGTGGAACCTTAAAGAGAAGGTCCGTAATCGCGCGACCATTCATTTCAGTGTTATTGGTTTGCTTTTTCACCGTGCACATCGTAAATAGACCAATATTGCACAATAAGTATCAGAATTTTCCCATGAATGTCACATATCGCTGGAAATGGGGGAATGTAAGCTTTAACTTGGCATATGACACATAGTCAGGATAATTACAGTTTGACGGTGCATGAGTGGTTAAAATGTGTTTTTTAAATTAAAAAAATGTTTTTCTGAGCCCGCAATTTGCCAAATCTTTGACGTGGTCGTACTCGGTCCGAATTAAAGATATCAATGTACGATTGTCATAAAATGTTCCTTACATTATGTAGAATGACTTTATGTACAAAACAGAAAATCGTCATAAAATGACTTCAGCCGAGATATCACAGGCAGGGTCACAAATAAAGATGATTATTTTCAACTCTGTGAGGAACCGATACTGAAGGGTGGATGACGTAAAAGGCTATAGCTCCGCGACTCGCTGTTGTTCTCTGTCTTAAAATAAGTTGAACTAATGCCAGCAGGAAATGTGAGTAAGCACAAAAGATGGTGTGTGTTCACAGAGCAAAGGTCTGTCTGCACCACTGTGAATATGATCAGCCTCAGCAGTTAGTCAGCTGAACGCTTACTGCTCAACCTGAGGTTCCAAATCAAGACTGTACAAATATATGGTGTGTGTGTGAGCGTGAAGCAATTCCTCTGCTGATGGAATGGAATGCAGCACCTCACATGACCTGCCATTTGGCTGTAGAACAAAAGCACCGTTTCTAGGAATGTCAGATCTACAGGGGGCTGCTTTAAAAGGCTTTACGTCACTGAGACGTGCAAAATGATCCAACATGTCTCCTGTAAACTGTCACGATGACTTGTGTTTGGACTACAAAACTGGTTTTGTGCTGTGTTCACGACGACAAACAATCCCTTACCTAGATGACTGCGCATGTGTATAGGTTTGAGATTTTGCCGCCTTGTATTGTCCATACGCATAAAGGTGTGTGTTTGTGTGTTTATGTATACTGCATACTTACTGTGTTAGTAATGTCATAGACTACAATGGCAGCCTGAGCTCCTCTGTAGTACATCGGGGCCAGGCTGTGGTATCGCTCCTGTCCGGCTGTGTCCCAGATCTCAAACTTTACTGTCGTATCATCCAAACAGACTGTCTGTGTGAGGAAAGCAGCTGCAGAAGAGAAACAGAAATAAACTTATTATTGTCTGCAATCATGTGTTAGGTGAGAAGTATGCATCAATACAAATGCATGGAAAGCCAAAGGTGTCACAATTCGCCTTAAAGACACCTTATTGGGCTCTAAAGGTGGCACCAATCCGATACGTGGATGGGATATCATCCCAATAATGACTCAAAGAGCTGCATCGGGTATCGGTGGCATTGGGCCGATCTATGAAGCCGATCTGTAAATGTGCACACGCTCAACTGGTTCTGCATGGGACGTGTTACCGCAGTAAAGCTGGTTTATTGTTCGACATTTACACTAATTCCTACATACTGATATGACAATGAGCAGAACACGAGACACAACACACTACAACCCCAAAAGCACATCACACCACTATGCTGTTTCATTTCCTCAACACCACCAGCTCTCACTCACAATCTCTGTGTTCCTGATGGTTTTAGCGCCACAGGATTAGGGACCATCACTAAATTACACAACTTTGTTTAAACCAATCATTTTTGAGATGTTATTTTAATAATAAATAATTTAGCGTATACATATGGGTGAGTAATTATTACATTGCTTTAGTTGGAAAACTGTATTTAAGTCAAGTATTTCCTTAAGCACAACAAAATAATCTCAGTCATGTCTTTAGACATTTTTAAAGCATTTCTGTTTTTAAAAAAATAGATTCACGAGACTGTATCGGATTTGTATCGTATCGGCAGACGTCAAATTTACAATATCGGTACTGGTATCATACATAAAAAAGTGGTATCGTCGCATGTTTCTAGAGCGCCATAAAGAGTGTTGCCTTTTTGCAGCCATTGTACGCCATTAAAAAGCGGCATTTGACCCAAGTCGCTAGAGCAACGAATAAAAAGGCATAAAAACTGGTGTTTTACTGTCAACTGCGTAAAAATATAGGCAAATTTGGCACCTTTGACATTCCATATGAAGGTGCAGAGGGTCTTGAGCAGTTAAGTTGAGCATGCACAGACGCAAGATTTTGCTTGCAAAAGTTCCAATGAATTTAACAGAAAATGTGCTTAATGTGATATATATCGTTATCAGGAAACGAAATGACGTACATCAGGACATGAGATTTTGGTCATATCACACAGCTGTATGATCTTGTCAGTCAACCAGAAGAGCAAAAAACAGACATTAAAAACAAAGACTAACATAATCATTGATTAATCTGAATCAAGGTACAAGGTTCAAATAATCCTGATATTGACTTGATGACATATCGTCCAGCCCTAACTCACACAGTTTTACGGGCAGAAGTAAAATGTCACAAGGCTGATGTCAGGCAACACTGAAGAAGTGAAAACCAAGAACGGTCAATACAGAGATTAAAAAAGGCCTGTGACGAAGTTCTTTCGTGTTAAGTTAGCAAGTCTGACCACATGAGCACTGCTCACAAACGCTGCCTATCAACCTTTAACCTACCTGAGGACAAAGATTAAAAATTAAGGGAAGGAGGGAGGGGGAAAAAGAAAAAAAAAGAATGGCTAGAAGAGGGAATGTGCTGAGCCTTTCCGCACGCTTCGGCTGATGTAAGCATGTGGTATCCTGTACGAGCTTTTACACTCGACTTTTCTCTCAGCTTCCCTCTGCTCTGAGTCAAAACAGCTGACTGGACGTTCACAGACCGACAGACATCTACGCTGCCTTTGTCTAGTGACAAACTGACCGCAATCGTTTAGCAAAATCCTTGCTGGTATTGAAGTAAAGGTTGAGCGATTTTCGCTTTTAAGCACTGGTATTGAAACACATTATAGCTAGTTAACGGGTCGATAGCCGATATGCAAAAATTGAGAAAATCTGTCAAAATTTTACCAACACCAAGCTCAGCTGAAACTCTCCTCTCGCTTCTTCTCCTTCTCTGAGTTTCATGCTGTGCTCGTGTGTGAGAGACACGGCATCAGGGTTGATTGGCTACTGCTTGTGTGACATCTAGCCGATCAGAGCCTGTTGTGGGCGGGACATTAAATAAAGCAGCGAGTCGAGAGCAAACAGCACAGAGAGAAGAGACGGCAGTGTAGCCAAAGTAGCGCACCTTGTAGTTTCTGAATACTGGTGATGGTCAAAATTACACGCCAATACTGATAATCGGCAAAATGCCTAATATTGGCCCCCGATAAACGCTTGACCCTTAGTGAGAAGTACAAGAAAAAAATGAGTTCCATGACAGTGAGTAATGAGAAATATTTTTAAAACAATTAAAACAGATTTTAACGGTCTAAAAGTATTGTTAATGTAATATCTGATATATTTAAATATTTACTTGGTTCTGTTTTATTATGTTCCTTGGATTTACATCTGTGTAATGAAAGTGTTGCTTCATATTAACAATGTAAAAATGGCAGGTAAAATAAGCTGAAGCTTCAACCTACATCTTGTTTGGTCATTACATGCTTGGTTACATGCTATGCAGCAAAATAACGGTGTGTTATGCTGTGTTCACAAAGTCATAATCTGCTGAGCATTTTGCAACTTTACCAGAATTTCTTAAAACAGAAGACACTAAAATGATGGTCAGTATAATCCAAAATCACAGAAATCAAACATTCCTGCTTGAGTGTGCACACACACACACACATCCAGGAAATCCCATTGTCGGACTGTTTCCTCTGCGCTCAGCACAGGCTGAGTAATTTCTTCCTGTCAGCGTTCCTGCACGGAGAAGCAGCAGCTCACGTGTTCATGACGTCATAGAGATAAAGACGAGGAACTTGATTTAAAAGTGAGCTCCACCAGACTGGCACTGTTTTAAACGTTTGCACTGTGTGTGCAGCTCTCCGGAAATTCACTGATACAATCTTGATACCTTACAAGCTTTTTAAATAGAAGAATCTGTGGACAAGTTGTTTGAAATATCTATATATAATATGCCATAGATGGTGCAAAGAAACTGCTAACAAGCAACTAGCTAAAATCTATATAATAATATAAAACTGCTTGATTTTATTTTAGTCCTTCACTTTCACAGTATCTGTCTTTATGGACCTTTTCCAGCACAAATGCACTACATTTGCACCAACAGCTACATATCAACATGCATAAACACACATTATTTCTGACTTAAACACAGCGACATGTAGACACCAAACTGCACCGATTTGTGTCTGATCAATGTTAATATGCTCATATTAATACGCTACATCAATACGCTGTAACTAAAAGTTACCCTTACACCTTGTGACCACAGTACTGTAGCCGTTGAATAAATCATAAAATTAGAGCTGCATCTTGTGAAGAACCACTGCAACTGTAATCATTTTGAACACATTAGTTTGGCAACAGACCGAGAACCACTTTGGTTTCCCGTCCGTTCTGCCACTACATGTGTGTATTTTCTTCAGTCATTTTAGGGTCCCTTAAAATATGCAGGCTTTCATTAGAATAAATATTCCAGTTTTAATAATTGAACATACACACTAGGGTTGCACGATATGGGAAACATTATTTTTCATGTCGATAAATGAGTCAAGCCTGAGCACATGCAGAGCTGAGCCGGTAAAGGCAAGATATTTTGATCACCAAAGTTCCACTGAACGCTCAGAATTTTGCCACAAAATTAACACGTCAAGTAAGTGTGAAAGCAGAGTGGAGCATTTCGAGTGTAGTGCACAAGATTGTAAAAAAAAAGTAACTTCCCGCTCTATGCGGTATACCAAGTCAAACAGGGCCTGTGTGACTCTCCGTGTGCACTACCTAGTGCGTAGAGAGCCGTTAAGCTACAACCCCAGCTATTTCCTGAGATGCATACTACCACATAGAAAAGTACGTATAGTATTAGTAGTATGATAAGAGCGCCTTACCTAGCATACTATGAAGTGCGGGAGTATGCAGCTCGGGACACAGCCCGTATTGTTACTCACTTATATTATCTACTACCTTGCCAACTGATGGTCATCCAAGTGACTGAAATAAATTCCACCCACTTCCTCAATCAGAAAAACCCCACAGGCGGACACACAGAGGCAACTGGGCCCTATGCTCACCTCCGATGGTGCTCTCCTGGTACTCGTGGAACTGGCCCTTGACGAAGCGCAGGACGAGGCTGGACTTCCCCACGGCCGACTCGCCCAACAGGACCAGCTTAAACTGGCAGATCTTGTTGCCGGCGGCAGCGGTAGCGCCGTTCGTCCGCGCCGGACCTCCTCGCCCCGCCATGACGACGGGCCGACCCAGGAGACGAGAGGGGAGGAGAGGAGAGCAGAGGGGAGGGCGGGCTGGGTTTAAGGCGCCGCTGGAGTGGCCGACGTAACAAGAGGAAGAGAGAGCCTGGGTGGAGCAGTGGCGCAGAGGCGAGAGAGGGAGGCACCAAGACCAATCGAAAGCAGAGGTGGAGGCACTGATGAAGTGTTCTGGAGAAGAGAAGAAAAGAAAAGGGAATAAGCAAAGACTAGTGGGAGTAACAATACATCGATCCACAGTGACATCAATTCAATCATCAGCAAGCCCATAACATCACTCCAAAATGAAAACACTTGCTCACTTAGAAAAATGTCAAATCATTCTTACTTTAGAACGAGTTCACTGAATTTACAGAAAATGTATTACACTGTGATATAAATCATTATCGGGATACAAGATTTTGGTCATAAAACATCGGCAGTGAAAGTGAAAGTTCCGCTGCACGCTCAGAATTAAGGCACATATATAACATCATACTGTTCTCCGTCTACATCCACATGGTGCCGTGGTGACTACTGCAAACCCTCATCCAAATCAACAAATATTCACATAAACTGTGTACGTTGCCACACCATAAAATAAACAATAAAGTATAATATCAAACAATAGACGTTTTAATTATCATCCAGTATATTTTACCATATCACTCAGCCTTAATATCAATCGCTGACTCCTGATTTCAATCAAATCAAAACCACAGAGCAAACGTCGTGATATCAGCAATTTAGACGTTAAGTCATGAACTGAATCAATATATTGTATTGTGATGAACTTTACATAATAATCTACACCTTTGTCAATACACTGACTTACCTTGTGTGTAAAATTTCTTAATTTCTCTTGATTTTATAAACCTGAAATTACTTGAACACTCTTGAGGAACAAACTCAAGCACATTTCTCTACAAGCTGTACTTGTATGAAAGGGACAAATAAAGAATCATGATCATATTGCTCCCAAATAAAACTTTTTACAGTTCGTTATCTTCACTTTTTAGTTTACTACCTAATTCTAAAAGATTTCCATTCCATATGCATGATTAATATCAAATCAACAATCTAGTAGCAACAACGTTCGCATTCATTCACTTCTAAAGGCAATATCTGGGGCACACAAACTTTTATTTCAAACATCATATCGGTCTTTTTTTCTAACCTCACCGCATTTATCAGCGACTCCAGTCACAATAATCTCCACTGCATGAAACAGACCTTGAGGTCAGCAGTTATTTCCAGCCTCTGTTTAAGCCAGAGCGACACACAAACCAACAGCGTGCTGTTTTTCCTGAGCAGGTGGGAGGAGAACGACGTGGCGTTCCACTTAACGCTGCTTTCCTCTCTCAGCAACAAGCGATAAAATGCCCAGAGGACTGAAAAATCGTGATACACATGAAGATTAATCCATCGGCCTGTTTCTTGGGGTCTCCGGGTCAAATGAAGAGTTTAGTGGTTAATTTAGGAGAGGATCAGCATGTTGTTACAGACCTGAATCATCAAAAAAGGGTGTCTGTGTCGATTCTGCTCAAGTACAGTGTGTTTGTAGCAAACATGTACCAGTACAAAACTAGAAAAGTCATTTATTTAGATGATTAAATCCTTAGATGATTTAGAGGAAATTTCAAGGTATTGAGATATATATCGTGTATCGTGACGTAGCTTAAAAATATCACGATATTATTTTTATGCCATATTGCCCAGCCCTAATTTGAGGTCATATCGCCCAGCCCTAAGCCAAAGCTGTCTGTTCTTTCCACAACGGGCAAAAACCCCAGATAACACAACAGACAGAGAGAGATAACAGAGGGTGAAGCAGCATCCAGTACTGTAGAAGCCTGATTAGAGGTAAGAAATCCACCAACACGGCAGTTACAGACTGCAGCTTTCTGTCTGGACTCTAGCGTTTCTGTTCAAACTTTTCCAGTTCCGATACCGATACCTGAGCCGATCCGATATCAGTGTGTAATTAATATAGTGTCTATTTCTCTGTGAGGACGAGACTACGGAGACTGTGTATAACATTTGTTTAAACACAGTTGTGTGATTTTAACACTGCAGCACTAAAACCATCAGGAACAGCGAGATCTCCAGCAAGACCTGGTGTAGTTAAGCACATTAAACAGTGGAATGGTGTGATCTGATCAACTTTTGGGGTTGTAGTGTGTTGTCTTGCTTGTTCTGCTCACTATCCTATCAATATTTTGGAATTTAGAATTTCGTTTAGTGTGGATATCAAACTGAAGTGGAACATTAAGCCATCTTTACCGCTGCCCACACAGAAGCAAGCGCCTCGTTTAAAATGCTTCGTTTAGTCGTGAAGCAGCTTTAAACCAACTTTGCTACCCATGTATTACCAAGTACACAAACCTTTATTATTACAGAGCTGGCCAGTGTTACCCACACGCCATCCAGCTGTTTAAGTCAGTATCGGAATGATATATCGATATACGTATTAGATCGGTGCTTCCCTACTGGGCTCTTAAGTCAGCATTAGGAGCAAAAAGGAAGAAATCACAAAGTCAGTGTGAGGGAGGGCGAGGGAGCGACGTTGGTAGTTATAGTCGACAAAAAGGTTTGAGTCTAATCCTCAGCATGTGACAGGAGTTTAAAGTGTTGGCTAACTCACATGGTGACTGGCAGTCCTGGGTCATAAGAGACGTGCAATCAAACCGGGGCAAAACCGGGCTGTGTGGCCGGCAAGGCTGAGCAATTAATCAAAACTAATATTCCAGACCTCTAATCAACATAATCTTGCCCATGACTACTATTTTTAAAATTCGGTTAATACTTCCCCCAATGTGTCAGCCAACCTCAAATCAATATCCCAATCATTATTTCGGTTTGGTTGTTTTTATTTGTTTTCGGCATCATAGTTCACTGTACTGTAAATATGCTCAACTATTAAAGTTGGGATTTTTTTATGAAAGTTTTTAAATGACTAAACGAAAAACACACACGTAGTAACAGACTGGACGGAGCAGAGTCACATGACAACACACGCACTATTATGTGCTTCAGTGGACACAACATGAACACATGCCGGCAAAAGTGTTAATGGAATTAAAATGAAGGAATTTCTAAGAATAATCAAAATAATCATCACGGGCAAGATTATGTTGATTAACGGTTTTCAATGTCAGTTTCAATTAATTGCCCAGCCCTACTTCATGTACTGTCCCCTTGTGTGTTGTCGCATGATTCTGCCATGACGAGGGCAAAAAAAAACCCAACCCAAAAACAACATAGTCATTCATCAATTGCAGTCAAAGTAAAATGTTGCATTTTTCGTGATAATGATTTGAGTTCATATCGTCCGGCACTAAAGGTTGGTAAATTAGTGCTCATCTAAGAAGGAAACTGTCCAAAAAAGGAGAACAAAGAGGAGTGTGTTTCTGTGTGTACTATAAAAAGGGAAAGTGAGCTTGTTTCCATTATGACTGAAGATTCTTTATTTTTCACAGACATAGCTTATATGAATACAACATTTAGTGAAACGCAAAACGAACTCCTCCTAAGACTGTGCTGGCAAAATGAAAATACACCGTAATTTCTTTACGACGTGACAAACTACAAGTTTAACAAACTGGCAATAAGATAATGACTCATGTTATCTGATTTTGGAAAAGTAATAAGGCAACCTGGACTATAAATTCTTACTCCCATAATATGTGGTCAAAACAGAAGAGAATAATCCTACATAAATAATCTCAGGAAAGACAATCTTTCATAATCATTTACATATCTAAATCCATCACATATCCACAACAGTGCAAGAGAGATGTGTGGGAACCTTCACCTAACTGTTCTATACCCTTCAAAGTCCTTGCACATTAAAAAACAAGACATGCACCACGTCCACACGACACACAACCTTGGAATACTTTCAGCCTTGAGAATTCGATCTGTCTGAACCTCGTCAAATCAGTTTTCTGTGCTCATCTTACGACTGATTAATCTACCTTTAATAATGTGAAATTTCTCAGGCCTTTAGGGTCCTTTTAGTCTTTACCACTTTTAAACCAGGAGCACTTTTACAACATTGCTTCTTTGGCCATTACTCAGATGTGCCACTTCATGTATTAGTATCTGATCAAGTGGGTTTATATGCACGACTGGTGAAGGTCTAAGCTGCCTCAGGCGCAAAAACCTTCCTCATTCCAGAACATAACAATGAGAGCGCCCTGGAGCAGAGCTCTGAAAGCTGCCACTATGTCTTAACAAATTCTTAAACAGTGAATAGCTGGTCTGTCTCTTCTATCAAAACCAGAATTTTCATATAAATAACATTTTAATCATTTGGTACTTGTACTCAGGGTTAAGATTATATTTCGGTCAAGCTGAGGAATGATTCACACTTAACGTGAATTACACTTTTGAAGGACAGCAGGGATTTTAAAGTCTGTTGTAAAACCTCTCATTGCAGCAGGGTTAGCACTGTTTTTACACCTCATCGCCGTCTAGCAGGGTGGACATTTTGCACTCCAGATACTTACACAAATGTCAAAATATGTATTCCTATAAGAACCCATATTTCAATGCTAGTAAAAAGTAACAACACGGGTCATACACTTTGCCTTTCTAATCACTTTAAATGCTGTTCACATGAAGAGGTGATGGTGGCCTTGGAGTAAGGTAGACGCTTAAGAACCAAGAGAATTAATTCAAGTGAATTAAAGTCACTTGACTTTAATTAACACACAGCGCACCCTAACCGAATGCAACTTCTGCATTTGACCCGTCCATGAAGGAGCAGTGGGCAGGTGGCAGCAAACGGTGCTTGGGGACATTACTGCATTTAGCAGACACTCTTATCCAGAGCATTCCCCGAGAGCAATCTGGGGTTAAGGGTCTTGCTCTGGGGCCCAATCATGGTAGTGCTGGAGGTAGGATTCAAACCCACAACCTCTTGGTCCAAAGGCGATTGTTCTAACCACTAGGCCACCAACACACCTTTATTGGGGATTTGAACTGGTGACCTATATTCTATTGGTGTGTGAAATTAGCATTAACATTTACTGTATTTAGGAGACGCTTATATCCAGCGCGACTTCCAGTCCCTAATTACCTAATGTCTCATTAGAGCAACTTGGGTTTAAGGGACTTGCTCAGGGACGCAGTGGTGGATTTAGCTTCGGGATTCAAACCCCCAAATTTATTGTCACCAACTCAGGGTTTTAGGCACCCTGACCCCTGCACTACCACCAACCTTAACACATTACATTGGGACAGTTGGCAGTGTAATGGTTAGGGTCTTGATTGGAAGGTCGCCGGTTCGAATCCCAGATTGGTAAAGGTACCACTGTGGTTCTCATGAGCAAGGTACCGTCCCCAAGCACTGCAGATGTCACATTTGGTTGAGGTGAACTGTGTGCTGTGCTCACAATGACAAATACTCACTTTCCCTGGAGCAAGTTGGGGTTAAGGGTGTTGCTCAGGGATCCAGTGATGGTAGTGCTGGAGGTTGGATTCCAACCCACAACCTCTAAGTCCAGAGGTGAGCCTCCTAACCACTAGACAACACCTTCCAAAGTGTAACACGTATGAAATTTATATAACCAACATGAGGATGACACTCTCCACTGCCTAACCCTGCAAGCTGCTTTAAACCGGGCGTGGAGAGAAGCAGTTACAAGGGGACGGACACAGATACAGAGATAAAGGAAGCGCTCCAACACTGGAAGTTCATTGAAGTGACAAAACGTTGTAGCAAATGTTCTCATCTCTCTCATATCCTATTTTTGGCCTCTGTCAAGATGTCTGAGATTTTTGAACATCTCAAAAATTCTTAACCTTAAACGAACTACCAGGCATTCGTGCAAGCTAATGAAGAGGAAATTTGGCTGTCACTCATATTTTTTGGCGTCATACTTAATATCAAGCTATTATAATACAAAAAGCAGAACACCAGAGTATTTAACAAAATTCACACAAACAACCAACATGGGCAGGTATGAGCAGGCCGTAGGGATTTCAGTAATAACAGGTCTGAGGAAATTCTGACTCAAATATGGTGTTGCAGGACGCGGTAGAGATACGAGTTAAAACATGGGATTATCCTGCCGCTTATGAACAGGGTGAGACTGCTAAGCGCAAAACAGAAACAGGAATCTACCACCCAAGGTGACGGGTTCCTGTTTGAGAGTTACAGACCGACACTACATTTGGGCACGTACATGAAGACGAAGAGAAATGACCATTAAGGCCATTATATCAAACATCGTGTTCTGCTATGAAAATGAACAAATGTCTATCAACAAAAGATTTTAAGATGTTTAAATGTCTGTAACTAAGTGTAAAATTAACCGAAAAGGAAACAGTAAGGGTCGACCGATTATCGGCTGGGAGTATTATCAGGGCTGATATTAAGCATTTTGCTGATTATCGGTATCAGTGTTTAATTTTGACCATTACTGATATTAAGTAATTACAAGGTGCCCTACTGTAGCTCCACTGCCGTCTCTTCTCTCTGTTCTGTTTGCACCCGAAATATTATTTATACATTTTACGATACGTTTGGACCCTGCTGGCATGTACGCATCTCCTGCCTTTTGAGATGCCTCATTCTGACAAAAGGCTGTATGCAAATTATCTTTCAGTTCTGTCCAAGCAAATGACTCATAAAAGTTAATAAGTAAGTAGCTGTGGCTTCAAAATCGAGATTAAACTCACTTTGCAAAACTGTTCAACACATTCTGTGACATCTGAAACATGCTGGAACAAATCTGCCTGGAAATATTAAGACAACCATCATTAAGGTCTAAAAACGTTTGTTATTGGAGTTTTAATATTTGCATCCAATGTTGATGTCACCAGCCGAATCAGCATGGAAACAGCCTGATTATCTTTATTATATGTTTTCTACGTGCTGAAGCACAAAGGTCCTCTCCGCTGCTATATAACATCCAATTATGTAATATTTAAAACCCAACTCTGTTTCAAAGGTTAAAAATCAGCAGGTAATATGGAGTGCCATCAAAAAAAAACAGGTTTATATGTACTCGCTCAGCCTCAAAGCTTGACGATGTGATCATGTTCTATTTAAAAGCTCATAACACATAGAATTCCATTAGCCTGTAGCATGGGCTGCAAAAAAACCACTCACATAATGACTCAGCCAAGGCAGTCTGTCTGGTTTAGCCACGACTGATTTAACTTTCAATTTCTACTCCTTAAAAAAAGCTTCTGTCCACTGCACTATGAACCGATTTTTTAAGTTTAGAACCACAGGTTTCCTGAAAATAAAAGTTAAATAAAACACACCATTACATCAGCATGTCAAGTCACATATTTTACCTATATTTCCACTTTTCTTCCTCATTGCTTCCTTTCCATATGAATGTAAAAATAAATGTAAAAACATTTTCTCCTGTTGACACCTATGTGGGGAATTTTACACTCTTAAAGAAAGGAGATGAACAGTGATAAGTTATCACTTAATGCCTCTCAAATCATTTGCAGAAGTCACTGCTCACATAACACTACAAATTAAGAGTATTTTATATAGCTAAAGCATTCCTTTTTACCCTAAAGACTATTTTGAGACTGAACCATCCTTTCTTGAAAACCTTAAATATTTTATTTTTATTCAGAATTTAATTTCCATTCTCTGCGCATCCTTAGAAAGTTCAGTTAGAAAGTCAGCTTATACTGACATTGGTTCCTGCCTAAAAATATGCATACATCATTTCAGCATCGTCACTGCAATGTCACACTGCAGGACGTGCAATGCATACATGAGACAAAATCAAATGCGTCATGCAACTTTTTTTGGTTGCCTGATACAAAAGTGAAACTCTCCCAGTTCTCGTTTTCCTTGACCAATCTACAAGAGAAGTCTGATCAATAGAACATCATTTACTAATTTAAGGGTTTTGGATAAAGATTATGACCGTACGATTCAAAAGTAAAAACTTTCCCACTTTCCCTTTTCTATGCAGAGCCACTCGTCTCTCTATATATAGTTTATTTAATGCTTTTCTTAACTTAAGCTCTTGTTAACTTTATCTTTTGATTTGCACAGTCTTAGGATGGTTCAGGCTACATTTCACTACATGTTGTATAACTAGATCGTCACCTTCTTAAAATAATGGCCTATGTCTTTTTGGACAAAAATGATTTCTTTGCTCTTCGTGATGCTGGCCACCTCTGGTAAAATTGCCTACATCCTCAGTTGAACAGATCGTGCGATCCGACCTCTGTAGTATAATGGTCTATGTCAAGAGTGTGAATTAAGTCATTTTATTGAGAAAACTATGACTTAGGTCATTACTTTTAAGAGGATGAAGGTACGTCACAAATAAAGAATCTTTAATCAATTCTTTCATGTCCTTTTTTGGCATCACAATGTCAGTTCGGTCCAATATCCCTCCTATTCCATTCTGGCGATTACAACTTCAACCAGACTATAAATACTGGATTGCAGAAGGTAAATTTTGGACAGAAGGTGATGTAAACTCGATACTTACTCAAATAAATCTCGAAAGCAGAACCTGACTGAAATCGCCCTCTCTGTTAGCTCAAGTTAGCCACTTAAGCCCTAATACCTGTCCTGACTGTGCTCTTTTATGAAATTAAATAATGTTCAGTAAAAACTATATAGACATTAGAGTCCAGACAGGCTGTTTTTGGAGTCGAAGCAATACACGCAACTGTTCTAGCCGCTAGCGTGCGGTTTGTCATAACCAGCTTAGCTTAGCTTAGCTAGCTTGCTACTTTAAACCTCACGAAATTACAATTTTAGTCTAGATGAGATATGAACGATGTACAGAAATACGAGCAAATTTCACATATGCGATAACCAATTTCGTTACGCTCAGGCTAAGCTAACTAGCCAGCCCTGCAAAGTAACAGGTTAGCATGCAGCTAGCTGGCGTTACATGACACGGCTAATTAACTTGGTTTAGCGTTTGCCGGTGCGTTTGCGCTTGACACCGTGACGTTCGCTTGGTGATGAAAATAAAACTGTGACTTACATTAACGTTACCTTGGCTGTGTCTTTCGAGTAAAATCGTAGTTTTGGGGGTAATTTCTTGCCTCCTCTCCGTTCCAACCGTCTCTAGTCGACGGGCCCCGGCCTTCGCTTCCGCTTCAGGGAACTGACCATTATCGGCGCCTACTATAGCGCCCTATTCCCTATGTAGTGCACTACATCCTGGCGCCTTTATGCACTATGTCGCGCACTACTTGTCAAACAAGGAACGATAACACCTTATGTTACATGTAATTTAATCTAATGTAATTTTTTTAAAAACTGTACCTCACAGGGAGTAAAAAAAAACAAATGTGAAATGATTCCCTAATCTACTTCACAGAACAGGTGTAAAGTGAGTGATTATTTGTCATTGTGAATACACCACAGCACAGCACACAGTGAACCACAACGAAATGTGACCTCTGCATTTGACCCATCCGTGAAGGAGCGGTACCTCAAGTACCATGAGTACCCCAGTGGTACCTTTACTGGTCTGTGATTCAAACTGTCGACCTTCCTATCATGGGGCTGACACCCTAACGGTTACGCTGCCAACTGCTCCAAACTCTGCATTTGACCCATGCGTACAGGAGCAGTGGGCAGGGCTCTGGGTACGGTACCTTGCTCATTTGGACCTCAGTGGTACCTTTAACGGTCCGGAATTCGAACCAGTGAACTCCCTAACCATTACGCTGCCAACTGCTGTACATATCAAACATGAAGCCAAATTAACCTCAGCTAAAAACTAAGGCCCAGTTTCCCCTAACTATGATTAAGCTTTTGCCTTGACTAACTTTTGAATTTTAATGGTGGATCTCCATTTGTAGTGCAGTTTAGTCCAAGACTATAGGCTTAATCCATGTTTAAGAAACCATCTCTAGGTAAAGCTGATTGCATTAACCACTAACATACTACTCTTGTTGTCTGTGCCCTAACCTCTGACTTTTCTCTAAAAAGAGTTTGTTACGGTGCGTAACTTAGTTGGACTACAGTTGTTGATTTAAGTCTAGTTTTGCAGATTAAAAAACAGTTGTGGACTACAAAGCACTGTGAACAATAGTGTCTGCTTAATGCTGTAAATGTAAATGTGAACAAATCCTCTTTTCAATGTTGTGCACATCATAAAACCTTGTGAAAATCCCTATCCTTCGAAACACATGCAGTGCACTACTTAGGGTTTATAAAGCTATTTTGGACTCACCAGTAGGCACTGTGGTCCTCCTTTTTCCGTATGAAGGTTGTGGGAGTTTTTATGACAGGCTCAGGGGATTAACCAGCGAGATTAAACTACTTGCATACTGTCTTTAAGGTGAAGTGTGTTAAGGATGCCTGCTATTTGAATAGTATTAGAAGCAGTGGCAGATATTCCAAATATAGTTTTGAATCTTTTCAAAGTTTTCATTTACGACATATTAGCAGACACTCAAAATTCAGGGACAGTCTCTCTGAAAGCAACTTGGGGTTAAAGGTCGAAGCCACAACATCTTGGTCCAGAGGTGAGCATCCCAACCACTAGAACACCAACACACTTAAGTCAGATTAAACTACTTGCATACTGTCTTTACAAAGTCACACTAACACAGGAAAACTCAAAACATTTCAATGAATCCTAGTAATTGCATAGACATTCAGAAAAATGTATGTTTTAGGTCTTATAGTGGGTGATGGAGAATTTCTCAATCAATGTGCTTGAACATTTAATTAAAACTTTTTTGACAATTTACACTGACCTTTTTAGCTTAAAACCTCACTCAAGAACATGTAATGGATGAAATTTGTCATTGTGAACATAGCACAGCACAGCACACAGTGCACCAAAACCAAATGTGACCTCTGCATTTGACCCATCCGTGAAAGAGCAGTGGCAGCACCCGAGGAACACCCTTGGGGACGGTACCTTGATTGGTACCATGAGTACCTCAGTTATACCTTTACCAGTCCGGGACTTGAACTAGCGATCCTCCATGCTTGGGGCCAACTCCCTAACAGTTATGCTGCCAACTGTTCCATGAGAAGTGTCACCTTTAGTTTGTACCAAAGTGAATTAAGATGAGTGATTATTTGTCATTGTGAACACAGCACAGAACACAGTGCACCAAAACCGAATTTGACCTCTGCATTTGATCCATCTGTAAAGGAGCAGAGAGCAACTTTTTGGCAGCACCCGGGGAGCAATGGTTGGAGACTTAAACCGGTGATCCTTTATTCAAGGAACCAACTCTCTAACCGTTAATCTAATAACTGCCCCTAACATTACAATTAAGCCCCAAACTTCAGTGTTTTAACAGTGTTTTAATAGATTATTATAATTCTACAAAAATAACAGTAGATTTACTTTACACACAGCATCTCTCTACTAAATTCAAAACATAAGTGAACAAGCAACCGGGCATTAATGGAGCTCATGTAGTTACAACTCATCACCTAAGGTTGGCACTGCAGGCATAAAAATGTCCTGTTTGGTCACTCCACTTGTCCCACTTCGAGTTGTTCTCTCCTTTCAAACTTAATTTCTTAATAACCATTAAAGATAACATAAAGATCTACAAACACCTGCATTCTTTATTCCTCAGTTCTTCTTCTCTAAAACTTGTACAAACTGTGTGTGGTCAAACTTAAGTCTTAACTTAAAAGGTTGTTTTCCTCCCCCACACGCTGCCAAGCAATTAAATTTGATATTTTCACTTGGCTTGAGATGACACACACCCCTCTAATTAATGCTAAAACGGTTGTGCGAGTTGCGGACTAGGATATCATTAAATTGCAAGGGGGAGGATGAGTGCTACACATTGGCTAACCTTTGCCTAACAACTGCTTTATGCCATTAATAAGTGCCTGTCCTACTGCTCAAGAGCTCAATTGTTTCTGCTCCTAATCGTTTAGGCTAGAATAAGAAAAACTACTCATTACATTGCTCAGAAAAGTAGGCTACTGTTACAGCGCCCAATTCTGGTCTGTACCTAACCTTCAAAAGCATCAAAACACGGCAGACTGCATTCATAATTTCATACTGCATGTAGGAACCTGTGAGTCTAATGCAAAGGAAGGAAACAAAGAAAGAATAAAGCCGCAAGCGCCAATACGTGGGGCCCAAGCATAACTAGCAATAGGCTGCATAATAGCAGCTGATGCAGTAAGTGGGTGAGAAGTCAAAATTAGCTACAAAAAACTACACGAATCGTATCATGACATTATGACTTACAACGAAAAATAAAGTGAAAAGACGTTTAAAAGATGCAAATGGGAAATTGTGACTTGGTAGTGAAGCTTTTTTGTTATAAATGATCTGTTATGACATCACAGATATTTATGTGACATCATAAGTGGTCAAAACGATTTTTTTCTCTGCTATAGCCCCAATTATTGGCAGATCGCTATGATTTTTGGCTTATGGTGAGTTTCGCAGCATTCCTACTTACCCTGAACAATTTCGAGAGGGGTCCATAAGCACTTCATGCTTGGACCCCTAAATAAACAGAAAGGTTTGATTTAAACCTTTTTAATGTGCACTGACGCTGATTAAATGATTGCTGTTTTCTGTTTCCATCTCTTTAGCTCCAAGTTTGCTGTTTCGCATCTAAGTTCCTTATTAAATTTGATTTGTGCTGGAACGTCTTCCCCAAACAGCTATTTTTAATGCTAATTGGTGTACATAACAGTCACGGTTCACCAACAGAGAGGCCACTAGACCTAATGCCACTATTTAATCCTCATATTCAGCCTTCCAGCTGTGATGTAAACACTCTGATCTTCTTACTGCATTCAGACACAAGGCTTATTCACTTCAAATATATAGAGACTTGTTTTTACTCCGTAGTGCAATACGTTCTTAAGGATTCTTTCACCAAGGTCTGTGAGACTTTCATTCAGGAATTTTGAAGTGTACTGGAAGAAAGAAAAAGAACGCACAGAGAGAACACAATGTTCAATGTACAGTTCTATTATAACTTCACTACATGTAGGGTATATTGAAGTGAGTGATTATTTGTCATTGTGAACACAGCACAGCACACCGTGCACCACAAACACCTCTGCATTTTACTCATCTGTGAAGTTGCAGTGGGTATCTTTTTGGAAGCACCCGAGCAGCACCCTTTGGGACAGTACCTTGATTGGTACCGTGAGAGGTCTGGGACATGGGACATGGCAAACCTCTGATCACGGAGCAAACTCCCTTACCGTTATGCTACCAAGTGCCCCATGACATTACAATTAAGATACCTGCTGAAGTCTTGGTAACAGTTAAGCTACCAGCTAAACTGTTCCTCAAATAAGCTACCAGCTAAACCTAGGATGTCCAAGTGTGTGTTGAATCCAATTCTCAGGTGTAAACGCTTTGGGCTTGAGAAAAACGCTATATAAATGTAAGTAAAAAATAATATTATAATTATAAATAATATAGCTTCTGTGTTTAGTGATGCTGTGTTTTAATAGATTATTATAATTCTTCAATAGTAAAAGTAGTTTTTGTTGACTTCACACATGACAGAGGCAAAAATGACGAAGCCACAGTGTGTCACGGTTCTAATTCATGGTTTGGCCATATTAGAAAGGAAAGACATAGATGGTTAAGATCAAATTCTAAATTTAGACAGTAAGGCAACTGGGCATCACCATATTCATCCTTCCAGCTGTGATACAGACACAATGATCTTTTTACTGCACACAAACACACGGCTTATAATCTTCAACTATATACAGACTCTCAAAACGTCAAATATAACCATAACCCGTGTGCCAGTTCTCCTTCATGTTGCGTTTTTGTTGATTGACTACAGATATTAGGAGCAAAATTAGACTGTATTATGTTACAACTATTAAAAAAAATATATATAGGCAGAGAGAGGGAAAGAGAACAAAGGTACGAGTTTAACTGCAGAGGCTGTTAGTGAATCTCTCCCCCAGCCAGCCGCAGTGCGTAGGAAGCCATCCTGCATTTAATGATCTGTTTTGTCTGCAACATCCTGGCACCAGCATTCAAGCTTTGGGGGGGAGGAAATCAGTAAATATGTACAAAGCAAATAAGCGATAAACAGTCATGCAAAGCTCTCAGCGCACGGTTTAAAAAAAAGAGGGGCGGAGACTTGAGCTGCGTGTCTAGGTGAGATGATGAGCCTGTTTTTGCATCATTCGGAGAGGGAAATAAACGGTAGACGAGTCTGTTATTGCAAAAGTGCTATTTATTTTTGTACATTATTTTGTTCAATGGGTTTGAGCAAAGCACGTTTTAAAAAAAAAACAAATAAAGTACACGAAAGCCTTGCAGGAACATTGGGTTTAGGCATTCATCAGTATTTTCATAAAGCAGTAATTAGTTAATGGACAGACTGTATGCTGTTTACAGTCCAAACGCATTAAGAGGCTACTGCAAATTAGGAGTTACAATTTGTGCATTTGTTAAAAAATAGGAAAATTAAATTATTACACAGCCAAACTATAATAAACTATAATAAACTTTTGAAGAATTTTCTCATAGAAAATATTAATATATCAGTAGAATAAATAATGTATGCTTTTTGCAAACCTGAGAGATTGTACAAAGACTTAAGATTTTATAAAATGAAATCCAAAGAAACCTGTACATTCTAAAATTGTTCTGAGACAACATTTGGCCTGTCATGCTGCTTGTGGTCAAAAAGCAGTAGCAAAAGAAAAGACTTCACAGAAGGCAACGATCATGCAGTGAGACACGTTAATTAACACACCATCCAATTTGCCTCCACTGGCTCCCGCAGAACGCACTCCGTTAAGATATACGCGTTAATTGGTGAAAATCGACCCGAGATGCTGGACTCGGAGGGACGTGGAGGGAGACCCATATTGTCCACCGCCTTCTCTGTTAACGAGCGCACTTGAGCAGACAAGTTTCATATGGAGATTCATCTCATTGTTCTTTCTCTACTAGGAACAAGTTTCTTTCTGTCTCCATGGAGACTTGCTGTCTGTGACTTTTCCAGCCATATGGGCTATATGCATTGTTTCTGATGCCTTTCTCACATCTCACTATATACGAGACGGACTGTATGGCGCTGCTCACTCTCGTAGGGAGGGTTTCAGGGTGTTATTTTAGCTAACGAAAAGAAACTGAAATTCATATCAGTCATTGCCATCCATTGCCTTTACCCAGAGCTGCCAAAGCTCATCCCGAGACCTTTCTTTTATAAACCATTCTGCAATTTCTGAACTAAAAATATTGGAGAGATTAATGTGAAGGGCACCTGCTGGACTGATAAAAACACCATGTGATTAAGGTCTGTGACGTTGTTGTGAAGGAGGTTTAAATATTATTGTGATCAGGACTTTCATTTTGTTTCAAGATGTGTGAACATGTCTGCAGTTGGGCTTTTGAATCAATGTAAAGTTGATTTTCATAATCATTCTTCTTAATATTCTTTATCTTTAATTCACTTAATCCATATAATCTGGAAAATAATTTCTGCAAAATATATAAACAGAAACATATTTTATAAGACCAGTAAATTTAATTTGATAGCTAAAACATGCTCTGTGACTGACAAAAATATTTATTTAAAATAACTTTATCTGATAGATTATATTCCAATCTTATACACACTCATCAAGTCTATTTGTCCTTGTACTACTCATGTAATAGGTGTATATTTTATTGAATACTTCTGCTTTGGTTTGGAAAGCCTTGCAGCACTGCTTCTTTGGTGAAGGTATGTGAGAGATAGATGAGACATGCTTCATTTTAAATAGGGATGCACAATAATATCGGAATCGTATCAAAATTTTTTAAGTCATTACATCAGACTGATTTACCCAATATTTTCAGCCGATATTTTCTGATGCATTAACTGTATGTGGAAAAGGTAGCGCTTGTGCCAGGCATGTCCAAAGTCCGAGTCAAGATTTTATACGTCCCGCGCCTGCTGTCTTAAAATGTATGGTCTTATTTTGTGCCAAAATTCTCCGTGAGCAAAATAACTTGTCTTTACGTGCTCACCTCGGGAAATCTTTTTAAACTAACTAAATTGAGCCTCACTTACCGAATGTGAACTCGCACATGGGTTGTGTCCTGTGCCGCGTACTACCACACTTAATAGTATGGCAGGTAAGGCTCTCTTATCATATTTTTCTATGTGGTAGTATGCATCCTAGGAAAAAGCCGGGGTTGTAGCTTAACGGATTTCTACGCACTAGGTAGTGCACATGAAGTGTCACACGCACCATATTTGACTCACATTGAGTGCACTACATAGGGCGGGAAGTGACTTTTTCTTAAAATGTTGTGCACTACTCTGGAAATGCTCCGCCTTCACTCCACTCTGCTTTCACACTCGCTTGATTATAATTGCTCGCTCGCTCGCTGTGTTAGAAATGTCAGAACTATGGTGTTATTTCTGTGCCAAAATTCTGAGCGCGCAGTGGAATGTCTTGTCATTGCCCGCTCAACTCTGCCTTCCTCATTTATCGGCATCAGCAGATATACACAAGAACATATGGGATGTCGGCATCAGCCAATGTTTCCCTTGTTGTGCATCACTAATTTTAAACACTTTGGGCCAGTTTCAACTATGATTAAGCTTATGCCTAGCCTAGCTTTGAGCGTCAGTGGCGAATCTTCATTGGCTGTGCAATTTAGTCCAAGACTAGACTTAATCCATGTTCTAGAAACCAGCCCGTTGGGTTTATGGCACACTTTGGGGCAGGCACAATTTCTTGAAAATACATTCTTTGTGAAGAAACCAGAAGTGAAGATGTTCTCCTGTGGTAAGTTCATCGTTATGGCAGAAGCGAGAAGAAGTCTGAAAGTGAAGTGCTGAAAGCTTGTTAGACTCCTGCTGGTCCCAAAGTCCCAGTTTCTGTCATTTCTGGAGTGGTAGAGTTTTGGTTGGGCTCATGTATGTGGACAGAACTTGAGCCCACCAGGTCGTTGTTTCTGGTCCCCGTGGAGACATGGGACGAGCTGGGACTGCATATACCGGCATGGATTAGCGGGCTGATTGCATTGAGCGGCTGCGATTGGCCGGTGGGCGTGAGCGAGGTGTGGATGGGCGTAGTCCCCATGGAACATTGACAGGTGAGGTCGGGTGAGCTAATCTGCAAATTTAGAGAAGGGTGGGATTGGCTGAGGTTGCCATGAGAACACAGAGGATGGGCTTTGCTGGGAGACATTATAGAATCGCCAATCCCAACTTGAGGAACTGGAACTGCCCTGTTGGCTCCGGAGAACGAAGGAACAAAGTCTGTAGCCAATCCCAGTAGGGAGGGCACCGGACGAGAGGCTCGATGCCCCAGGTAGGGCGAGTTGGGCGTGGTTCTAGCAGTCTGATAAGGGCTCGAGTGACTCTCCAGACCCAAAGCGGTGACCCTTTCCTGTTCTACACAGCACCCAGAGTGCTCACAGGTGCCGTGAGGACCGGCAGGGACTGGATGCAGGTGTTCTGGGACGTCCCCTTCTTGGCCCACTATGGAGCCTCTTCCGTGGGACGGACCTCCGCCGCACCCACAGCTGGTAAACGGCCCCAAAGAGTCCCTGGTGGAAGGGTCGGTCTGCATGCAGGACGGTGCCGGCACACTGAAGGACAGCCGGGGAGGGAGCCATTCGGGAGAAGGGGTGAAGCTCGTGCTGGTGCTCGCTTGTGTGTGGAGGCTAAAAGACGAGTATGGTTGGAGGGAGGGTGGGAAGTGCGGCAGGGTCACCTGGCTGTGAAGGAAGTGCATCATCTCGTGTAGCTCTTTGGCCAGGTTGGACACCTCCTGGTTCAAGCGGTTCATCTGGTTGACAGGGATTGTAAAACATGATATGAATTAGAGGCGGTAATGCTATTTTACTTCATGATAGTAAAATACTTCTGTGCATCCATGTAAATACCTCTGTGTTAAGCTGACAAATGCTTTGTCTCACTTCTTCAGTTTCAAGTAGAAGGTTCGCGTTTATCTGAAAAGGGTCTTAAATGTACAAACCAAACAACACAGAGTTCAGCAATCAATAAAGTCTTGTAAAAATAAGGGAAAGGCATGTTACATTTATTTCTAAAATTTTGTACACCCAATGTGCACCCAATTTCTAAAATGCAATCACTGTTAAATTTCTAATCAGGGGAAGGAAAGACCCCTTACCTTTGACCTGGGGACTATGGGGGACTTCACTGGGCTCTACATTGAAGTGGAATGCTGGTTCGTTATCCTCGATACCATCAACGACCCTGCACGTCAGTCACTTTTTGTTATATTCAGCTCACATCCTAACATCTATATATGGGAACTGATCTGGTAAAATGAGTCAGAAGTCGCACATTCTAATTTTGAGATACAAATATCGATACCAATTTCAAATACCGATAAAACTAAAAAGCATTAAAAATATCCCAGATCTTATCAAACCCATCAATATGCTTAAAACCTTTCAAGACCAACGCACGCGCTTGCAGTGTTTATTATTTGTGATTTTAACATTAATGTTGATTCCTCTGTATGTGAAATTATTTGTAAGTTATTCTGTTCACAGTAGGGCTGGGCGATATGGCATAAAATTAATATTTTTCAATATTTTTAATCTATATCACGATACACAATACACGTATATCTCAATACCTTGAAATTTCCTCTAAATCACCGTATAAATGACAAATTCAGCCCTATGTCGCATAAAATGACACCAATATAATGAATTTAGCCAAAGTTTAACACAGTAAATGCTTTTATTTTAAACCAAAGTATAATATAGCAAACTTTATACTTTATATTGGGGACAGACAAGTGGGCAAGGGGAGCCATTGATTGCATGCTTATTAAACGTGTAAGACCTCACTATTAAATTATAATTGTAAGGTCGTTAAACTATAACTTGCGTTTAACCTACCTGCCGCTGTTCCTCTTTCTCCGTCATCTTTGGTTTTTCTATATAAACTGTCTGTAGTCTGCAGTCAATCACAAAACCAGGAGCCATTGGCCAATAGGATTCGCGGGCAGAAACTGCCAAACCGCGCCCCCAAACTGCCAAAACCCGCCCCTTTCAAATCGCGCGCGTAGAAATCTCGCGAGGACATTTAACACATTGACAGTTAACACAGTTTGCGTGCAATATTATCACAACCGCGCAGTCGATTCTTCATTTTGTGCTCTCGAGTTTCACATCTGTGCTTGCAACTTTGAAATTTACGCCCGCGGAATTTTTGCGGCAAGCCAATTTGCTCTAGTTTTGCCATTGATGTGATGCCATAGGCGGTGGAGTGAACAGAGAAGCGAAACACGAAAGCGGTACAAAACGCGCATGCGCTAGGAGAGTTTTCTGGATGGACGGGGGAGCGAACTGACTGCTTTGACGGGGCAGAAAAGCAGAGCTCGAAAGCAAAGTACATGCTGTCTGTTTAACAATAACGTTAGGATTTATACTCGATGGTCACGATATAGTCATTTACTACATCACACATGGAACAAGCCGAGATACATCGAGTATATTCGATATATCGCCCACCCCTAGTTCACAGCCATCAGTCAAATCTGACCTATTCAAATCTCACCTATTCTGAAATAGGAATTTAAATAAATATTTTTAAATAATTTAAGCTTCAGTCTGGTTTAATAGCATTTTCTAAGTAAATGACTTAAGTAAAATTTAAAAGTAAAATACTGGGTGTATCCCTTTGGATGCTAAGGATTATTAAAGATAACAAAAAACTTTAGACATGATTTTCTCAGTTTTCAGTTAGAAAAAGACAATAATTCAAAAGGCTGAATCTTTACAACCATTCATACATCTATATCATTTAAAACTTATTTTCCTCATCTTTCCAATGATATCAAAATCTCATTTTTTAAAATGTGGGTCTCATTTTGCCAGATCAGGTCATATAAATCCCATACAAAACATACAAAAAGGATAAACATGCTAAAATCTTGGACAAATGTGATGAATTTTGACAGTATAGCTGCCATATAATTATCTTAATAATTGAGACACAAAATAATTCTTATTACGATCGTTACCTGGGGCTCAGGTCTAATGGACTGACGCAGTTGAGGGAGGGAATGAGCAGCTTAGCCGGTCGGTGGGCGGGGCTTGTGTCCACCACTGGTCCGCCACAGAGCTCGTCATTGGCTGTGGTCGGGAAGGCGGGGCCGTGTGCCCGGTAACTTTGAGTGGGAGAGCGACAGAGGCGGAGCATGCTGAAATGCCGTAGCTCCTCCCCCAACATGGCGCTCAGAGTGGAATGGGTTGAGGGGCCGCCCACGCCGGAAAGCAGGGGCTGCCTGCCCAGTTCAGGCCCAGAATCCTCCTCTTCCTCCGCTTCCACGATGAAGGGCAGCTTGGGGTCAAGTGGGAGGGAAGTGTCAGAGCGACCCTGAGGAAAAACAATGCAGAAGGAGGATGGGAAAGGAGTGTTTGGCATTCGATTTAGTCAACTAGCTGCTGTAGTAATACTGTGAAGATCACTGGGCAAGAGGGAGCCAGAAACCATGGAAACTGGTTGTAGAAATCATGAAATTACAGTTATTTCTCTTCCAGCCTGGCTTTTCACAATGCAAGGCATTGAGACGAGGTGACACTATTATGGAAAATGACAATGACGGGTCTGTTCCCGCACACTCCGACAATGAAGCAAATTACAAACATAAAAGAGCGATTCTGAATTAGAGGTGAAGCCCTTAAAGAGCAGGTCAGCAATTTTTTACGCCTCTTTTCACTTTATGACCAATTACCTGGAATGACCGGCTGCCGCACTATAAGTTTTGGAGCATAAATATTGTGTGTGCGCACGTGGTAATGTGTCTGATAATATGTTTGCATACACGGAAAACTCTGCTAAGTTAAATCTACTCAAAAGAACTGAGGAAATTCGTTGCCTCAGTTAATTTAAGTTTCAAAACAATTTTCTTCAATTTATTTAAACAAACATTACACTTGGCTTAAGTTGTTCCACCTCATAATTTCAAGTTCACTGAACTACAATGTTCAAGTTGATTTATTTAAAACTTATATTACTGATTTAAGTTTATTGATTTACAAACTTAATTAAAAAAGTTAACATTTACTACACATCTATGGTATACTTATAAGAAAACTTATAGGATACATAAGTTCCAGAAAATTCAAAAATAGGAAAAGAAAATATGAAAATTTGTGTTATAATTTTGACTTTTTTTCTCATAATTATGACTTTCTACCTCATAATTATGACTTTTTACCTCATAATTATAACTTTTTGTCTCATAATATCAACTTATTACCTCATAATTTTGACTTTGTACCTCATAATTATAACCTTTTGTCTCATCAACTTTCTATCTCATAATTATGACTTTTTACCTCAGAATTATAACTTTTTTCTCATAATATCAACTTATTACCTAATAATTATGACTTTTTACCTCATAATTATAACTTTTTGTCTCATATTTTCGAATTTCTACCTCAACATTTAGATTTTTACCTCATAATTATGACTTTTTGTCTCATAATTAAAACTTTTGATCTTACAATTTTGACTTTTACCTCATAATTTTGAGTAACTTTCTTGTTATTCATTTTCTCTGTTTTAGAGCGTCAGCGTGACAGATGGTATGGTGAGCCACGAGGTGGTATTTGCCAGTACCATCGCTAAACGTGAGTCGGCACTTCCCTCCCTGAAATGAGTTTTTGCAAGATGGGCTGGCTGGATATAAAATATTGAACATCAACCAAAAACATATCAATTATAACGGAATTACTGGAACTAAAGACAGATGAGTCTTATTGTGCACAACAATCAGAGATTAACAATGAAAAGCAGCTTAAATGTAGCATAGCAAAGTTCAGCCACTAAGCTAGCTAAAGCTATGTGATAACATCTCACACAATATTCACATTTATCTATAATGTAAAAATCATGTAAAGCAAAAAACACACAATTCGAACTGTGAGAGGTGGACTAAAGATCGGCCACATGCATGCTGAAGTATTATGGCGAAGGTTACTTAAGGTTTATTTATGTGTCTAAGCACCTATACGCCAGAAAACACCTTACCTGTGGGATTCTTGGAGAGCATGGAAACCGGTTCTGGCCCTGAAAGAAGTAAATACCAAGAGTCATTATACTAGCACTCAAGAAGGCGAAAATGTTAAAGTGAATCCCATCACAACACATCATTCGCACATGCTTAAGCCTCATACCTCTCTGAGATTGTAAGTAAGGTTATGATGTATGTCCTCAGTGAAGCGGGTGCCGTATTCCGGGTAAAGGTCGAGAACCTCACGCAGAGCTCGGATGCTGATGTACTGCAGATCGCAGTAGGTCAGAGCCTTCACATCCGCATTGGCCTTGATCACCTGGTCCCGCCCAGGCAGGTCTGCTCCAATCAGATCTCCTTTACCTGAATGTAACAGCCATCAAATAAGAGCTTGCAACGTTCAAACCCTACTTGAAAACACAATTCTTAAATCTGGTTTACGCAAGGCACAAGTCTAGACTGGTCTGACCAACTTAAGCTGAGTTTTAGAAGGCCTAAACTTCAGATCAGAGTGGGTAAATCAGGTTACGCTGTGATTTAGTCCCTCAGCCAGTACCATCTTAGAACAGCCATCATGAACCATCTTAAATTTCTGGCCTTCTGACATACAGGCACACTGCATACATGCAGAACATGGGGCATAACAGTTAGGAAGTTGGCCTCATGATCAGAGGGTCACTGGTCCAAGTCCCAGACTGGTAAAGTAACCACTGAGAAACTCGTGAGCAAAGAACCATTTCCAAGCAATGCTCCTGGGCACTGCCAAAAAGCTGCCCACAGCTTCTTCTAAATGGATCTAAGGTGCTGCATTCAAGTGGCAGTCTTCCCAGGAGGTGGGGGTTTAAATCACACTTTTGGCAACAACTTTGAGGCAGTTGTTAGCATAACTATTAGGGAGGGTTGTCAGTTCAAGTCCCAAACTAGTGACGGTACCGCTGAGGTACTCATGAGTAAGGTACCGTTCCCTAAAATAACATATGAGAAGGTGTTTTACAACATACCCAGTATGGCCAGCACCATCCCATCCTTTAGCACCTCCAGAGACCCGGAGCAGACGAAGTGATGAGCGTGCAGCGCGTCTCCGTGTCGGATGAGGTACTCGCCCGGGGCGCAGAACGAGGTCTTGATGTGAAGAGAGAGGGAGCGCAGGCACCCCCTACTGGCGGAGGAGAAGAGCGGCAGCTGCAAGATGTCCTTGTTGAGATGCATGGCGATGTCTGCGCGCAACTCGTCGGGGAAGTCGTGCAGGAGCTAAAAAGATTTAAAAGCGTGCACATTGACAGCTGTTTGAAGGCCAGCGCAGATGAGGTCGCTTATAAAAGATGTATTAAAAGGAAGAATTTTTACAAAACTGACGGACATGTTCTTGCCAAAACTAAGTTATTGAAAGTGCATCATCTACACAAAATGCATGCACAGGAGAAACTTTGAAGAATACAAGAGCAAATTTGGTTAATTAGGGAAATCTTATCTGAACAGTCATTATTTGAACTGCAAAATCTATCAGGATTGCGGGGAAGCAGAGCCTATCCCGGGAGAACTGGCACAAGGCGGGGACCCACCATGGGCAGGCACCAACACAGCCTATGGCACACACTCACACAATCACACTCCCAATCACACCTTACAGGGCCAATATAGATGTAGAGTCACCAATTAACCTATATTGCACACTTTTGGACTGTGAGAGGAAACCAGAGCACCTGGCGGAAACCAATACGAACACAGGGAGAACATGCAAACTCCATACAGAAAGGCCCTACGGCCGACTCGGGGATCGAACCCAGGACCTTCCCACTGTGAGGAGGCCGCGCTAAACACTGTGCTCCCGTGCCGCAAATTACAGATAAAAAATCAGAATTCTTCAAGATTTTTGGCACCAAGTGCCTCCATCATTAATAGAATGGGTCGGGGGTTTCATATTCACAAGAGAAAAATGTAACAGGTCCTTTGAAAATCAGTTAAATCTTAATCTCACATCCTGACACACACTAATTCATTTCAAAATATTTATTTATACAGGAATTTTCATCACTGAAGTCATGCCCGACTTCAGTTGTCCTAAAATAAACTTTAACCACGCTCCAGGTGTCAAAGCTCTAGCAACAGTTGTCACAGAGTTTCTGTGAACCACTTTAAGCGTTTAGGGTGTTTTTAAATCACTGAGTACTTTAGTATGCCAACAAAGTGTAAATGATCTCGTCGACACCCTCCCTCGAACTCCTACTTCTCTCTGCTAGCTAATTAGCCGTACTTCCCCTCCGCTGTGGCTTATGCACCGAGGCAGCCTGACAAAGGCTCTGTTCAGTGAAGACACACTGAGCTGTAATTAGCTCGGAGAAACTGACCCAGATTTAGGACGATATATTTGATGCTTTATGAGCCAACAGAACACCTACTTTACTTGTGCCCACATGCATATTATTGTGTGTCATTGTCATTTAAAGAAACTGAGTTAACAGTTTGTTGTGGGTGTAGTTTAGATTATTACGTCCACATTGGGCACATCTCTGAATGACAGTTACAGGGGTGTAAATCACAGGTTTCATCGCAATACAATGTTACATCAATTAAATGCACGATTCGACTTTTGTCGATATAACAAAGTCTGATACGATACGATATGATTCCGATTCCATCCGATTCAGGACTCATTGATCGATATAAAACGATATGCAGACTTGATGATTCATTCCGCAGATGTGACACAATCTCTTCACTAACTTGTTTCTGGCTGCTTGCTGTTAACATACCTCTCACACGGGGAAAAACGTAGCAGGGAATTTCAAAATAAAGATGCGACTTACAATTATGTTACATTAGTCTCGGATTTCGTGGGCCTTTTTTGGAGATTGTTGATGCCTGATTGCATCATGCCTGATTTTGCTGCAGCTTTTGTAAAAAACTGCGATGAAAGTTGCAATGTTTTTAGGTGTTTTGCAGTAAAGTTGAGGGGTGGAAAATTTTGCAATTTTGTCCCCCTTTATAATGATTTTTAAACAATTCATTAAAATGAAGGGAATAAAACCACTATTAACCATTAATCATTTAGTTATTTTTAAGGTAAATGTGAGGCGTTTTTAATCACACGTTTTCTGCGTCTTCTAAACGTAACAAGGAAGTGAGTTCGTTAACGGATGACTCAACGTTTTGCGGGAAACAAAAATGATTGGTCAAAAAATTGTGGAAAAGTTGCGGTAATTTGTCAAAATTGCACGGTAATAATGAATTTGCAGGGATTGGTTGAATTTAGGTTAATAGTTGCAATAGCAACATTGCAAAATCCGGGAGCGTCCAGTTATGGTAGTGTTGAGTCAGTGAAACAACGCTATTAAGTTGAACCCGAGACCTTTAACCTGAAGCTGATTATTCGTATAGGCCACCACCACTCATCTGCCAAACGAAAGTGAGCAGCACCCAAACTTGGCCAAACTAGTAGTGTAACATCTCAAGATCCCGTCTCTCACCTCGTTTGCATTGATGCCGTTGTTGACGGACCAGGTGGTCTGGAAGTACTCCAGCATGCGCTGCTTCAGCTGGCGAGGAAGGCGGTGCACGCGGATGAAGTCCTTCAGGTCTTTCATGCGCGAGTGGTAGAGTGAGCGTCGTGAGTACATGCGCTGGATGATGGCCGTCACGTTGCCGAACACCACCGCGTGCATCAGTGCTGAGAGAGAAAAACACTTTGTCACGACACACAATACTAGACATCTGGAGACGTTAAAATGTGATAGAGCTGAGGTCAGACTGTTGAAAAATCACACCGCAGCTGTCAGCAAGCAACATCGTGTGCGTAAGTTTAAAACACAGAGCCAAAATGTGACTTCAGAGACTGACTTCTGAGTCTGAAGCTGTTAATTAGAAGATTTGATTAGAAGATTTCTGAAACGGCTGTTCTTTTCTAGCTAGATGTAATGAGAGTTATCGATTCTTGGCAGTTTTGAGGAAGCTACTTTTAATCTTTTCAAGTTAAAAGTAGCTAAACTCCACCACACTTCAAACTACAAAGCTAACTACATCAGAGCTGTTTTGTGGCCACAGATTCTTGCTTCCATCTTCATCAAGGTGGACTACCAGCATTTAACAGACACTCTTTTCCAGAACTACTTCCATATCCTAATTACAGAGACGATCCCAGTAGGGACCCAGTGGTGGTAGCGCTGAATGTAGGATTTGAACCCACAACCTCTTGGTGCAGAGGTGAGCATCCTAACTACTAGACCACCACCAGCCCCACAGAAGAGAGTGAGTGAGTGATTATTTGTCATTGTGAACACATCACAGCACACAGTGCACCACAACGACGTGTGACTTTTGCATTTGACCCATCCGTGAAGGAGCAATTGGCATCTAACATGGGCAGCACCCAGGGAGCAGTGCTTGGGGATGGTACCTTGCTCAAAAGTACCTTTACAAGTTTGGAATTCGAACCAGTGACCTTCCAAACACACGGGGCAAACTCCCTAACCGTTGCCCATACAATCAGTGCTGATGGGACTTGAACTCACATGTGCATAACTAACAACTTGACAACCCTTTAACCACGCAGCTACTCTTCCGGACTACGTCCTCCAACTCCATCTTGCAGTTACCAAGAGCACGTTGTGATGCATGGGTGCGGTGGCCTGTCAGACGCAACTTTTGCTAAGTCAAAACCAATCAGATACATCTGGTACTTGATAAATACCAATCCTGGTCAGGACATTCGCCTCTGAGCCAAGGGGTTGTGGGTTCGAATCCCACTACTGGGTCCCTGAGCAGGACTCTTAACCCCAAGTTTTCGTCATTAGGAAAATGAAGTGGCTCTGGTTAACAGCGTCTGCTAAATGCTGTAAATGTAAATATCTGATGAAGTTGAACTCACCCCCGATGAGCATGGTGCAGATGGAAAAGATCTTCTCGGCGTCTGTGTTGGCACAAACGTTGCCGAAGCCCACGCTGGTCAGACTGCTGAGGGTGAAGTAGAGCGAGGTGATGTAGGCGCTGCGGGTAGACGGGCCGCCCACCGTGCCGTTGATGTAGGGCGTCTCCAAGCGTTTACCCAGCTCCTGAAGCCAGCCTGAAAAAGACACACGCGGGAAAAAGCTTTCACACCTCAGCATCTATGGATTTCAGAAGTAACATCTGGATGCTTCCTAGTACTTATTTATATAGTTCCTTACCATAATATACACATGTGCAGTTACAGTCTGTGATATAAA